>JALIRH010000138.1:53724-463810 GCA_023055505.1 Callipepla californica brunnescens | reverse complement strand
CACACAGAGCCCCATAACAGGGCACAGAGCCCCATAACAGGGCACAGAGCCCTATAACAGGACACAGAGCCCCATAGCAGGGCACACAGAGCCCCATAGCAGGACACAGAGCCCCATAGCTGGGCACAGCCCTTGGTCCATGCCCACCCCATCCTGTCCCCAACACCTCCCCCCCCCGCCTGGCCCCGTACCCCACATTCTGCCCTACAGAAGCTCCCTCCCCACACAGACGGGGCAGCGCAGATGGCAGCAGACCCCTGGGCGGATCTTCCCCTTGATCCGCTCAGAGAAGGCTCTAATTAGGGATAATTAGTGCGCCGAGCGCCACGGGGAGACCCCCAACCCCCCCCCCCCCCCCACCCCATTCCACCCCGGGGTCGGGCAGCAAACACAGAGAGCGCGACACCTCCCGCGAAACCGAACCCAACCTTTTAATCACGTACAGCAGAACCCGACAGCCTCGCTCCGTGGGTTTTCGTTTTTATATTAAACGACGACGACGACGACAAAAAGATCTCCTTATATTACACCCTATTTACAGTTGCATACTGAAGAGGTAAAGTGTCTCAGTGGCCATGGGACAGCCCCCCCCCTCCCCTCCCCCATCCCCCACCCCAAAACCTCCCCCGCTGCTGCTGGGTCGGGGTCTGCGTGCAAAGTGCTGTGTGTGTGAATGCTACATGGCCGCCCGCCCCACACGCGGTGCCCGTCCCCGTGGGGACGCCCCGTTCTGCCGCCCCATGTGGGGCAGCGTTGGGGTGGGGGTGCACGGAGCGCGTGGAGCGTCCTCGCAAAGCAGACCTGATCCTGACCCTACAGCCCTGACCCTACAGCTGTAACCCTGACCCTACAGCCCTGACCCCACAGCTGTAACCCTGACCCTATAGTCCTGACCCCACAACCCTGACCCCACAGCCCTGACCCCACAGCTGTAACCCTGACCCTACAACTCTGACCCTATAGTCCTGACCCCACAGCTGTAACCCTCACCCTATAGCCCTGACCCCACAGCAGTAATTCTGACCCTATAGCCCTGACCCTACAACCCTGACCCCACAACAGTAATTCTGACCCTATAGCCCTGACCCTACAACCCTGATCCCACAGCTGTAACCCTGACTCTATAGCCCTGACCCCACAGCTGTAACCCTGACCCTATAGCCCTGATCCTGCAACCCTGACCCCACAGCTGTAACCCTGACCCTATAGCCCTGATCCTGCAACCCTGACCCCACAGCTGTAACCCTGACCCTACAACTCTGAGCCTAACCTGACAAATCTGACCTTATAACTGTGACTCTGACCCTACAACCCCAATCCTTATCCCCTGACCCCCACCTTGACCCTATAACCCCAACCCTGACACCCTGACCCCCACCCTGACCCAATAACCCCAATCCTGACCCTCTGACCCCCACCCTGCCCCTATAACCCCAACCCTGAACCCCTGACCCCCCACCCTGCCCCTACAACCCCAATCCTGACCCCCTGACCCCTACTCTGACCCAATAACCCCAACCCTGAACCCTTGATCCCCGACCCTGACCCTATAACCCCAACCCTGAACCTCTGACCTCCACCCTGCCCCTACAACCCCAATCCTGACCCTCTGACCCCCACCCTGCCCCAATAACCCCAACCCTGAACCCCTGACCCCACCACCCTGACCCTATAACTCCAACCCTGAACCCTCAACCCCCCACTCTGACCCTATAACCCCAACACTGAACCCCTGAGCCCCCACCCTGCCCCTATAACGCCAATCCTGACCCCCTGACCCCCACCCTGACCCTACAACCCCAATCCTGAACCCTTGACCCCCCCACCCAGACTCTATAACCCCAATCCTGACCCTCTGACCCCCCACCCTGCCCCTACAACTCCAATCCTGACCCCCTGACCCCCACCCAGACCCTATAACTCCAATCCTGACCCCCTGACCCCCACCCAGACCCTATAACTCCAATCCTGAGCCCCTGACCCCCACCCAGACCCTATAACCCCAACCCATGGATGGGGGCAGACCCCAGAGGACGCATTGGGGTCGCGGTGAACCCACAACACACCCCGTACCAGCGCAGGGTGGGGGAGGGGATGGGGTGGGGGGGCTTTCCTATGGTGCTCAGTTCACAGCAGCTATCAGCACCCCCCCATCCCACTGAGCCCCATGGACAGCAGCAGGGGGGGGGTCAGCAATATGGGGGGGGTCTGCAGAGCTGCACACCCCAACCCCCCCCCAGAAGGACACAGAGAGGACCCCCCCCCCATCACACAGAGCCGTGGGGGGGGAGGGGCGGGGGGGGCTCACCCGGATTTCTGTTCTCTTTTTCCTCTTTCTTTTCATTTTTTTTTTCCTATCTTTTTTTTTTTTTTTGTCATTTTTTTTTCCTCCTCCCGCGGTGGATTCCGTCTCCGATTTTTTGTTTTTTGTTTTTTTTTTATGCGCCTTCTCAGAGAAAAGAACGGATAACGTTAATTAAAAAAACAAAAACAAAAACGAACCCCTTCCGGACCCCTCCCAGAAAAAAAAAGCCAAAAAATAAACCCAACCCCACGACGACGAAATGAACGAATTAAAAAAAAATCATCATCAGATCACCACTCCAGTTCGAAGTTATGGCTTCAGAGTTCCGCCCCAAACAGTCGGATGGACCCCCCCCTCCCTCCCAAAACCCCAAAACGTACAACCCATGCAGCCCCCCCCCCCCCCCAAAACACCCCCCCCACACACACCCCACTATACACAGCCACTTCCAGGTTATGGGGTCGATAGGGGGACAATAAAACGGTGCCCTGAGAAGGGCTGAGCGTGGCCTCCCACGGGGGTGGGGTGTCCTAAAAGGGTGGGGGACCCCCCCTCAGAGGAGTGTAGGACCCCCGAAGGGGTGTGGGAGCACCCAGAGGGGTGTGAACCCCCCCCCCAGAGGGGTCTGAGACCCCTGCCATGGGAGTGGGGAGCCCTGAAGGGGTGTGGGAGCACCCAGAGTGGTTTGAGACCCCTTCGATGGGGTGTGGGATCCCCACAGGGGTGTGAGATTCCCCCCCATGAGGTGTAGGACACCCCCAGAAGGGTACGGGACCCTGCAAAGGGGGGTATGGGATTCCTCACAAAGGGGTGTAGGATCCCCAGAGGGGTATGAACCCCCCCCACCCCTCTACACAGCGGGGCAGAGGGACCCCTGCAGAGGGATATGGGACTGCTACAATGGGGTGCGGGACCCCCTATACGAGTATGGACGCTCCCCATGGGGTGTGGGATCCCCCCAGAGGGGTATGGATCCCCCCTCTTCCTCCCCATGGGGTGTGGGATCACCCCCAGAGGGGTACGGTACTCCCCTAATGGAGTGTGGGATCACCCCCAGAGGGGTATGGATCCCCACCTCCCCCCCACTGGGGTATGGGATCGCCCCAGAGGGGCATGGACCCCCTCCCACGGGGTGTGGGACCCCTCCAGAGGGGTTATGGGATCCCCACAAAGGTCCTCCGTGGGCTGCAGAGCTCTGCAAGGGGTCACCCGGGAGCGGTTCCCCCTGCGATGTGGTGCCCTCCCCACCCTAAGCTCAGAGCCTCTCCAGTACCCCCAAAAACCCACAAATCACAAAAAAAAAAATCCCCCAAAAAGCCAAAATCCACCCCTCCCCCCCCCCCCCCAAAAAAAAACCCCAACCCCGGGAGGGAAATCAGTTCCTCAGTTTGCTGTTTCTCATCCTAAAAAATAAAAGGGCCGGGGTGGCAGTGAGGCTCCTGCAGCCGAACTGGGGGGGGGATGGGCAGAGGGGGGGGAGGGGTTGGGGAAGCAGCCCGACCCTGGGGGGGGGGGAGGGAGGGGGATGGGCACACGCACAGCTCCACGAGGACACCCGAGATGCACACATGCACAGAGAGAGCACGGGACGGAGCCGGGTGCATGCGGACCCCGCCGCGCTCCCACCATCGGGGGGGTCGGTTTCGTTGGGGGGGGGGATTTTGTTTTTCGTTCAAGCTTAAGGTGAATAATAATAATAATAATAATAATAATAATAAAAAAAAAAAAGGAGATGGTCTGGTGAAGCTGACGGACGGGTCAGGCTCAGCCTCCTGGAAGGGAGCACCATTGGTTTTTGCAGTGGATTGTGCCAGTCCCCTGGAAAATAAATCCTCGGAGCGAGGGGAGAAATCCTTCCCTTTCCCTTCCTGCCGCTCGGCCCCGGGCACGGCACGCTGCATCCCGCACTCAACTTTACAGGGATTTCCACCGAGGGATTTCCACCGAGGGACGGCGGTTGTGAGCACGGCTGAGATCCCTCTTGGCTCTCCACGCCGTCAGGAGGTGATCGCTAAAAAGGTTTCTGATTGTTTCATACCCGAGCGGAGGGAGGAGAGCGGCGAGCGGGCTCCGTCCCCCCAGCTAGCAGCCTGCGGGTCACGCCTCTGCTCGGGAGCAGTAGATTGGGCAGAAACACGAGGTAGGCCTCCATCACACGTCCAGCACGGCAGCTTTGTGCAGTTCCCCTCCTGCGGGGGGGCTTAGATCTTCACGTCCTCCTGGACGCTGAGCTGAGAGAGGGTCTTCTTAATGCGGAGAGCGGTGAGGCGAGCGGCTCCGTTGGCGTACCAGCACTCCCGCATCATCTTACCCATCACCCGCAGAGCCTGGGGGGGGGGAAAGGAGGGCAGGTGAGACCCCTGCTGCCCCCCACAGCTCGCCTCAGGCCGTGGGGAAAGCTCTCATCCTCACCTCGTAGCTCTGCCACCAGTTGGGGATGTTCGGCCGCAGCTTCTGATCGCACACCACCTTCCGCATCTCCTCGATGGAAGGGTCGGAGGGCACGAGGTCGTAGTAGGGCAGCTGGTATTCCTCGTGGATACCTTAAAGGGGGGGGGGGAGAAAAGGGGGAACGTGATGCTCCTGGTGGGATGGAGCTCGCTGAGGGCGGACTCAGGCTCCGTGAGTGTTCGAGATGGGATGTGTCCGTGCTGTGAGGTTATTCGGAACAGACAGCACAGAATCACAGCGGTGGGAAGGGACCTCAAGAGATCCTCGAGTCCAACGTCCCTACAAAGCAGCTCCCTACACCAGGTCGCACAGGTAGGTGACCTTGTAGGGGAGATCTTATAGGGGAGATCCCCCAGGCCCTTCCCCATCTCTGTGGCCCTGTGCTGCACTCTTTCCAAGAGATCTCTGTCTTTTTTATCCAGGGGAGCCCAGAACTGCACACAGTGCTCCACATGAGGCCTCCCCAGGGCAGAGCAGAGGGGGAGGATCCCCTCCCTCGACCTGCTGGCCACGAGAGCACCCTGCTCACGGTCAACCTGTCGTCCCCCAGGACCCCCAGGTCCCTCTCCAGCACCCACAGATTCATAGATTGGAAAGGACCTACAAGATCACCTAGTCCAACCATCCCCATCCTGTACTGCTGCATGCCATTATTCCTCCCTCGGTGCACGACTCTACACTTGATCTTGTTAAATCTCATCTGGTTTCTTCCTGCCCAGCTCTGCATCCCGTCCAGCTCTTGCTGGATGGCGGCACACAGCCTTCAGGCGTGGCAGCCAATCCTCCCAACTTCGGATCATCAGCAAACTGGATCGGGCCAAGAAACGCTCAGGGCAACAGAACGCAGTCACACAGATCGCTGCCTCCCAGCACAAAGGGTCGGCCGAGCGACGCCGGCAGCGTGTGCCAAGCAGGGGAACAGAGTGGCACCAAACTTCCTCAAAACACACCCAGAACAACAGCAGACAATGCCCAGAACGTTAACTCCCACTTCCCCAGCGTGGCCGGGGAAGCGGAGCACACAGCGTTACCTCCTGCGTTGCACCGCCGGGCGATCTCCCAGTACACCAAACCCAAGGCGTAGATATCGGCGCACTTAAACGAATCGAAGTGCTTCATGTTGATGGTCTCGTCCAAGACCTCGGGGGCCATGTATCTGCAGGACAGAGGAGCAGCGTGTTAACCCCCTGAGGGCACAGGGAGATGGGAAAAGCAGAGCTGGGCTCCGGGAGAGCAGCAAGCTGGGGAGGAGGCAAAGCCATCTGACAGACAGCAGCACCCAGAGGTGTGTGAGGAGGCCGAGCTCGTTGCCCCCCCAGGGCAGCACAGCTCCCAGCTCAGCGGGACCTGGCACTGGGAGATACTGGGATAAATCCATACCGTTTGGTCCCGACCCTTTGGTTTGGGGCAATGTCAATGGTGTCTGTGACGGAGTCGTGCCGGACGGCCAAGCCGAGGTCAGCGATGGCACACGTGCCGTTCTTCTTCACCAAGATGTTCTTGGATTTCAGGTCCCTGTGAGCAATCCCGGGCTTTCCTAAGAGAGCAAAACAAGACGTGGCAGGGGTCAAGGCCTGGCGAGGCAGCACCGGATCTCACGGCGTGAGCTGCATTCTTCGTGTTGCGACACATTTTCCTGTTTGGATCCACTTCAGCGCTGAAGGAAAGAGCGGTGCTGACAGTGTGCACAGTGTTCTGGCCGTGGAGCAGCACTATCATCCCAAGGCCTGCAGAGGGATGCCAGCCCCACGCTCCCAGGCAGGATCACCACCACTGCCCGCGCTGACCTCACCCCTGCATCCTAAAATCACAGCTGCTCGGGTGGGAAACGCTGATCTGATGCCCAGGACCAACACAAAGCCAGCAGCCCAGTGCCCACCAGTACGGCCCAGTTGGACCCACGCTGACCCAACCGCACCCATCGCCACGTGTGCTCCGTCCTCCCCTGCAGCACCGCCCCAAACTCCCCTCGTACCTTGAGTGCCCACGATCTCCATGTGCAGATGGGCCAGCCCGCTAGCAGCAGACAGAGCAAGCTTGATCATCCCCTCGATGGTCACCGTGTACCGGTTCAGGTAATCGAAGAGAGAGCCGTGCTCGTGGTAATCGGACACGAGCCACAGCTGCGTCCACGTCCCGTTGTCTGCAGAGGGAAAGAGACGTCACTCGGACAGGGACAGCACAGAGACACTGAGATCTTCGCATCTGTTTGGCACAGAGAACTGCTGGGTAAGGCTGCAGCTCGACAGCCCAGGTCGGGGGAGGTGAAAGCGAGCTAAGGTGGGCAAGGCAGGTGAAGAAGGTGAAGGTGCAGGTAACGCACACCACGTCCCCCACCACGGCTTTCAACCCACAGTGGGGAGCACCCACGCGTGCAGCCTGGCAGAGAAGCACTGATGGTTCTCTGTAGCATTTAACCACACTTCTGAGCGATGCCACGCAGCTCCCACACCCGCGGGGTCTCTGCTCTCGGGGCTGAGCGATGTTTTACCTTTGTTGTCCGCTGCAATAAACCCCAGGATGTTCTCGTGGCGCAGCATGACGGTTTGGTATATTTCTGCTTCCCTAAACCAGGAGCGCTCCTCACGGGAAGAGAAGATCTTCACGGCCACGTCACCTCCGCGCCAGCGGCCGCGCCACACCTCCCCGAAGCGGCCTTTGCCAATGATCTCCTGCAGGACGATCGTCCGAGCCACGGTCCGCTGGACAAAAAGTGGCAAACCTACAAAGAGAATCGAGAGCTCGAGGTCTGCTGCAGGAGAAAAATAGGTGTCAGCAGTCAGCAGTGTGCTATTGCGGCCAACGGTGACCTGGTTGGCCAACGGTTGGCCAACAGCAGCGTGTCCTGGTGGTAGGAAGGCCAATGGTGTCCTGTTGGCCAACGGTTGGCCATCAGCTGTGTGTTCTGGTGGTTAAGAAGGCCAACGTTGTTCTGTTGGCCAATGGTTGGCCAACAGCAGCGTGTCCTGGTGGCCAGTGAGGCCAATGGTGTCCTGGCTGGCCAACTACAGCGTGCCCTTGTGGTCACAAAGGTCACTGGTTAGCCAACAGTTGGCCAACAGCAGCGTGTCCTCGTGGTCAGGAAGGCCAATGGTGTCCTGGTTGGCCAACAGTTGGCCAACAGCAGTGTGTTCTGGTGGTTAAGAAGGCCAGTGGTGTCCTGGTTGGCCAACGGTTGACCAGTGGTTGACCGTGAGCCAACTGTGTACCCTGGTGGCCACGATGGCCACTGGTGCCCTGGCTGACCAACAGCTGACCGATGTCTGACCATGAGCCAGCAGTGTGCCCTGGTGGCAAAGAAGACCAACGGTTCCCTGGGGACACTGCAGAGAGTGGGGCCAGCAGGGCATGGAGGTGCTCCCCACCTCTGCCCCACACTGGGGAGGACCCATCCGGAGCACTGGGAGCAGCGCTGGGCTCCCCAGTTTCAGGCAGACTGGGAAGTGCTGGAGAGCCCCGTGAGGGGTGGCAGAGCTGGTGGGGGCCTGGAGCTCCTTCTGGTGGGGACAGGCTGAGAGCCCCAGGGCTGAGCAGCTGGGGGAGAAAAGGAAAGAGGGGATCTGACCAACGCTGTGAAAAGAAACTCCTGAAGCCCAAAGTGGAACATTACCGAACCCAGAGGGCTTTATGTCTGACGGCACTCAGCAGCCTAAGCAAGATCTGAAGAAGCAAAGGGGAGCAGCTCCTGCACCTGGGGAGGAAGGGCCATTCAGCTGCTTGGAAAGCTGCTGTGTGCGCTCGGAAGCAGTTTGCAAACCACCAGCAATGAGGAAAACAGCAGTCGGGGCACTACTGCACCGTGGCAGATGAAAGAACTGCAGCCTGAATACGGGAACAGTGGAACCTGAAGGCAGACTGTGCTGAAAAGCAGTAAAAAAAACCCAGAACTTCTCTCAGGAAAAGAGTCCTAGCACGGCTGCCACATCTTATGCAAGCTGCAGAGCTCACCTGCTGACAGCGAGCACAGAAGAGACCCCTGAACAGTTTATATATAGCAGATGTGGTGCTAAAGGTTGATTCCCTGCTCGGATCTCGGGTTGCTATATTCTCTGCCTCTGTGGATTACTCCACTGTTTCCATCTGCTGCAAAATTCTCTTTTATTTTTCCAAGCTCAGAGCTTTCACAGCTCGAAGCCACCAATCAAGCCAGTGTTCCCCTCGCTGTTCGAGGGATGACTTCTCTTGAAAGCGAACACGCAAACACACCGCCTGCTCTGGGAGAACCGAGGGCTCTCTGGGATGGAAACAGGCCCTGCAAACAGCATCTGCACGCTGCAGAGCTCTCAGCTGCAGGAATCTGTCCCATCCTGCTGCCACCTGAAAGCCAAACCCCCCCAGGTTAGCAGTCAGCGTTCGTTCCCAACCCAAACCCAATCTCAGGATTAAATTAGAGATCCATCATCGCGGAGGAAAGCGATGTGAAAACTGCTGTCAGCATTTCCAACCGAGGAGGAATGGAAGCACTGCTCTGTCCCACAGCACTGAACGCGTTCCAGAATCCGCAGGACTGAAATCAAGGCACACCCTCCACGTCCCTCCTGATAAGGCAACGGCCATGGGAGCCAGAACCCGCTCCAGCTCCACGTCCTCGTTTGTCATTTCCAGGCAGAGCTTCCTACCTGAGCCAGAGCCAGAGGTGGAGAGATCGTAGACGAGATCTTGCAGCGTCTTGTCCTTGGACAGGCACATTTCACAAGAGGGGTCCTCCATATCCAGCCGCTGCCGGTTGTGATAGACACGCTGGTGGTGATGAAATATGAAGACAACGATGATCACGACCACGAAGACGAGGAAGACGGGCCCAGCAATCACTGCCACCAGCTCCACCGGACCCCAGCTCGACGGGGGCTCGTTGTCTTTCAGGTGTCCTTGAGAGGGAAACAAGGAGAAGGAACACACGGGTTCTGTTAGAAAACCAGCGCTCCTTCACAAAGTGCTCCTTGAGGACTTTCTCCTTTTAATTACCCCCTCGGTGCCCGCACTATCTCTGCTCTCTGCCCCAGGATGGCAGAGGACACAGCAAACGGGACCGTTAGCATGGGGATGCTTGCTGCCAGGCAGGCAAACTGTGGGGAGGACCCACAAGAGACGGCGGTGCTCCGGTTGTGGTGCTGGGGACGACAGCTCCTGCTGCTCTGCAGGCCTGGGAGCACGGCTCTGCTCCTCTGAGCTGCACTTTACCGTGCCCTGGTGCTCTCCGAAGGGGAGAAAAAGAAACCACCGCTCGAGGGAGGACTCCTTTCTGTCCCCTTGTGTCCTTTAACAACTCAGACGCCACGGAAGCAACAGCTTGTCTGGAGAACAGACAGCACTTTCCCCATCGCACCCGAAGGAAACGGATCCCGCAGCCTTTATCAGAGCCGCAGCACAACAGCCCCAACCGCAGAGCGCTGAGCTATGAGGAAGCACCGCTCCGTCCCGGGGAGCAGAGAGCAGCAGACAGTTCCCACACCCCCAGCCAGGGCAGGGCTGCCTCCTCAGCACCCAGCACCCCTCCGCCTCCTGCTCTGCTCCCCTCCTGGTGCTGCCGAGCCCCAAAGGGAGGAAAGCGAGGTCAGAACACGATGGGGGGAAGGGGGACCCGAGCTGTGCCCATGGAACACAGAGCCTGCCGTCCTCAGGCCGTGCAGGCACAAAGCAGCACGCAGCAGGAGCTCTGATTTGACTGCAGATGCACAGCTCTGCTGCTGCTTCCAGGAGTCTGTGCGGAGATCAGGGCTGATAAGGAGAGAGGAGTCTCATAACGTGAAGGTTGGGGGGGGGAGGAGCGGGGAAAAACCCAACCACAGCCAAATTGGGGAAGCTTCTCCAGGCCTGAAGCACCACCTCGTCCGTCTGGTGACATTTCGTCTGCCACAGGGGAGCTTGAGCAACCCCACGTGTTAATGAGACACAGCTCGTTATTACCTCCACTTTACCAATCGAGGAAATAAGCCAGGCACCCAACTTTGTGCCGGGAACGAAGGGAAGAAGCGAAAATGGTGCCGAGAACACCCCACCCCCACCCCCATCCATATCCATATCCATCCCCACCCCCATCCATATCCATATCCACCCCCACCCCCATCCATCCCCATCCCCATCCCCACCCCCACCCCCACCCCAGCAGCCAGGTTTCTCCTCCCCACGTCCACCACACAGCTCCCCACTCACCGCTGGGAACCATCAGATCGATTTTGTTGCAGAAGTCGGAGTAGCAGCAGTGAGTGTTGCGCAGATCTTCGGAGCTCAGGCAGTAGAAGGGTTTCCCAGCGGGGATCAGTTTGGCCTCGGGAATGCAGGTCCGAACGTGGTGCTTCACTCCGTCCAGGTTGAACACGGACACCATGCACGCGCCGTCCGTTTCGCAGGTGGAGTTGGCTTGCTTGCAGTCCGAGCACAGACATGTCAAAGCTGTGGAAACAGAGCGATGCCAAACCCTCAGAGCTCGACACTGAGTGTGGAAGGAAAAGACGACCTTCCTCCCCCCTCTGCTTGGGAGGGTCAGCCCTAAGTTTGGGATGTTCAGCTCTATTTGGTGGTGAAACGGCTTGTGTCTGATCCTGCAGACACCTGAGAGCACGAAGCAGAACAGAACGCAACAGGAGCCCTCCTGGAAGGTGCTGCCTTCTGCCAACAGAGACGACCCAAAGGATGTTTGGGGGCACCAAACCGGTGCTGCACCCCCACAGTACCTCCCTCCCTGCCGTGAGATTCCACCCCGGCTCACACGCATCCCTGCCCTCAGTGAGCATCATTTGTGTGCAAAGGAGAACCCCCCCATCCCGAGGTGAGCCCCCACGCTGCTGAAAAGCTGCCAGCAAAGCCCCATCCCCAGGAACAAAGGGCGAGGACGACAATGTGGAGGAGAAGGGTGGGGCCTGCTGAGCAGCACGCAGGATTTGCTCGGGCTCTCAGCAGATCTCAGCTTCCCCGGAGGGAGCCGGCAACGTGTACTTACCCGCTGCACAAATGCTCTTTCAGGTGGAGAGGGTTTGGAGGCACAGCCAGCACGGTTAACTCCTGCCCTGCCTGACTGCTGCGCTCCAAGGGCACGCCCTGTGGGGCAGGGAGTGCGTGGAGCCCCCCTGCCTCGTGCTGAGCAATTAATTAGAGGGTTTAATGAGCACCCAGAGATGGTAACAGCACCCAGAGCTCTGCTTTGCTCCTGGAGCAGAGCGCTGTGTGTGCTGGGGGGGGGGGGGGGGAACGAGCAGGTCCCATCAACTTTGGGGTTGTTTGGGAGGAAGATGCCCATTATCCTTCATCTCCAGTGGTAAATCAATTAGGCTAATTGCATTAGGGCTCGCCTTGCCTGGACGTCTCTTTGTTTCCCAGCTGCTGTGGTGCCTCTAAGGGAGGGAGGCAGCAGCAAGGCAGGGAAACAGAGGGGCTGAGGGGTGACACGTCCTCTGAAGCATCACAGGAAAGGGATACGGGATGGGTGGTGGGGGGGGAAGACCCCCAAAATGAACTGCCCTGAGAGCACCGCACCCCTGCACCCACAAATCTGCGATGAATGGGGGGAAATCCCCCGGAGCTCCGTGCACAGAGAGCAGAAAGGACAGCTCTGCACCCAGGGAACAAAGGTTGGCTCTCATGGAGCCCGAAGGAAAAACAAGGGAAGGAAAGAGCAGACGGGGCACATTCCTGCCCTCCAGTCTACTCACAAGGAAACAGCGTCTTAAAGCGGCTCCTCTATCAAAAACCCGGGCTATAAATTAAAGCTGTTCAAGGAACACGTTCCACCACGCGGGCTCCTCTCAGCTCTGCTCCTGTTGCTCTCCTTCCCCAGGCGCCGACGTGGGCAGGAGGAGGTTGTGCTTCCAGATCTCCAAGGCAAATCAATCCCCTCAACATCGCTCCACCGGCGTCGGCTGCATGAACTTCTCTCCATTTTCATACCTGCCCCAAAACTGCAGCGGAGGCACCGCCGCACCCTCTGGGTTTCGTTGAAAGCAAACCAACCCAGTGGGAAGAGCCCCATCTGCTCCGTGCAGAGCCCATCTCCCCGCCCTAGGAACCGAGTTTTACCCCCGTGCTGTCCCTTCCATGGGACAGGAGCTCTTTCTTAACACATTTCCACGCTGGGGTACGGACAGCAGTGACGACAGAGCCGGAGAAGACCACCAAGGCTCTTCCAGGTCCTGCAGGTCACTGCGGTGCGTTCTGGGACAAGGTCCTGACCCCAGTGGGCAGCCAGGAGCCAGCCCTGCTCAAAACCCCACAGCTCTGCTCCTCCCCGAGCATCCCCTGGCTCCAGCAGCTGCAGCTGCACAGGGCAGACTGCAGCAGAGCACAGGCATGCCCCACGCCTCAGGTTTGCTTCACCAGAAGGGGAAATCCTCCCTCTCATCAGTAGTTCTCCCCCCCCCACGGATGGGGTTGGGATACCCACAGGCAGAGCCCCACGGGGATCCAGGAGCAGCAGGGGCGAAGCAGGAGGAGACGAGAGCGAAGCAAAGATGCCAACAGCGTTCCTCCTGGTGGGGAAGGAAGGCTCCCATCCAGCAAAACACACCACTCACAGCATCAAAGGGACCCACCCGGGCACAGCACAACAAAGGAGCAGCTCGGAGCTGTGGGATGCTGCTCCAGGAGCAACGTCTGCTCGAGAAGCACTGGAACCCACCCAGAATGGAGCTGTGGGTCCCAGCACAGAGCTGTGGGTCCCCAGGACCAGAGCTGTGGGTCCCAGCACGGAGCTGTGGGTCCCCAGCACGGAGCTGTGGGTCCCCAGCACGGAGCTGTGCTCTCTCCTCACCCCCCAACGCAGGAGAGCCACTGCAGGGCTGTCCCCCAGCACAGCTCAGCTCCATCCCAGTGCTCCCAGTACCCGGTGGGCTCCTGGGACACCTGGAACCAGTAAGCACAGACAGAAAGCTGCACAGCAAAACACAGCAGAGCCAAACACCCTCGGGAACACCGTTCCCCGAACCTCCCCGAGCTGTGCAGTGCAAGAGGACGTTTTTCTCACAGCAATATGCCCCACCTGATCAGGATGGATTAAGGTAATTAACCTGAAGGCAACAATGGGCACCACTGCCAAGAGCCAACCCACGTACGGAGCGAGCACTTTGCATCGCTGCTGCAAGAACAGTGGTCCCTCCATGATGGCTGAGCCCCCCCACGATGGCTGAGCCCCCCCAGAGCTCTGCAGTGGGAGCTGCAATCGATCCCATCCCCGTGCAGCACCTGACTTAACGAGGCCCAATCTGGCAGCGAGGTTTTAACGCTGCAGGGAAGTGGAAAGCGATCGGGTTTGTGCTTCTGCTGCCTCTCCGGGTGCTGTGATGAAGGGGGACGTGTGGAAACGTGCTGGGAAGGAAGGAACGCCTTCCAGTGGGTCGCGATGGGCTGTGCTGAAAGAAATAAGGGATTGCCACCGTCACTGAGGGGTTGGTATTAAATTGGGCGGGGGGAGAATCCCAGCTCCTGTGGAGAGGGTGGTCCTGGGCTTCTGAGTGACCACGGGACCCCGAGAATGGACTGTAGAAAACAAAGGGTCATAGAACGGGTTGGGATGGTGCAAGGGTCCTGAAAGATCTCAGAACCATGGGGTGGTTGGGTTGGATGGGTCCAAAAAGATCGTAGAGCCATGGGGTGCTTGGGTTGGAAAGGCCCTCAAAGATCACAGAACCACAGGAGGGTTGGGTTGGATGGGTCCTCAAAGATCCCAGAACCACAGGGTGGTTGGGTTGGAAAGGTCCTCAAAGATCCCAGAACCATGGGGTGGTTGGGTCCTTAAAGACCACGGGGTGGTTGGGTCCTCAAAGATCACAGAACCATGGCGTGGTTGGGTTGGAAAGGTCCTTAAAGATCTCAAAACCATGGGGTTGTTGGGACCTTAGAGATCACAGAACCACGGGGTGGTTGGGTCCTGAAAGATCACAGAACTATGGGGTGGTTGTGTTGGAAAGGTCCTTAAAGATCATAAAACCACAGGAGGGTTGGGTTGGATGGGTCCTCAAAGATCAGAGAACCACGGGGTGGTTGGGTTGGAAAGGTCCTCAAAGATCACAAAACCATAGGATGGTTGGGTCCTTAAAGACCACGGGGTGGTTGGGTTGGAAAGGTTCTTAAAGATCTCAAAACCATGGAGTTGTTGGGTTGGAAAGGTCCTCAAAGATCACAGAACCACAGCGTGGTTGGGTTGGAAAGGTCCTTAAAGATCACAAAATCATGGGGTTGTTGGGTCCTTAAAGACCACAGGGTGGTTGGGTCCTCAAAGATCACAGAACTATGGGGTGGTTAGGTTGGAAAGGTCCTCAAAGATCACAAAAACACAGGAGGGCTGGGTTGGATGGGTCCTCAAAGATCCCAGAACCATGGGGTGGTTGGATCCTCAAAGATCCCAGAACCATGGGGTGGTTGGGTTGGATGGGTCCTCAAAGATCCCAGAACCACGGCGTGGTTGGGTCGGACGGGTCCTTAAAGCTCAGCTCTGCTCTCTGCAGACTCGGTGTCACCGTCTCAAATCCTTCCCCGCATTTCACCGCTTCCCCATCCCCACCCCTGTTCCCTGCTGGTGCTTCTGCAATCCACTGACCCACTGCTGCTAAATGAAACTGAGATAAAATTAGCTGCGAGGCGCTGCGAAAAAAAAATATATATATATAAGCGCTCGCACACAAGTCATCCAGAACCTAAAAATTATACGGGGAGATTTAAAGTTAGAAACAAGAGTCCCAGCGTCTTCGAGCTGGCTGCAGTCCCCTGGCATGGGCTGAATAAAAAGGGGGAAAAAGCAAAGCAAAATGTGCTCTCACCTTCAAAGAAGAGCTTCCCTGCACGGACTCGAGCAGCACAAGAAGCGAGCTTGAAACGAATTTTAAATAAGGGAATTGACAGGAGCCTCATCATTACTAGGTTAATTAGGAGAAGCCTTGACATTTCTGCTGCTGTTGCTCTTCAACTGAGAAAACAGACATATGGCTCCAAACTGCCTCTCCGTGCTTGGGTCTGACGCCTGCACGGTGCTCATGCCTGGGAGGAAAATGGTTTGGGAGACAGCAGCACGGGGCAGCTCCGTCCTGCAGGGCAGCTGTGCCACCAGCAGCGGTGGGATGCTGAGCTCCTGGGCTCCACAGGCATTCCTGGGGGTCTACGAGACAGCACCGATGGCTTTCAGGGCTTCAAAGTCCTGCTGTGAGCTTCTGGGGTAACTGATGGAGGTCTGTAGACATGTTTGGGGGTCTACAGAGCAGCACCGATGGCTTTCAGGGCTTCAAATCCATGCTGTGCCCTTCTGGGGTCTACAGAGAAGAACTGATGGAGGTCTACAGACATTTTTGGGGGTCTACAGAGCAGCACCGATGGCTTTCAGGGCTTCAAATCCATGCTGTGCCCTTCTGGGGTCTGCAGAGCAGAACTGATGGAGGTCTAAAGGCATTTTGGGGGGGTCTACAGTCATCTTTGGGGGTCTACAGACCAGCAGTGATGACTCTCAGGGCTTCAAACCCCTGCTGTGCATTTCTGGGGTCTGCAGAGCAGAACTCATGGAGTCTACAGACATTTTGGGGGCTCTGCAGTCATCTTTGTGGGTCTACAGACCAGCACCGACGGCTTTCAGGTCTTGAAACCCATGCTGTGCGTTTCTGGGGCCTACAGAACAGAGCTGATGGCTTTCAGGACTGAAAAGCCGCACTGTAAAGCCTTGATACCGACAGATCAGAACGGGTGGAGGACTGCAGCCATTTCTGGGGTCCACAGAGCAGAAACGATGGGGGACTGCAGACATTTTTGGGGTCTACAGAGCACTACTGATGACTCCCAGGGCTCGAAGCCCACGCTGTCCATTCTCAGGCACGTTTGTGATGTCTAAACAACACAGCCTGCCTTCCAACACCCAGCAGCACACACCTCTTACTTCTACCAAGGACAGAGGAGGCAGCAGGCGTTAGGAAAGCTTCAACACGCTGGGAGATCTGCTCTTCTGCACGGGAAGGGGAAAAAAAAGCCCCCAACACCTCCACGATTAAAGAAAAGGGAAAACAGGGGGGGTTAAATCCGAGAGGAAGGAGACACAGAAGGGCCCAAAGTGCCCATAAACACCGACTGGCACTGCAGCTCTGCCCTGAGCTGAGCAGAGCAGAGCAGAGCAGCAGCGTGGGGAGATTTCCCCCCTGGTCAACACCCACTGAACTTTGCTTCAGAGCACTGACGCTCCCTTTCGCAACAGAGATTTCCGGAGCATCCACTGCTGGCAGCGGACAGGAATCCGGGCTGTCTGGCCAAGGAGCTGACCGAGCCCAAGAATGTTTGTTTGCTTGGACCCCGCTTTTCGTTTCCAGTCGGAGCCATCGTTCTCGGGTGCTTCGGTGCAGCCCGATGGGAGCGGGGAGGTGTGGGAGGGAAGCGGGCGTTAGGGATGAAATCTGGCGCACCCAGTGGGGTTTTCTGCGGGAGCAAAACCCACCTTTGGCCATCGTGAAGGAACACAGCATGCTTCTTTTTGAAAGGGAAAGCAAAGGAGGCCTTTCCCGCTCCGTTTCCTGGTGCACACAGCGCTCTGCAGGTGCAGACATCAGGATGTCCCCACGGCAGACGGAGGGCAGAGAATGCCCACGGAGCTGCACGTGGGGCAGAGCCATCTCAGTGCCCCCACCCAGAGCAGCTCCCCGGGTCCCCAAAGGCCAAACCTTCCAGGGGACAAAGCGAAGGAGGCGGAAACAATAGCCCTGGATCAAAGGCAGCGCCGTGCCGTGCGCTTCCGGCAGCTCCGCTGCCTCAATTGGCCCTTTCCTGTTTATTTTTATCCATGCGTATTCATAGAAAGACCATTTTCGGGTCAAGCACGAGCTGCTAACCCACCAAGCGGGGCTCCCTCAGCCCCGCTTTGCACCCTATCCCCCCAAAGAGAAGCAGAAACGCACACAAAGCCACGGCGCCGGGATCCCTGCCCTGCAATACAGGCGGGCTCAGCTCATGCACCTTCCCCTCCTGCCCCGCAGCCATCTCCCGCAGCCAACAAGTCCGGATCTGCTGGGGTAAACCTGGCCCGTGAGAGGGCTGGAGGAGGAAGGCAGCGCCCTGTCGGAACAGGTCCCCGTGTTACACAAGCACCGAGCGACCCCGAGCGCCGCACGCCCACCAACAGGTGCTGGCAGACCTGAAAAAAGAGGGGTGAATTCGCGACCCCCCCCCCCCCCACCCTCCCCAGGTTGCACTCCCGGGGGAAGGGAACGGAGCGCAGCGGCGGAGCCAACAAAGAGAGCCCCTCCCTCACCTCCCTGCTCACAAATATTTGCAGTTGACACCGTTGGGTGTGGGGGGGGGGAGCACCTACAAAAGGTTTCCTTTAGGAGCAGCGCGTGTGTGTGTGTGGGGGGGGGGTCTGTGTGGTGCAGTTTATGGAGCACCAGGGCTCGGTACCCTCCCCCAGAGCCCCCCCCAAAAGCATGGGGTGGCCCACGGCTCTATTCCCCCCCCCCCATAGGAGGGAAGGGGCCCCCAGAAGCGTGGGGCTGCTCACAGCACAGCACCCCGCCATCCAAACATCCCCCCACCCCCAGGGAGTGCTCCGGGCTGTGCCCCCCCACGCCCCTACGAAGTCCTGCACAGAGTCCTGGGTGCCCCTATGTGCCCCCACCCCAATCCCAACCCCCACAGCCGGCTCCAGCCCCCCCGAATCCTCCCCTCAACCCCACACTGGGATCTCCCATGCCTGACCCCACATCCCTGACCCTCAGAATCTCCCCACATCTACGGGGGGGGAGCACAGACCCCAAATCGCCAGAGGACCCTCTCAGCCCCCCCAGCACTGATCTCACACCCCCATGCTCACTCCAAGGGCTCCCCCTCTGTCCTTTCCCCCCCCCAGATTGCCTCGCAGCCCCCCCAGCATCACTTCTGGGCTTCTCAAATCCACTCTATATCCCCCAGGATCCACTCAGAGACCCCCAAACCCCCTGACGTTACCCCCAGGCTCCCTGAATTCACGCAGCCCCCCCCCCCCTCCAACACCCCACGATCCTCCGAGACCCCCCCACATCCACTCAGGTCCTCGGGGCGCTCCAACCCCCCCCCCTCCGTCCTCCTCACATCCCCTCACCCCCCCCTCAACTCACTCAGATCCGTTCAGGACCCCACAAATCCACTCCCATCCCCCCCCCCCCACCCCATTAAACCACCTTTGGGGCGCTCAGATCCACGCAGCGTCCCCCGAAGTTCCCTCAGGACCCCCGAACTCAGCTCAAGCCCCCCCCCCCCAAGACCCCCTTACGACCTCCCCTCCCCCCCCATCTGCCCCAGTTCCCCTCAGACCACCCCCCCTCCCCCACTCCCCCCCCCCTCCCACACCCCGGTGCCGCCGGGCGGGGGCGGGGCGCCGCGCCGCCATGTTGTGGCCGGGCCGCGAGCCGGGCCCGGGGCCGCACTCACCGCGGGCCCCGCCGGGAACCCCGGCCACGAGGAGGGCGAGCAGCGGCAGAACGGCGGCGGTGGAAGCGGTGGAGGCGGCGGCGGCGGCGGCGGAGGGCGGGGGCCGGCGGCGGTGGGGGGCGGCCATGGCGAACGCCGCGGCCTCGGAGCCCAACGGCGGCGGCGGCGCCTCGGGAGGGGCGGGAGGGGGCGGGGCCACGCGAGGGGGCGGGGCCACGGCCGAAGGAGGCGTGGTTATGGGCGGGAGAGGGCGTGGAGATGGGCGGAGAGTGGGCGTGGTTATAGGCGGAGGGGCGTGGTCAGTCTTAAAGGGGACGGAGCGCGCCTGAGGGTGGGGTGTGGGTGTTGGCGTGCGTGTGCACGTGGGTGTGTACGTACACGCGTGTGTGCGTGTGCCCATCCGTGTATGTATGTAGGTACACACGCGTGTAAGCGTGAGCCGGCATTGGCGCAGCGCAGTGCCCCACGGGGACCCCCGCTGTCCCGTGGGGGCTTTGCAGCCGTGGAGCCATACAACAGCGTTGTGCTTTATTAAATATATTACATTTGGGTCATTAAATAAGAGGGTGGTCCCAACCCCCCCCCCTCACCCCCCCCGGGGCTGCGGGCGTTGGGACAACAGCAGCGGGAGAATGCTGTTCTGCTTTTGTTTGGGGTTCCCCCCCCCAGGTTGGGGTTCAGTGCTCCTCTTTGGGTTCTCTCAAGGAGTGCTGCAGTTTCTGCAGCGATTTCTTGATGCGCAGCGCGGTCAGACGCGCCGCGGGGCTCTGGTACCAGCACTCCTTCATCAGCCCGGGCAGGGAACGCAGCGCCTGGGGGCAAAGGGGGGGTCCTGGGGGTCAATGATGGGACTGGGGGGCCTGGGGGTCAAAGATGGGACTGGGGGGGCTGGGGGTCAAAGATGGGCCTGGGGGCATGCACTTCCTGGGGGCAAAGGGGGACAGAGAGGGTCCTGGGGGTATGCAGTGCCTGGGGGCTGAGGGGGGAGGGGGGGTCTGGGGGGCAAAGCGGAGTGTGTGGAGATGCTGAGCAGCATGCAGTACCTGGGAGCAAAGGGGGGATGGGCGAGGGGGGGTCCTGGGGGCAAAGATGGGACTGGGGACCCTGGGGACAAAGGGGGATGGGGCACACAGCACCTGGGGCAAAATGAGAGGGGACAGGGAGACCCTGGGGGGCAAAGAGAGAGACCTGGGGGAGTCCTGGGGGCACATCCCTGCTGCCTGCACAACCCCCAGTGGTTGGGTGTCCTTTGGAAGAGCACAGTGCTGTGGTTCCCCGAAGGATTTGGAATGGTTTTGGGGTGACCCCTGCTCCCAGCACCCCCAGTGCTGCCTGGGTTTGTCCCTATTCCTCCCGGGGAGGGGACCCGAAGTCTCACCGGGTCAGAGAAGAGGCGGTTGGGCACTGCGGGGGTCCTCTGCTCGATGCACACCACCTTCTTCATGTCCTCAAAGCTGGGATCGCTGGGCACCGCGTCGAAGAAGGGTGGGCGGTACTCCTCCACGATGCCTATGGGGTGCAGGGCTCAGTGGGGTGGATGGGGCTTTGGGGGGGTCCTGCCTTAGATGAGAATGCGTGGGGTGCACAGCTCTGCTGCACTATGGGGCCTCAATGGGATGGTCTGGGGGGTGAGGAGCGCCAACCCTATGTTGGGGTCCACTGTGGGGTCTCACTGGGGTGGTTTTGGGGGAAAGGGATCTCCAGCACAACGTCGGGGTGCACTATAGGACCTCACTGGGATGGTTTGGGGGTCTCCAGTGCTGCCCCCAACCCCTCTTCCACCTAACCCCGCCAGCTGGCCCCACTAATCCCCTCTTAGTGCCTCCATCTGTCCATACATCCATTGGGTTTAACCCCCACCCCACACACAGGGGGTCCCCTTGGCTCCCACCCCACCCTGCTCCCCAGAAAAACCCAGGGACCCTACAGGGGTTTAAACTTGGGGGGTGATGGTCACCCCATGCACGCATCCACGGTAAAATCAGAGTCAACGTTCAACCCAAAGGAGCCCCGGAGCGCTCAGTGGGATTATCCCAACCAGACCACTCCAGGGGTCCTTCTGCTCCCGGAGCCCATCAGTTAATTAACGCCGCTAATGGGCTTTGATGCTGAACGGCATCGGTTGGGGTGAGGGGACCTCCGTGGGGACCCCGATGCTGTCCCCGCGGCCGCGAGGTCCCCTTGGAGCGCTTCCAGCGGCGCGGGATGCTGCTTGTTTGCTAATCAGCGCCGAGCAAACAAAGCGCTGATTGAGTCTAATGGGCCCTTTAATCAGCGAGCCGGGTGCTGACACTAGATTACAGTGTTTATAATTTATGGCTAATCTGCCGGGCGAGGGGAAAAGCGGAAAGAAAAAGGGAAAAAAAAAACAACAAGAAAAAAAGAGGAGGAGGAGGAGGGACGGAGGCCGCGGTGCGCTCACCGTTGACGGCCGTGCGCCGGGTGATCTCCCACAGCACCAGTCCGTACGCCCAGATGTCCGTCTTCTTGTAGGACTCGAAGCAGTCGGTGCGGATCTGCTCGCTCAGCACCTCCGGGGCCATGTAGCGCTTCGTGCCCACCCGCGGGTTGTGGCCGATGTCCAGGTAGTCGCTGCCCTGGGAGTGCATGACGGCCAGACCTGGGGGGTGGAGGGATGGGGGGAGGGATGGAGGGGTGGGTGTAGGGTTGGTTGAAGGGTTGTAGGGATGGAGGGTTGGATGGAGGGGTGGTTGTAGGGTTGGTTGAAGGGTTGTAGGGATGGAGGGTTGGATGGAGGGATGGTTATAGGGTTGGATGAAGGGTTGTAGGGATGGAGGGTTGGATGGAGGGGTGGTTGTAGGGTTGGATGAAGGGTTGTAGGGATGTAGGGTTGGTTATAGGGTTGGTTGAAAGGTAGGGATGGAGGGATGGTTTTAGGGTTGGTTGGATGGAAGGATGGTTGTAGAGTTGGAGGAATGGGTGGAGGGATGGAAGGATGGTTTTAGGGTTGGTTGGAAGGTTGTAGGGATGGACGGAGGGGTGGATGGATGGTTGTAGGGTTGGTGGGATGGAGAGATGGAGGGATGGATGTAGAATTGGATGGATGAACGGATGGATGGAGAAAAGGATGGAAGACTGGATGGAGGGATGGATGGATGAGGGATGGATGGAGGTAGTGTTGAATGCAGGGTTGGATGAGTGGATGTAGGTTTGGATGGATGTAGAGCTGAATGGATGGATGGAGAGATGGATGGAGAATTGGATGGAGGAATGGATGAAGGTAGGGATGGGTGGAAGGAGAGAAGGATGGATGGATGGATGGCATCGTACTGTCACCATGCGTCCCCAAGGAGCGCGCTCTCACCCAGGTCAGCGATGCAGCACTGCCGGTTGCTTTTCACCAAGATGTTCCTGCTCTTCAGGTCACGGTGAGCGATAGCAGGTTTGCCCTGGGTGCCGAAGATCTCCACGTGGAGGTGGACGAGGCCGCAGATGATGGAGGTTGCCAAGCCCAGGCAGGTCTCCACATCCAGGGTCGTCTTCTGTAGGTAGTCGTAGAGCGAGCCGTTCTCGTGGTAGTGGGTGATGAGCCACAGTTGGGTGCTGGAGTTCCTCGAGGTCATGTCAGAGGCGATGAAGCCTGGATGGGGAGAGGAGCCGGGTGACGGAGCCATCATGACACCATCCTTGTCCCTTGGTCTCTCTGCTCACCCAGGATGTTGTCGTGCCGCAGCAGCACGGTGTTGTAGATCTCAGTCTCACGGAACCACGACTGCTCATCCCGGGAGGAGAAGATCTTGACGGCCACGCTCTCCCCGTGCCACACGCCTCGCCACACCTCGCCATAACGCCCTTTGCCTGCCACGAGCACGGCACCGCGTCACGTCAACCCCACTCCGGTCCCCAACCCCGACCCCATCCCAGCACTACAGAATCACAGAACTGTTGGGTTGGCAGAGAGGTCTGGAGATCATCCAGATCAACCAAACATCAGTTCCAACCATCGATCAGTTCCTGCTGTGTGGAATTAGCAATGGTGTGATGGAGGACCCTTTGTTCTTGTGTTGGGTTGACCTTGGCCAACACCACCACCACCACGCGCCCACCCAACCGCTCTCTCTCCCAAGGGAGAGCTCCGTGTCTCTATGGGGTTTTGACACATGGGGTTGGATCCCCGCTCTCCTCACCCACACACTCCACGAGGGAGATCTGCCGGGCCACCGTGCGCTGCACGAGGAAGGGCAGCCCCGAGCCGCTGCCTGTGGTGCAGTCATCGTTCAGCAAATCCTACAGAACCGGGATAGCAGCGGTGTGAGATGGGCGGTCACCCCGCACCCCTGGGACAGCCGGGGACCCCAGGAGCTGCCCCACCTCCAGCGTGCTGTCTCCCACCATGGATGCCTTCAGCATCAGGTCCGTGTCCCCCAGGTCGCTGTGCTTGAAGAGGAGCAACCTCTTGCGGCGGTGCTGGGCCAGCTTCCATAAGAAGAGGATGGTGAGCGCCACGAGGACGAGGAGCGTCAGCAGTGGGACGAAGATCAGCAGGAGGAGGTTGGAGAGGGGAGGAGTCTGTTCTAGGGTTTCTTCTCCTGGAAGGAGGAAATGGTGGGTGGGAGGATGAGGATGGGGTCGAATGCAGGGAGGTTGTGGTGCTTGGGGTTGGATTTGGGGAGGGTAAAGGCTTGGGGCTCGGACCTTGGAGAGGGTGGAGGTCTTGGTGCTTGGGGATGGATATGGAAAGGGTGAAAGAAGGCAGAGGTCCTGGATCTTGGGGTTGGAAATGGGGAAGGTGGAGGTGTTGACATGGGGAATGGATATGGGGAAGGTGGCCTGGCATTGGGGTCACCCATGGATGGCAGCTCTGCAAGCACAACCCAAGGAGATGCAACAGGGACACCTCGCTTACCCCATCCCACATGGGACGAAGTGCCTCTAGAGATACCAAGTGAGGAGGGGGACGAGCCAGAAACCCCAACCCCAGCATCCCCACATCCCCCATGCTCCTCAAAGGGGACAGCCCACAGCCCTGTACCTCGCAGGTGGATCTCCAGCTCGGCGTTGCACATGCTGGCGTTGCAGCACCGGGTGCCGAAGTGCTCCATCACATAGGGACGGCAGTTCTCCAGCAGGTGGTCCGAGAAGCAGCCCCTGTGCTGCGTGACCCTCCCCGCTTCCCTCCTCTTGCTGACGAAGCACACCTTGCCGGTGCAGGTGGGCACGGTGCAGTGCGGCACGTCGCATGCACATTGCAGCTCATCTGTGGGCACGAGGAGATCACATCTGTCACAGGGCTGGGGACATCATCCACCCATCCAGCACTGGGATACTGTTGGCATTGGGGTCAACACTATCCATGCCAAAGACCCTTGGAGCATCTTGGGACCCCCAGTAGGCATTAGAGAGGATAACAGGGCTGAGGAGGTCATCCACCCATTCAGCACTGGGAAGCTGTTGGCTTTGAGGTCAACACTGTCCATGCCAAAGACCCTTGGAGCATCTTGGGACCTCCAGAAGACATTGGAGAGGACAACAGAGTTGGGGAGATCATCTATCCATCCAGCATTGGGATCCTGCTGGCATTGGGGTCAACACTATCCATGCCAAAGGCACTTGGAGCATCTTGGGACCTCCAGAAAACATTGGAGAGGACAACAGGGCTGGGGAGATCATCCACCCATCCAGTGTTGGGATCTTGCTGGCTTTGGGGTCAGCACTATTCATGCCAAAGACCCTTGGAGCAACCAGGGACCGTGCCTCCATTGCTTGGAACGCAACGAGTTGGGTGAACCCATCCGGCAGTGCTCAGTGGGGCAGCATCCTGCCCGGGGAAAGCTCCGGAGCCGGTCCTTGGGACATCGTTCTTGGGCACTCAGGGGAGGGGATGTGCAGGGATCACTCCTCCATCCCATGGAACGCAATGAGCTGAGGGCACACAGCCCAGGGTTGCATCCTGCCCCTGGGGGACGCCGGAGCTGGACCCTGGGATGTTGTTTTTGGGCTCTTCCCTTTGCCTCACTCCCTCCTCCCAAATCAGCTCTGCCTCCTAGAAGCAGCAAGTTCAGCATGAGGGCGGCCAGACGGACAGCAGCGGGGGGACAGACGGATGCCCACAGCCCCGCTGTGGCCCCATAATAGTTCTTATCAAGCCAAGCTGTGGGGGAGGGGAGGGCGATCCCAGCCTGGATCCCTGGGATCGGGGCTCAGCTGAGCAGAGTGAGCACTCGGGTTTCCCAGTGGCCGCGGATCTGCTCCCATTTTTGGGCTACTCACCGGCAGCGAGGCTCAGCGAGAGGCTCAGCAGCACCAGCACGGCCCCACGGCGGGCTCTGGGGAGCATCTTCCTGCAGAAAGGAAAGGGGACGGTGGGCACAGCGTGGGGAGGGGGGGGGGGGGGCACCCAGCAGCATGGCCACGCGTTGGGTTTGGGATGGGGCAGAATGTGGAATTCGGCTCCGGATGTCTGCGGTCCTTCCTGGGAATGGGGAGAGGGACTGTGCGTCGCTGCACCCATAAAAAACCCATACAACACCCATAGAACACTCCCAGAGTGGGGTGCAGATGGACCCCCCCACTCCAGCGTCCCATATCTCCAGCTGCCGACCCCCGGAGCCGTTCATATGGGTGCCTTTCCATGCCTCGCTTTTGCTTTCCATCCCCTTCCATTTTGTGTCTCTTTTGGAAGCATTGTTCTGCATTCCCTCCCTCCCCCCCCCCCACAGACCCCCACCGCAATCCCAAAGAGAGCTGCTTTCTCACGGCCCATCCGCAGCGCTGCCGAACGTTCCCCGATTTGGGGAAAAAGTTTGGCTGCTTCTTTTTTTATTCTGATATCCCACGTTGCATTTCCCAACGCCGCCGAACATCCCCCCCCCACCCCCCTCTCCGTCGTCTCCCCACTGTTCCCAATATATAAACACAGCCAAAAAGCGCCGTTTCCTGCAATTGAAGGAGCCCTGCCCGCGGGGCCGGGACAGGAATCAAGATTGTTTAGATTCTGCCCTTGATGGGGAGAGGCGGTCACGCAAAGCACCGCCACCGAAGGGCCTTTCCTCCCCAAAATAGATCGCTCTGTCGGTGCTGGGGGGGGGGGAGGAAGCGGTGAGCTGAGCTCCCTCTGTGCTCTGCAGCTCCGTGAGCGCAGAGTTTGGGATCACGCACCTGGAACCCAACGGGGACTGCACCCATAGGAGAAGCGGGGCCGGCTTTGCACACCTCCTCTTGCACAATCCTCCCCTTGCACACCTCCAATTACACACCTCGCACCCCTCTCCTCGCACGTACCTCTTGCGTGCATCTTCTTGACCGCCTCCAACTGCATGCTTCCCCTTGCACACCTCCCCTTGCACGCATCTCCTCATCCACGTTGCTTTCCTCGCACACCCCTCCCTGCACCCACCTCTCGCACACGTCCCCGTGCACACCCATCCTCAGCGTGGCCCCGATTTGCGCTCTCCCTCACTGCACCTTGACCCCGTTGGAAACGCACCCAGAACCTCAAAGCCAGGCTCACCCGCACCCGAATCCACGCCTCGATATGAACCCCAGAGTTGTGGGGTGCAGCGGGAGAGGGGCCAGCTCCTGATTTTGCTGAAAACCCTTTGGGAAAAGCAGCCCCCCCCCCCCTTCACAGCCCCCCCAGATCTGGAACTGCTTTGGGTACCCCCCATGTGTTAAATGCAATGGAAGCTTTGTAGGTGGAAGATGGGTTTGGAGAGTGGGGTGGGGGCTGTGGGGCCGCACCCAGTGGCCCTATAGATCCATAGCATCCCCAAGGACACCCCAAACCCCACAGCGCTCTCCTACTACGGATATAGGGTGAGCCAGGGGCTGTAGGACCGCATCCTGCCACGCCACGGCCCCACAGCATCCCCGTGACCGCCCCAAACCCTACAGCAATCACACACAGGGATACAGGGTGGGCACCCAGCGGCCTTACAGACCCACACAGGGCCACAGACCCACCCCCACGGCCACCCCAAACCCCACAGCACTCACCTACAACATCTGTGGACGCCTCCCATCTCCGGATCCCACGTCCCAACGCCGTGCTCAGCCGGGGATGCCGGCAGCGGTACCCCACACCCCACAGACCCTCATAGGGCCGCCCCCTTTGCCCCCCTGCGTGGGCTCAGCCCCGTCTCGGCCCCACCGCGGGCGCTCTGTGCTCGGGATGTGGGAGAAGTCACCAAAAACTGTTCCTCCTGGCTGCCTCTTCCTGCCTGGCTCTGCTCCCACCGCTCTCCGCTCATAAAGCATTTCCTATTGCTGAGCACACGGCCCCACGCTGCCTCCCTTCCTCCCGCGCACCGGCCCCATCCTGCCCCGCGCCCTCGTCCCATTCCGGCCCTTTTTCGGCCCTTTCCCCGCGTGATCCCGAATTTCCCAGCGGGATGGAGCCCTGGGGCGGCTCTGCTCCTGCAGCGGCTTTGGGGTCACTGGGGTAAGGGGTGCTGCTGTCCCAGCGCATCGCTGTCTGGCCCATATGGGGTTGGGGATGTGATGGAGGACTACAGGGGTTTCCCATCACCATAAGCCCGGTGGGATGGGGATTCAGGGAGGGTGCAAAACGTAGCCCTATACGGGACGCTGTGCCCTGGGCCCAGTACAAAGGGACCCGTGGGCACATCCCCCATGTGTCACTGTCCCCCCAGTGGCCCCATAAGGGATGGACAAAGGGACCTACGGACACATCCTCCATGTGCCACCATCCTGAAGGCACTAGGACACGGCCCTATAAGGGATGCTGCCCCAGGCCCAGGACAAAGGGACCCCACGTGCCACCACCCCCAGCCGTGTGCATCCCTGGGACACGCAAAGTGGGGCCGTTCCCACGGTGCGGGCAGAGGAAGCGGTCCTTCCCCTTTTGCCACCCCCGGGGTTGCAGTTTCGGTCACCCCAAATGGAAGCACAGCCCCCACCCGGTGCCCTCCCCATATCACAGCCCCACTTCGCTCCTTCTGGACCTTCTGAGCCAGGGTAGGGGCTGAGCCCCCCATCCCCCATAACACCATGAACCCAAACCGCACCGTGAGCCCCAAATAACCACAGCGTGACCCCAAACCACAGCACAACCCCTCCCAGAGCTCCCCCACCCATCCCCCCCCCCCCTCTCCTGGCGACACAGCTCCGCTGCAGCGCTTTGAGGTCCCTCCGCTATCTCCCAGATCTCCCAGCAGAGGAAGTTTTGTTGTTTGACGGCGGCACAAAGCCGCGACCGAACCCACGTCACCCGTGGGGAAGGGGAGGAGGGGGTCCCAGCAGAACAGCCCCCCGTCGGTCACTGTGGGGTGGGTGATGGGAATTTGGTGCTGGAGTAGCAGCGCTTTTGGGAGCGGGGGACCCAAAAAATGCACACGAGGAGCAGAGCCCGATCAGCCCCACTGACCCCACACGGGGTCCATCCTCCCTGGGCTGTTGGGCTGCCCCATATGGGCGATGCTCGCTGCAGCCCCGGGGTTTATTCATTAAATCAATGCCGTTAACATGGCAACCTCTTCCGCTTTAATAACAGTCACCTTCTGTGAGATCCAGACCTCCACGAGACCAACCAGGACAAAAAAAAACACACCCCAAACTCCCCCAAAATCCCAAACCAGAGCACAGCCCCTCCAACCCAGCACCACGGGGCCGGCAGAGCCCAGGTGACAGCATAAGGGGGCAGGGCCACCCCAAAACAGAGTGGGGGGGGAGGGGGGAGGCACCCAGACGGGGCCCCCCATCACACCTCAGCGCCCCTTTTTCCCTTTTTTCCTCTTCTTTTCACCCTCTGCCTCCTCGGCCGCTCGCTTCTCCTCCTTCAGCTCCTTGTACCTCCACTTGGGCGGCTGCAGCAGTGCTTTGTCGCGGGCTCGAGCTCTCCGCTCCCTCCCTCCCGCCGGCGGAGAGCTGGCTTTGCTCAGCTTGATCCTGGGGACCCGTTCCCCCCCGGGGAAGATGCAGTTGGTGCGGAGCAGCCGCGGGAGGAAGCCCAGCACGCGGTGACGGTGCGATGCCACCGCTCGATCCGACTTGACTTGGCCATTGCCAACCTGGCCGTGCAACACCAGTTGGCCATTGCATGACTCCGTCCCAGTGCCCGGCTCCGGCACGTGCTCCTGGAGGATCTCTGCCACCGAGAGCCGTCTCTTGCCCACTTCGGGGGGGCTATCGGGGCAGATGGTCCGGCAGGCGGTGCTCACGAAGGGGCTGGCGAGGGAGGTGGTCATCCTCACCATGTGGTCCAGGACACCGTCCTCCTCCGGGTCACGGGGGATGCGGAAGGTGAAGAGGGAGCGGATCTTCTCCATCAACCGTTGGCTGCGGGATTTGGGGCTCAGGGCTTTGGCCACCAGCCCGGCCAGTGCTGGCCACTCGGGGAGGTAGCGGGTGTCGAACTGCTCGGCCCGTGGGCGCCGGAGGAGGGTCCGGATGCGGACGGTGGTCTCGAAGCGTCCGGTGAAGGCTGCCCAGTCCTTGGCTGTCTTCCCTTTGAAGGGGTCCACGGCATGCAGGTCGGCTCCTGGTGGAAGTTGGATGCAAGAGGAGTCACTGCAGCGTCACCAAGTGTCACCGCGAGGATCCCATCCATCCCCCAAACCACCACGGAGCTCAGGGTGCACCCACGGGGGGGGGACAGCGGTGCAAAATCTGAAGGAAGATCCCATTGCCCATCCAAAACAGAAGGTGTTTGAAGCCATGATTACAGGAGCGGTGACCAGCAGGTGTCACCAATGGGGCTGGTGTGGGGTGAGTCCTAAAGACCATGGGACTGTCGGATGGTTGGGTTGGATGGGTTCTTAAAGATCATGGGACTATGGGATGGTTAGGTTGGATGGGTCCTTAAAGATCATGGAACGATGGGATGGTTGGGTTGGACGGGTCCTTAAAGATCATGGGACCGTGGGATGGTTGTGCTTGGGTGGGAAAGTTCTTTAAAGACAACAGAAACATGGAACCATAGAATGGGTTGGGTAGGAAGAGTCCTGAAAGATCATGGAACAGTTGGGTTGGAAGGGTCCTTAAAGATCACTGAATGATAAAATGGTTGGGTTGGAAGGGTCCTTAAAGATCGGAGAACCATGGGACAGTTGGGTTGGAGGGGACCTTGAAGACCACACAACCACAGAATGGTTGTGCTTGGGTGGGAAAGGTCCTTCAAGATGACAGAGTGGGTTGGTAGGGTCCTTAGAACAGCTTGGATCTGGGGGGAACCATAAGCCCCCCACCACATCCACCTGCCCAGGGCCCCATCCGCAGCCCTGAGCAGCCCCTGGGACGGGGCACCCACCCCTCGGAGGAGGACCCGAGGGTGCTCACCCGCCAGCAGCAGCGCGGTCACGCAGTCGTGCCGACCCTGCACCGCCGCCTTCATCAGCGCCGTGAGCCCACGGGCATCGCGCCGCTCCACGTCCAGCGCCGGGAAGTAGTTCAGGAGGTAATTGACGATGGTGATGTGCCCTTAGCAGCAGAGAAACCGCATCCATATGGACAACGAGGGACCCTCGCTGACCCCTGAGCTACGACCCCATCCCTCCACAGAGTTTGGGTTCAGCGCTCAGATCTTACGCCCGCGCCAACCCCATGCTCATAGGGGATTTTTTGGGGTGAGCTCTTGGCTCTGGCATGGGAAGGCCTGGCGGCAAGGGAACGTTTCTCTACGGATTTCCACTTTAGCACAATGGGATCGCTTTTAAGCCATGAGCTCACGCTCGTGTGGCACACGTGGGCTTTGTGGCTGCAGATTTTATGTCCCCAGTGCCCACCCCGGGGGCTGCGGTGCCCACCTGCCTGCGCAGCCATCATCAGCGCCGTGTTGCCCTCCGTGTCCTGCTGGTTGACGTCCACGTAGGGGCACTGCCGCAGGAGGGGCACGATGTCCACGAAGCCCCGGCAGCAGGCGACCATCAGCCCGTTCTGTTTGGGGGCAGCACTCCGTTCGGGACCTCCACCCCAAACATGAGGGTGGGGGAGGTTCTGCCCCAGGGATCTGTGCCACCCCGCTGAGTGGTGCTGGGGGGATCTGATCCCTCCCACTCCAGCATCTTTTGGGATCGGCCCATTCCCGGGACAGAGGAGGAAGGGGAAGTTCTGCCCCGTGGTAATCCCACAAAACCCCAATCCCCCGTAGCTCTGCCATCCCCTCCCTCCTACCCCCCAAGTTCTGCCCCACGAATGCATGCAATCCCAGAAAAACCCAATCCCCCATGGCTCTGCCATCCCCTCCCGTCTGTTCCCCTCTTCTGCCCCATGGATCCACGCAATCCCAGGGGACCCCAACCCTCTACAGCTCTGCCATCCCCTCTCTTCAGCCCCACGGACCCCAACTCTCCACGGCTCTGCCGTCCCATCCCTCCCTCTCCAGCATCCTTTCGGATCAGCCCATTCCCATGAGGTGCCCCCATTCCCAGCACAGGTGAAGAAGGGGAAATTCAGCCCCACGGACCCACGCAGTCCCAGGAGACCCCACCCCTCCCCCCTTCCAGCTCTGGGATCCCACCCCTCCTGCTCCAGCATCCTCCAGGACCCCCACCCCGGGACCCCCCCCCAGCTCACCCTGCCGTTGATGTCCAGCTCCGTGGCCTCCCCTCTGCCCACCCCACACCGCAGCCGCTCCTGCAGCAGTTGGGCATCGTTCCGTGCGCAGCATTGGTACAGACTCAGCTCCCTGCACCCCCCGAGTATGGGTGGGGGCTCCGTGGAGGGGTAGACGGAATCATCCGAGCAGATGCTGCTGCTGTCCGAGGGCTCCGACCCGGTGCTCGAGTCGTCTTCATCTTCCTCATCCTCGTAGTACAGGTCAGGGTCGGAGGCTGCAGCTCTCTCTGCTCCGCTGCGCTCATCGGACATCGGGGCTGGGGGTGTCCGGGGCTCAGTGCCGGCTGCGTGGGCATGGAGTGGGGGCACGGTCCCAAACTGACCCCAGCGTGGGAATCAGGGGCACGAGGTGGGCAGGGAGTGAGGCAAAAACCCAACCCCACAGCAACCCTGCGTGGGGCAGCACTGATGGGCTGCAGAGACCCTTCTGGGGGGCTGCTATAGGGTAGCAAACAGCGGCACCCCCAGCAGCTATGGGGCGGTCGATAGAGCTGCTCCCTGCACCCCTAGCAGCTATGGGGTGGCCGACAGAGCTGCTCCCTGCACCCCCAGCAGCTATGGGGCAGCCGACAGAGCTGCTCCCTGCACCCACAGCAGCTATGGGGCGGCCGACAGAGCTGCTCCCTGCACCCCCAGCAGCTATGCGGTGGCCGACAGAGCTACACAGTGCCCAGAGCAGCAGCCCAGGACCCCACAGCGTTGCATGGGGAGGAGGGGAATGGATGCAGCCTCACCTGGGGATGCTCACACTGTCGGTGCAGGTTCCTCGTGGGCTGGAAACCATCCCCACTCCCGGTGGGGAGAAGACCCCCGCGAGGCTCTGGGGGGTGGGGAGGGGGATAGAGGGACTCCCCCGTGGGGTGTCCTGGATCGGGGACGGCCTTTGCACACCCCGGCTGCCACACCTTGCGCGTCGCCGTGGGCTCAGCTGCTCCCGATCCCTTAATTCCACCTGTTGCCATAAATGGCTCCATCCATCCTGAGACGGATCAGGACGGGATTTAACGTCCTGAGCTGCACGGCCGCCGCGATCCGGGGCTGAAGGAGGAGGGGGGGAGAGGGGAGAGGAGGAGGAAGGGGGGGGGTCACACCCTAACCCTTCCCCCATCCCCCAGCCCAGCAAAAAGCCCCCACCCCCTGCACCCCCTCCCCACGTGGATTCACTGATGGGGTCAACCCCGGGAGCCGCTGAGTTGCTGCTTCACCGCGGCGAAATCAGCTGCGCTAATTAAGCTCTCCTAATCGCTCCGCAGCCGTGCGTTAGTGCCACGCGTGGAGCACGCTGCAAAGCTCCCGCCCACGGGGCTGCAAAGGGGGGGCAAAGGGGGCTGAAAAAGGGGTGCAAAGGGGTACAAGGGGGGTGCAAAGGGGGCTGAAAAGGGGGTGCAAAGGGGGGGCAAAGGGGGCTGAAAAAGGGGTACAAGGGGGGTGCAAAAGGGGCTGAAAAGGGGGGGGTGCAAAGGGACTGCAAAGGGGTACAAGGGGGGTGCAAAAGGGGCTGAAAAGGGGGTGCAAAGGGGGGGCAAAGGGAGTGCAAAGGGGGCTGAAAAGGGGGGGTGCAAAGGGGTACAAGGGGGGGAAAAGGGGGCTGAAAAAGGGGATGAAAAGGGGGTGCGAAGGGGAGGTGCAAAGGGATTGCAGGAGCTGCAAAGTCGCAGGTCCCCAAATCTCCCCTCGGAAGGGTTTTGGGGTTGGATGGATCTGAGTGTTCTTGCTGTGGTGTGTGGGAGCCAGGAAAGGCCGAACTCTGCCCTCGTTCTCATGGAAAAAGGGAAAAAAGGGCAAAAAATGAGCGCCGGTCCCGGAGCAGACCCCAGAGGTCACGGTGCTCACACTGCAGAAGGATCCCAGCTGCTGTGCTCAGCTCCGATCCCACGCGGGGACCTGGATCTGCTCCTACAGAATGTCCGGGTCCCTTCCAGGACCTGGACCCCAAATAATCCCCCCTCCCAAAGTTCAGTGTCCCCGTGTCCCTTCCAGGGCCTGGACCCCAAATAATCCCCCCTCCCAAAGATCAGTGTCCCCGTGTCCCTTCCAGGGCCTGGACCCCAAATAATCCCCCCTCCCAAAGTTCAGTGTCCCCGTGTCCCTTCCAGGACCTGGACCCCAAATAATCCCCCCTCCCAAAGTTCAGTGTCCCCGTGTCCCTTCCAGGACCTGGATCCCAAATAATCCCCCCTCCCAAAGATCAGTGTCCCCGTGTCCCTTCCAGGGCCTGGACCCCAAATAATCCCCCCTCCCAAAGTTCAGTGTCCCCGTGTCCCTTCCAGGACCTGGACCCCAAATAATCCCCCCTCCCAAAGTTCAGTGTCCCCGTGTCCCTTCCAGGGCCTGGACCCCAAATAATCCCTCCTCCCAAAGATCAGTGTCCCAATGACTTTTCCAGGACCTGGACCCCAAAATCCCCCACTGGCTACGGTGTCCTTGAGGTGTCCCTATTTCCCTTCCAGGACCCATTCTGCAAATATGCCCCACTAGGTTCTGTGTCCCTAAAGGTATCCCCATGTCTCCTCTGGCACCCAAATCCCCCATTGGCTTCAGTGCCCTCAGAGGTGTCCCCATTTCCCTTCCAGGACCCCAAACCCCAATAATCCTCCACCAAGTTCAGTGCCCCCGAGGCGTCCCCTTCCAGGACACAGACCCCAAAAATCTCCCCCAAGTCCAATGTGTCCCCATTTCCCTTCCAAGACCCGGACGCCCCAAATCCCAACCCCAAGTTCTGTGCTCCCCACGTCCCTTCCAGGACCAGGACCCCCAACCCCCGCAGTTCCCCCCCCCCTCCCCCACACCCGGCGGTGCCGGAGCCGATTGAGGGCTTATGGGGTCAGCGGGGGACCCTGAGCCGCAGTGGCGCGCCCTGAGCCGGGCGTGTGAGGACGGGGGTGAGGGTGCGCGCATGGCTCCCCGCTCCTCCTCCTCCTCCTCCTCCTCCTCTTGCAGCGCTGTCACGCGCGGGGACGCGCGTGGGGACGGAGCGGCGGCCACGCGCAGTGCCTCCCGCTGCCGCCAGGGGGCGCTAGAGAGCGCGGGAAGAGGAGGAGGGGGGATGGGGGGGGATATGGGGGTGGGGCGGTATGGGGCTGGGGGGGGGCTCACGGCTCTGCTGCCGTCACTGAGGGGGGACGGCCTCGGAAAGTTCTGACATCTGCCCACGTGCGATAGTGTCCTCCCATGTGATAGCACCCCCGCCCAGTCTGATAACGCTCCCCAGGTGTGATAACGCCCCCACGCATGTGATAACATCCCCCCCCTCATGGGATAACATCCCCCCCCTCATGGGATAACATCCCCCCCCTCATGGGATAACACCCTCCCGGTCTCCCCCACCCTCCTGACCCCCATTGCTCGGCTTCTGCTCCTCCAATGCATCTTAGGCCCGATGGGAATGGGACACCACGGATCTATGGGGACAGCACAGACCCATAGGGCGGACCACAGTCCCATGGGGGCAGCTCAGATCCTTTGGGATATCACAGAGCCATGGGGACACCACAGATCCATTGGGATATCACTGAGCCATGGGGACACCACGGATGTCCCCCATGGGGACAGCTTAGAGCCATGGGGGGGACCACAGTCCCGTGGGGCCCCTATGGATCCATGGAGACATCACAGAGCCATGGAGGGACCACAGATCCATGGGGACACCACGGATGTCCCCCATGGGGACAGCTCAGTCCCATGGGGGGGACCACAGTCCCATGGGGACACTAGAAATCGATGGGGACACCACGGCTCCATGGGGACAGCTCAGTCCCATGGGGGGGACCACAGTCTCATGGGGACACCACAAATCCATGGGGACACCACAAATCCATGGGGACAACACAGCCCCCTCCCCGCAGCACAGCATCCCTCGCTCTCCCATTGAACCCAGTGGCCCTAAATCACATCTGATGCCCGGGAGCAGCAGCGCAGGTTGGGATGGGGGGGTGGGAGGATGAGAAGGGGCTTTGGGGCCGCTCTGATCTTTCACCCTTCTCTCCGGGTCCGGCCCGGTGGTCCTCTCCGGGTCACCCACCCCTCAGCTCCCGGCATCTCCATCACAAAACGCGGCGCAATAACTCAGAGTGGAGGGGAAGCGGAGGGTGGTGATGGAGAGCCCGAACCGCGGACAGCAATGGGGTCACGGCCGAGGGCACTGCTGCCCCATGGAGGGGGCGGCACTGGGGGAGGGCAGTGGGACCGGTCTGGGTGTCATGGGGGGTATTCGACCCTCCCCCGGTGTCGTGGTCCCAGGGTGGATGTGGTCTGTCAGTGGGGTGGTAGTGGGTGGGTTATGGGGCAGCACTGGGGTGGGCTGTGAGACAGTATTGGGGGGCTATGGGGTGACAGTGGGGGGTTATTGGGAGGGACTGGGGGGGGGTTATGGGGCACTGAGGGGTTATGGGGCACTGGGGGGGTTGTGGGGTGCAGTGTGGGGGGGTTGTGAAGTGGCACTGAAGGGTTATGAGGCACTGGGGGGGGGTTATGGGGTGACACTGGGGTTATGGGGAGGCACTGGTTGGGTTATGGGATGGCACTGGGGGTTTATGGGGCAGCACTGGGAGGGTTATGGGGTAGCAATGGGAGCAAATTGCTGCCCCGTTCTGCTGCACGCTGCCCTCTTTCGCTGCGCAGCGTCACTCCTCGACTCCCCCCCCCCCCCACCCCCCATCCCCCTTCCCCAATCCTTTTTAATGCAGGGCCAGAAACGAAACCCACCCCCACCCCAACCCCACCGAACAGAGCAGCTCTTCTGATTAAATTACAGCCGGACGGATCAATTTCAATTTCTCCTTTTTCCCCTCATTTTGCCGGGGGGGGGGGGGGGGGATGCACAGTGCAGCCCATTAGACTTGCAGATCCCGGTGCAACGCACGGTCCCCAGTGTGCAGCGCTCATTTCGGGGCTGCAATGAAATTTGGAAGGATGAGGGGCTCTCCCCACCCCCCTCCCCCCCATATTTCTCCCTCCCCCCCCCTCCATCCGCAGTAATTGCATTTCTGGGGCCGCAGATGGTGCCGGCTCCGGACCGGGGCTGTAAAGAAGATGGATGGTGGATGGGGGTGTTGGGGGGGGAGCACCCATTCGTTGCCAGCATTGTGCATGGTGCCCCATAGAGGCCGTGGGGTGCCCCATAGAGGCCATGGGGTGCCCTATAGAGGCCATGGGGTGTGGCTCTGGGGGGCACTGGGGGGGTAGGGGGGAGCAGCTCTGTTCTGCTGCCCCATTCCTGGCCCTCATTCCCAAGTTTGGTCCCAGCCCTTATATCCCATTATTCCCAGTTCACAGTCCTCATTCCCAGCTCACATCCCCAGGCTTGGTCTCCCCCACCCATTCTTATGGCTTGAATCCCACCCCACGTTCCCTATCCCAAAACCACATTCCCTATTCCCAGCCTCCTTCCCATCCCATCCTTATTCCCAGCTCTTATTCCTATCCCACATTCCCACCTCGGGGTGCTCCCGTGCCAACAGCACAGGGACACGGAGAGGGAAAGAGGGACTGGGATGTCCCAGCACTGGGATGTCCCCGTCCCAGTTTGTCCCAGCACTCGGATGTCCCAGTACTGGGGTGTCCCCGTCCCAGTTTGTCCCAGTACCAGGATGTCCCAGGGCTGTGGGGACGGCACCGTGAGCATCGTGACACCTCCATCTCGGAGATGATGGATGGGAGCAGCGGCGCAGCTGGGGCCGCTGCTGGAGGGCGTCCCCCCCCATTTGTCACCCTCCCCTCCGCCTCCTGCCATCAGCTCGTGCCCCGTGCTTCGTTAACTCCTTCCTTCGTTAACCCAGAGGGTGCCCGGGGGGGGACTCCCTCTGCTCCCCCCAACGAGCTGAGCTGTGCTGTTCCCTTTCCCCACGCCTGCCCCCCAGCAGCCTGGCTCTGCAGGCAAGCAAACAGGAGCAGGGCAGGATGCTTTTGGGGTGAAAAATGGGGTTTTATGCTGCAGGATCTGCAGCACTGAGGCGTGCATCACTGCGAGCAGAGGTTAAAGGATCTGCAGCACGGAGCACTGTTCCGAGCAGCGATGGTGCGACCCATTTCTCCCGAGTGCAGGAACTGTGCTCAAAGGGAAACTGAGGCACGAAGGGCTGTACTGCTGCTCGCACCGCGGTGTGGATTCTCCTTTGTGTTGGGGGTTGGATTTGAGATGGAGGATCCCAGTGCTCCCTGCTCATCCTACAATGGGGTTTCCCCATTGCTTTTTGGGACCAGATTTGGGATGGGGGAGCACAGTGCTCCCTGTTCACCCTACAATGAGCTTTCCCCTTTTCATTGGGGTCGGGTTCGGGATGGAGGAGCCCGGCGCGCGGTGCACTTCGGGGCGGTGTAACCCGACTCTCCCATTCCTGTCATGTTTTACATGGCCGGGCATGTGGTGAGATCGTGTTTGGCCAACCTTTGCTTTCCCCAAAGGAGGGAACGGAGGGGCCACTGTGCCTCCGATTTATTGCGCCTCCGGAGAGCTCCGAAAAAGCAGATGCCTTCGGCTTAATCTGCCCCGTTGCCATGCGAACCCCCGGCCCGCTTTGATGTCCCCCGTAAATGCTCCATGTGTTTCCAATAAACGGCGGTTTTATCGCTGGAGCTGTTAAAGGCAGAGCTGGGGGGGGTTGTCCTTCAGATCTGGGGGGGCTGCTCGGGGTAACCCCTCTGCTCTCGGGAAGGGGCTGCGCTGCTGTTCCCTCTCCATGGTGTCACCTCCTCACGGTGTCTCCTCCATTCGTGTGCCCCCTCCCCATGGCATCTCCTTTCTGTGGTGTGCATGTACATTCCCCATGTGCATTCCCACTCCGTAGTGCCCCCTCCCCATTGTGTCCCCTCCCCATGGGTCCCCTCCTCATCGTGTCATCTCCCCATGGTGTCCCCTCTCCACGATGTCCCCTCTCCACGGTGTCACCACCCGATCAGCACTGAAAACCCTGCACAGCGCTGTGCGATACCGCAGCGCTCTGTGCGATGTCCATTGTTTCTCCCTGTGCCCATTGGACAGCAAACATTGGGGTCTGGCGTGGGGGGTGGTATCCTTCCTCCCGATTCCCCCCCTCCTTTGGCTGAAGTGTGGTGTCAGCAGCGCCGCTGATATATGCTGCAGGAGAAGGGGTGGGCAGCGCCGGTATTCTTTATTTTGACAGCGCCATGAAAGTGTTATGTGGTCGTGACGCCTCCTCACTGCTCCGCCCCCTCGGCCTTTATCAACCTGAAAGGACCCACGGCCCTATTTATAACCCAACCCGAATGGCGTGGTGCGCGGGGACGGCCCACAGGGAGCGCTGATTTATGGACGCGACACACAAAGCCGACCCTCCGGGACGTCCCCTTTTAGGGGCAATTGCTGCACTTTGCCCATTCTTCACGGCCTGTGGTGGGACCGTGAAGATCATAGGACCACCAGGTGGGTTGTTTTTGGTGGGACCTTAGAGGTCATTAACCCATGGGATGGTTGGGTTGGACAGGTCCTTGAAGATCATGGAACCGTGGGATGGTTGGGTTGGAGGAAACCTTGAAGATCATGGAGTTATAGGATGGTTGGGTTGGAAGGGTCCTTATACATCATAGGATCATGGAATGGGTAGGAGAACCATGGGATGGTTGGGCTGGAAGGGATCTTGGAGGTCAATAGAGTTGTGGAATGGGCTGGATTGGAAGACTTCTTTGAGGTCACAGAGCCATGGGATGGCTGGGTTGGAAGGGATCTTGAAGATCATGGAACCATGGGATTGTTGGGTTGGAAGGGTCCTTAAAGACCGTCCAGTTCCAACTCAACACGGGGGTCTTCTTGCTCTTTTCCCACTGCTTTAACAGAAAAACAAGAGCAGAGCTGCCCATGCAAGGGCCACCATCGTGCTTTCCCCCCCCTGCAAGCACACGGCATGATTGTTGATGACACCTGAAGATGATATGTGAAACACCTCCGCTCCCGGCTGTGACACACTGCTGCTTGGAGTTCTGCTTTCCCTGCATCACTGCAGCCCAATCCCTACCCGTCCCAGGGATGCGTGAGCTTTCCCTGTGTTATCAATTCTCAACGTGAAGCTTGTAGAAAAGTGCAGCATGGAGGGTTTCTCCGCTGCTGCTGGGGAGCTTGCTCACGCACTGCAGGGCTTAACGAGGCTGTTTCTTCTATCTCAACCCACTTATTCTCGTATGGAGGTCAGCCAGGGTGCAGGGTGCTGTAACCAGGGTGAGAAAAGCTCTTGACAAGAGCATGAGGGCTCTGCTTTCCATCAAGCGCCAGCCCCGCACCTGCAGTGCTTCCCTTTGGCATTGTGATGGCAGCGTGGCTGGAAGCATTCATCTGTCCATCTGTCTGATGCTTTGCTCATCACCTGTGCTATACACGGCCAGCACGTGGCAGCCAGCATCGTTGAGCTGGGACACATCCTGTGTCCTGCATCCCTCATCTTTGCAGCCCAAGGTCTCTGCTTGCACTCTGGAAGCAGCGCAACTCATGGGCCGAGGGGCAAAAGTCATAATTGAGTGGGTTTCTTTTTACAAGGCAGATTCATGCAGGGGCTTGTTGTGGGAAAAGCAGATCCAGGTGCTGTGCTAAACCAAGCATGAAGGGAGCACAGGGGAAGGGCTGCAGCACAGGGGGGGAACATGGGATGGTCATTGTGTGCCCTCGGGTTGGGGATGGGGGAAGAAGAGTGGGGAGGAGAGAGGATGAGTGTGGGGATGGGTGGGTGTAACCTTTTTTCTTCCCTTCCCTTCCCTTCCCTTCCCTTCCCTTCCCTTCCCTTCCCTTCCCTTCCCTTCCCTTCCCTTCCCTTCCCTTCCCTTCCCTTCCCTTCCCTTCCCTTCCCTTCCCTTCCCTTCCCTTCCCTTCCCTTCCCTTCCCTTCCCTTCCCTTCCCTTCCCTTCCCTTCCCTTCCCTTCCCTTCCCTTCCCTTCCCTTCCCTTCCCTTCCCTTCCCTTCCCATACCATTATTTCCTGACTTCTGGAGCCCAGCAACAAGTTTAAGGTCCCGCTCTCCGCCCAGAAGTCTTGCAGAAAGTCAAGATCTTCCTCAATGGAGACATCCAGGACGCCCGTAACGATGTACGCGCAGAGTTCATGTTTCATTGTGCTTTGATTTATCATCCCTTGAGTTAATTATTGACCTTAGCTTTGCCTTGGTCAATATTTACCTCCCCGGCTCAATAAATCTCGACGTTCACCTCAACAGAAGTCAATATCTGCTTAGCGTTTATCTATTCCCTCTGTTGCTAATTTTGCTGAAAGGTTTTATTTATTCTCATCGCACGGCGCGGGGGAGCAACGCTTCCCTTGGACAAAGTCTTCTCTCTCCTGCGATGACATGCACGGGACGTCACGGGCACAAACCATAGGTGACATCGATGCCACTGAAGTCTCATCCAGTTGGCCGACTTTCAAGCATCGGTGATGGGGCTGATGGTTTTGCTAGGACCATGGACAAGAGCCCGTCCCAGCGTTGCTGTTGAGCAAAGCTCGGCCCCGTGGGATGCGGCGTGCAGCCCCACACGGCGGGGCAACAACGTGCAGCCCTACAGTGAGACACGAGGTGCAGCCCCATGGGCTGGAGGAGGGACATGGGGTTCATTCCCTTCTCCACCCCAATGTCATCAAAGTTCATGCTCGTGGTTCCTTGGCCAACCCTGAAGACCCTGCAGCGCTACTGCTGATGGGTTCTGTGCCATTGGATGAAGCCACAGATTTAGTCTGACCGTCACCCAACTCGAGGAGGGTTCTCTTCCCTCCTCACCTCTCCCTGCACATCTCCATCCCCGCAGTCCCTGATCCCTCTCTCCCTGTGAGGAGGAACACGGGACAACCTCCATCTCCTCGCTCCTGCCTCGAACTTTTAATATTTTAATTGAGTGAATTGACCTGGACTCGTCTATTGAACTCTGCCTGACCTCTTAAATAACAGGTCAAGGATTTAGCTCGGCGGCGCTGACCTCTTCCCTTATCTGCTAATACTGCTCCTCTCTCAATTAGCTGCTGTCCCCCTGCCCCGGTGCTGGGACCACTTGGCCGGCGTCAGCGTGGCTTCGTGCACGCACGAGTGGCCCCGAAACAGAGCTCATTGGGGCGGTCCCACTCGCAGCTCTTTCCTTAGGGACAATCCTCCATGAAGGACCATGGGATGGGGAGCACTCGGAGGATGCTCAGTTCTCTTCAGGATGGGGCAAAGTGAATCTGGGAGAGGGGGCGGTGACGCTGGGAGGGCCCTGGGGCTGCTCCAGCATCGTGAAACACACCGAGGATGGATTTCTCCCCATTTCTCTGCGTGTTATGAGGCATCAAGAGGAATGCTGTGGCATCAACGTGTCCTGTGGACCGAAGCCAAGGGACCGCTTTGAGACATCTGGGGACAATCACGGGGTCCCTCTCTGTAAAAATAATGCAGAGTGGTGCAGGGACCGCAGCTGTGATAGTGCCACAATGGGAACGACACCTGGAGCAGGAGCTCCCGTGCACGAGTGAGCACTGAGAGGTCTGCACTTCCACGAGCCCCCACGTAGCCCCAGGACCCCCCGATGCCCCCCATGACCATGCCACCATCCCAGTACCACGCAGCTGCCGCGTGCATCTGCTCAACGCGTGCGCGGCGAACGCGTGCGGAGATTTTGCAGTGCCATAAACCTCCGCCTGCTCCAATTTTATCTCGTCGGAGCCCCGGCTCACGGTTACCCAGCCCTGCTAAATTAGCGCTGGGCTCCGCATTCCAGAGTATAAATATCTGCCATTGTAGTGCTGAGGAATGCGAGCGCGTTGGAGGCTAAAATTAAAGAGCGGGGAAGGAGGCAGCTCGGGTTACCAGAAACAAGACTCCATTGTGCTCCCATTGGGGCTTGGCTTGGTGCAGGGGACTGCTCGTGCTTAGGAACAGCCTGGGTTCAATGCAAGGGGCAAAGGAGCTTTAATTGCAGTTTTGGGTAGATTTAATGACCTTTATTTTATTTTTTTTTTTTGGTCGCTTTCATTGCAGATTTTGGGGACGTAGCTTGAGAGCTGGTCCCCACCCTGTCCCCTTCCTCTCCCTTCTGCTCCCCACCCCCAGTGAGCAGAAATCAGTGAACTGCAGCATAAAACCCCAAACAGAAGTGTGCTGGGATGCACTGAAGCCACTGACTGCCCTATATACACATCTGTGGGTCCACACTTCTTCCCCTGGGGGGATGATGCCCCCTCTTCACAGAGGTATTTCTGCCCCCTGGAAAAAGTGAGGCAGGAGAAACCTACACCTTCTCCTTTTTAAACTCCGTGTTCTGCAAAAGAGCGACAAATGAACCAGGGTTGGGTTGAGCAGAAAGAAATCCACCAGGAGAAGCTCTCTCCTTCTTGCTGCAAACGCATCTTGTTGCAGATGCAGGTGTCTGCTTGGCTGCAGTGACCAACGGGGTTAGGAAGGAGATATGGGATCGCGACAATCACTGCAGAAAAGAAGTCAGGTTTGCTCGTTGCTTGCTGCTTTGCTCCCCGTGGTTTGCATTGAGGTGAGATGCCTGCACGGCTGTGGAGCTGAGTTCTGATCACAGCATGGCTCAGTGCGCATTGCCCCTTCTATAGCCATTCATGGTCATTTTTCTGCCCCAGCAGCACCAAAAATCGCAGCGGAATGCTCTACATTGAATAGGGAGGACCACCGAGCCCAGTTCCCAACTCCACGTGGCACCACCCCAAATCCAATCCCTGTTTCCAAGCACTCCATGGCCCACTCCATCCCCTTCTCTGCTCCTTTTCCTGCCCCAGCAGCACCAAAAACCACCGAATAACACAATAATATCTCAGATAGGAAGGGCGACTGAGCCCAGCTCCCAGCTCCACACCATCCCCAATCCAAACCCCAGTTCCAACCCTCCCTGAGCTGACGATGACCACATCCCTGCAGCGCCGTGCTGGGGGCAGCTCTGCCTTTAAGCACATCCAGATGTGGGCAACGGAGCTGTGAAAGTCCTTCTGTGGCCACAGCGGAGGCCGTGGGGGGCACAGAACCCAGAGGCATCGCTCAGGGGCAGATCCCATACGTCAACGTGACAATGTGGGGACCTCTCCCCGCTCACAGCGAGCTCACAGCCCCATCCCCCACCACCGACCCCAGCCCTCCTCCAAAAAACCCACTCTTGGTAAGCAGACGACCCGCTCCCAAGCTGCACAGATTGCATTTCCCTAAAGCGGGGCGAGAACGCTCATTAGGGAAATGATCCTCATTAGGAACCCACGGGTGCTCAATGCAGCGGTCGGCGAGGATGCGGCACCCGCGCAGATCGTAAATCAGTGCCTCTCTGTAATTTTATGTAACGTTAATAAATCAGACAAATGAAAATAGCTCGGGCCTTGTAGGGCATAAATCAGCCTCCCGCTCCGGCACGGTGCTTTAAAATAATTTGTAGATTGATGGTCGTCCGCCTCCGTGAGTGGGTTGGGGGCCTGGGAAGATTTTTAATGACCTCTGTGATGTGATGGTCCCCGGGCAGCGTCCCCCCCTCCCCTGGACAGCTCTGTGTGCCCAGAGGGGAGCGGGGAGGAGGTCACAGTGTATGGGGGATTGGCAGATCTTCCACTCTTTGTAGGGAGAAAAGTCCCCAGGCTGTGGGTGTGAACTTGGATTGGGTTCCCCGCTGGGCTCTTCCATTCCTTCTGATGGTCCCAAGGTCTATGCATCAGCGTTCCCAGTATCACCAGTATCACCAGTACCACAAACATCACCAGTGTCACAGACATCACTGCCATCACCAATGCCACCAACACCACCACCATCACCAACAGCACTGACATCATCAACATCGTCAATGTCATCGGCATCACCACCAGCAGTACCACCAGTACCATCAGTGTGGTGGCCTGTGTCCAGATCCTGTAACTGGTTTTACTGGCACAACCCAAACTGCCCCCAAGGATGGGGTGAATGAGCAGCCCCCACCCCACAGACACCTCTGCTATTGGGATTTCAGCTTTATAGGGTCCCTAACGAGGACCTAAGTCCCATTCTCAAGAGGGATGTGAACCCCCTTCCCAAAGGAAACCTACGACCTTCTCCAATGGGGAACCTAAATTCTGATCCCAAATAGGACCTAAGTCTCACCCCCAAAGGGGACCAAAGCTCGGCCCCCACATGAGACATAAGCCCCATCCCAAAAGGAAATCAGCCCTGTCCCCAAATGGGGACCTAAATCCCATCCCCACAGGGAATGCATGGTCTACCCCAAAGGCTACCAAAGCCCCCTCCCCCAATGGAACATAAACCCCAAATCCCCAATGGGAACCCATCTCACCCTCACACATGGGCTGAGCATTCCATCTCCAGGAGCATTACTCACATCCTAAACACTAAAAGAGAACGTAGAGCTCTCCCCAGTCCCCCGACCCTACATCCAGCAACCAGAGCTTCTTCTCCCGATGTCACTGCTCCATGAACCATCACCGAACGGCAGCGGATGCTGCACGTCACGTGGCGGGACCTGGGATTATCCCATCCTGTCACTAAACCCTCACGCGATCCGAGGAATGTCCCTTCCCTGTGGGAGCACAGAAACCCTGGTGTTCCGAAGCAGAAGGTGTCAGCACTCATTTCTGCTGATGGTTTCCATCGCTGATCAAACGGAGACGTAATTAAGGCACTCGGGCTTTGGATGGGGAGCTCGTTTTTTTAGGGGAATCATGGGGAGTGATTAGTGACAACAAACCGCGTGACCTCACAGTTCCCATCCAGAGGTTCTGCACTAATGAGGGGAGGCGGAGCAGGGCTGGCAATCAGGCATCCCACACTGTGAAGGGTGGTGAAACCCAAAGAATGGCAAAACCCATTTGGTTGGGGACACGTGGCACAGAGCACGTGCACCACTGGGTGACACCGCTGTGGTCCTCTGCATCAAAAGACATCGGTTCCCACTTTCCATCTCCCAAAGATCCCATGTGTGGTTGGGTACCAAAAAATGTCAGCTCCCACTCTGCATCTCCCGGAGGTTCCATGTGTGGTTGAGTCCCAAAAAGCATTGGCTCCCAGTTTGTATCACCCAGAGATCCCATCTGTGGTTGGGTACCAAAAAAAGTTGGATCCCACTCTGCATCACCCTGAGGTTCCATGTGTGGTTAAATCCCAAAAAGCATTGGTTCTCAGTTTCCATCTCCCATAGGTCCCATCTGTGGTTGGGTACCAAAAGCCATTGGCTCCCAGTTTCCACCTCTCAAAGGTCCCATGTGTGGTTGAGTGCCAGAAAGCACTGACTCCGTTTTCAACTCCCAGAGATTCCATCTGTGGTTGGGTACCAAAAACCATTGGCTCCCACTCTGCATCACCCAGAGGTAGCATCAATTCTGAGTACCAAACACCCCATCCCACTGCAGTGAGAGGGATGCTGGCCCCCCCACCCCGGTGCTCACACCTGTGGGGTTTTGGCATCGTGCACAGAAATCCCTTCTGGTGTTGGGGTCACCTGGCCCTCACCTTATGCACATCCCATTGGACGCAGAAAATCCTGGAGGTCCTCTGTGCAGCGCTCCAGCGTAAAGCAGAGTGGTGCTGATCTGCTGGGGTGGGTTCTAAAGCATTTCCCCCCATGGAAAGTCAACGGGAAACGCCTGTGCCCATATTCATCCCAGTGTGGGAAGAGTGGGGGAATCCACCAAGCAGCTCCAGCAGGAAGCAGTGCCAGAGCCCCGCTGCCAAACCGGAGCAGATCGGGAAAAAAATCAGAAATTAAGGAGGTTTTTCTTTTTTTCTTTTCCGCGTGCAAAGAACCGGAATGAAGAGAATGCGAGGTGGGAGCAAAGCGTGCTCGGGAGGAGCAGCGAGCTGCCAGAGCTCGTTTCCGCGGGAGAATGGCGAAACCCCAATTAGCGCTTTGTGTCGGCCCTCCTGCGGCCGCCCCGCGGGGTCCCGGCCCACAGCAGCTGCCCCCAGCCCACAGAGCCCCGCCGCGTTCCCGTCCCCCCGTGCACAGTGTTCTGCTCATCCCCCGGGAAAGAAATCCCATTAATTGGTCGTGTTGGGGTTTCGCTTTGTCAGCAATATTCCCATGCATGGACTGCAAAAGGGATGAGCAATATTCCCATGCACAGATTGCAGATGGAATGGGCAATATTCCCATGCACAGATTGCAAGAGGAATGGCCAATATTGCCATGCATGGATTGCAGATGGAACGGGCAACACTCCCATGGATGGATTGCAAAAGGGATGAGCAACGTTGCCATGCACAGACTGCAAAAGGGATGAGCAATATTCCCATGCACGGATTGCAAAAGAGATGAGCAATATTCCCATGCAGAAATTGCAAAAGGGTTGAACAATATTCCCATGCATGGATCGCAAATGGAACAGGCAATATTCCCATGCAGAAATTGCAAAAGGGATGGCCAATATTCCCATGCATGGATCTCAAATGGAACAGGCAATATTCCTACATGGGGGCTGCAAATGGATCGAGCAATATTCCCATGCACAGACTGCAAAAGAGATGAGCGATATTCCCATGCACAGATTGCGAGAGGAATGGCCAATATTCCCATGCAGAAATTGCAAGAGGAATGGCTAATATTGCCATGCATGGACTGCAGATGGAACAGGCAATACTCCCATGGATGGATTGCAAAAGGGATGAGCAACGTTGCCATGCACAGACTGCAAAAGGGATGAGCAATATTCCCATGCACGGATTGCAAAAGGGACAGTCAACATTCCCATTCAGAAATTGCAAAAGGAATGAGCACTATTCCCGTGCACGGATTGCAGATGAGATAGGCTATATTCCCATGCCCAAATTGCAAAAGGGATGAGCAATATTCCCATGGACGGATTGCAAAAAGGGATGAGCATCGTTGCCATGCGCAGACTGCGAAAGGGATGAGCAATATTCCCATGCTTGGTTTGCAGATGACACAGGCAATACCCCCAACGTGTGGACTGCGGATGGGATATGAGCAGTACTGCCCCTCTCGGATGGCAGTGGGGTGCACTGTGCCCATGGGGTTGAGCTGTGAGTGGGGAACTGCAGCTGCGTTCCCTATGGCTGCTGCTCCTGGGAGGAAAAACGAGCCCCAGTCCCTGAGGGATCCAACCCGGCCTTCGTGCGGGGAGAATTAGGGCCGTAATGTGATTACATCAGGGAAGGACTCGATCTGGTTCGATAGAATGGAAGAGGGGCTCCAGCAGCAGAGCTGAGGGGGGGTTCTCGCTGCAAAATGACCCTAAAAAGGTGAATTTTGGGGTCTGGAGAAGCTCTCATCGCCCCAGCCCTGCTGCTGTGGAGCCGATGGGGCGGATAATGCCTTAATAAAGGGTTGTCCGCCCGACACCTCCCGCTGACACAGTATCCTTGGGGCAACTGTTTTATTTTTGCGTGGTAAAGTAATAGTAGGAAAGTATGCCAGGTATTTGGGATTCCTCCCAGTGTCACTCAGCAGCTGAGCACCCGGCCCAGGGCTCCCCACTGCTCCTCTGGGCAGGGCTGGGGTGCTGGGGGGGTGGTGGGTGCTGGGATTTAGGAGGATGGGGGTGCTGGGATGTAGGGGGATTGGGTGCTTGGGGGCTGTGCTGGAGGTCATGGGGGCTCAGATGTAGGGGGAAGGGGTGCTGGGATGTAGGAGGATGGAGTGCATGGGGTGCAGCGAGGTGGAGCTTGTGGGGTCAGGGTTTGGTGCTGGGGGGCAGAATGTTATGCTGGGTGCTGGGATGCTGGGGTGCAGAGTGCCAGGTCATTGGGATGCAGGAGGAGGGGGGTCCGTGGCCGCAGAGAAGCAGGATGCTGTGGTCCATGGGTGCTGGGATGCGGGAGGTCGGGATGTGCGGGCTCAGGGCTGCCGGTCTCCCCTTCAGCCGCCCCTCTCCCCCCTCTTTGTGCCTCCCCAACCCCACCCGGGCCCGAACCCTTCCCTGCATCCACCTCCACCCCCCTCCCCGCTCCACCCCCCCCCCACCCCCACCCCCTCTGCGCCCGAGGGGCCGCTCCGCTCCGCCGCTCCGCTCCGCCCCACAGCGGTGCACGGGGGGCGGTCCGTGGGCGTCGTGGGGGCCGGCCCCATAGCCCCAACCCTCGGCCCCAGCACAGCCCCAGCGCCGGCCCCACAGCCCCCGCCGCCCGCGGGCCGCCCCGCATTGTCCGGGGGCAGCGGCAGGATGGGGGTCCCCGCACGGCCGCCCCCCCCCGGGCCGCGTTAGGGCCCGTCGGTATGAGGAGGTGAGTGGAGGGGGGGTCTCGGGATGGGGGGGGGGGGTTGCATGGAGGGAGGGAGGGGCGGCTCCCGGCCACGCATCCCCGTGCTGCGAACCCTCTCCATCCAGGCCGGAATCTCCCGAGGGTTTGGGGTGAAATCGGGCGATTTCGGCGCTGCTGGCTGCAGAGCGGCCCCAACCCCACCCTGGGGTCGGGCATCCTCCGTGCCCCGAGCTTTGCCCTTTTCCCTTCCCCCTCCCACCCCCCCACCCCTTAAAAAAAAGCCCCCCATACCCAGGGGGACCGAGGTGGTGGTGGGGGGGGGGGGGTCCGGCCGTGTCCCGAATCTGCCCCCGGAGGGGGTCCGGCCCCATTTCGGGGGGTCCGACCCCAAACAATGCGCGACCGCGAACGTCAAACGACCCCAAAGGTCCGCGGGCTGAGAGCGGTGCGCGCCGCAGTGGGGACCGCTCCGAAAGCGCTTTTAGGGTGGTTTTTTTTTTTGGGAGGGGGGGTGGAGTTATTTTGGGGTGTGCTCGTTCCTCTCGGAGGACAAAAGGCACAGAAAGAGTGAAAGTGAACGGCGATGAGGTGATGCTGCGGGGGTTCTGGGCACCCTGTGAGTGTGGGCATCCGCAGCGAGAATAAATACACGCGTGGCCGCGGATCGGAGCAGGGAGAGCTCTGCGAGGGAGATGAAATCGGAGCGGGATGGATGCGGGGATGGATGCGGGGATGGAGGAGGATCTGAGTGTGGAACTGAAATCAGAACTGAGCGTGCAGAACTGAACGCGGAACTCCATGTGGAATTGAATTCCGAACTGAATTGGGAGCAGAGTCGGGAACTGAATGGAGAACCGAATTCAGAACTGAGTGTGGATCTGAATTCAGAACCGAATTCAGAACTGAATGTGGATCTGAATTCAGAACCGAATTCAGAACTGAGTGTGGATCTGAGTTCAGAACCGAATTCAGAACTGAATGGGGATCTGAGTTCAGAACTGAGCGCAGATCTGAATTCGGAACTGAGTGCAGAACCGAATTCAGAACTGAATGCAGATCTGAATTCTGAACTGAGTGCAGAACTGAATGTGGATCTGAGTTCAGAACTGAATTCTGAATTGAGTGCAGATCTGAACACGGATCTGAATTCAGAGCTGAACTCAGAAGTGACTTCAGAACTGAGTGCAGAACTGAATTCCGATCTGAGTTTGGAACTGAACGTAGAACCAAATTTAGAGCTGAATTCGGGAGTGACTTCAGAACTGAGCGCGGAACGGAATGGAGATTTTGGATTCAGAACTGAGTGCAGCACTGGACGTGGGTCTGCGCTCAGAGCAGAGCTCGTGGGTGACACGTGGGGGTGGCAGTGCTGCGGTCCCCAGGGCCGCGTTGTTTATCCAACCCAACATTTGGTTTCGGTCTGTGCTGCAGAAGTGTGTTGACATTCTCTCTCTTCGGGGATAAGGAATGGCGCGGATTGCATTGTGCTCCTCGGGGTCTGCGGGGATGTAAACACCGCAGCCCGGATCCGTCGGCGCTCCGAGTGCCGTGGGCTCCGCGTTCACAGCAGCGCTGCTCCGGAGCCGCACTTCTCCTTCAAAGTTTATTACGGAGCGGGAATCCGTCCCCGTTAATTCGTGTCGGGGTTTTTTTTATGGCTGACAGCTGCGGGATTGCAACGCGCTGCATGTCGGTGTTGATCCTCGGAGGGGGAGTGGGGGCTCAGGGTGGGCTTTTGGCACAGAGCAGCGAGCGGTGCCCCCCCCCCCCCCCCTTTCTCCCAACCCCTTTTCTGCAGGGAAGGCTTTGGGCAGTGCCTTTGTTCTCCCGTGGAGCCCCCGCCGCATTCTTTCCTTTTGCCATTATCATTTTGGTTAAACAGAAAGGCGAGTTGTGTACCATATGGATCATGTTAACAATTGCTTATCTGGGAGCGGTGTTTTCTCCTCCCTCCCTTTCCCCCCGTGGCCTTTCTCTCCCCCCCCCGACATCGGGGCTCTAACAGCATCCCGTACGAGTTCATCCTTGCTCCAAAGCGGGCTTCTCTGCGATAAGGAAAATTCACCCCAATGAGGGCAACAGCAGAATTTGTGGCCGTGGGTCCACGCAGTGCGCGGCCAAAACTCCGTTTGCGTTATTTGCGGATCTCCGGAGCTGATGCAGAGATGCTCTGTGTGTTTGATCCCAGCCGAGGGGCCATGATTCCCACACATCCCACCCTGGGTTGCTCCCAGCTCTGTATTTCTGCATCCGATCCGTCAGGTTCGGGGTCCGCGCCCCTCACCCATCCGTGGCTGCGGGGATTCGGTAGCTGCGCTGCTGGGTGTCCAAATCCAGCTCTAAGGGCGTAACCTCGGGCAGAGCAGCGGCTGCGGGGTCACCTCCTCCTCCTCTGATGGCAAAGGTAAACAGAGAGGGCTCGAGGAGCGCTGACTTCCAAAGGCAGCTCCACAGCGTGGGATCTTTCTGCATCCATCATAACGGGATCCCTATACCAGGAGCTACAACCCCGGCGCAGGGAACCCGTGGTTTTGCTGCTGCCGGCGGACGCTCTGCATTTTTGCATCCTCCTCTCTGAGATATTCCCAAAGGCACAAACACCGAACGTGAGCCTTCCTGCCTTCCTTCCTTCCCTCCTCCCCCTGCTCGGGTTGGCTGCTTCGCTGCAGTTCCCTTTTGCTGCTCGGGGAGGGGAATGCCCCCACGGTGCCGGATTTGCCGGAGGATTCCTACAGGGAATTTCTCGGAGCTGACGTTAATGCATCTGGAGAAGCGGTGGTGACCCCTGCGCGACGCTGACCTTTGCATTTATGCCATTGTAAACACTTTTCAGCTGTGGGTTTTGAGCTCCGGTGATTCCGTGGCTCTGAGCGGAGCCTTTGTCATCCCTTGCGTTGGGCAAATGTTGGTTCTGCACAGCTCCAGCTCAGAGCAGCTCGTTTGTCACTGCGCTCCCCCCATGGCTGCCCAGGAGCAGCACGTGGCTTTGTGCAGGTTTCGGCACTGCTGTCACGCCCAAGCTCCAAAAACCTCATCGTCACCGCTTGGGTTTGCACCATTGGGACCAAAGTTGGCTTTGCTGGAATCAAACGGGAACATTCCCATTGCTGGAGGGGGAAATCCCCACTGGGGGCTGAGCGGATTCCCACTGGTGGGTGGAAAGATCCCCATTGGTGGTTTGAGAGAATTCCCATTGATGAGTGGAAGAGTTCCCATTGTTGGATGGGAGCATTCGCATTGCTGGGTGGGAGAATTCCCTTTGTTGCATGGAAGAATCCCCATTGCTGGATGGGAAATCCCCATTGCTGGATGGAAGAGTTTCCATTGTCAGATGGGAGAGTTTGCATTGCTGGATGAGTGAATCCCCATTGGAGGATGGAAGATTTCCCTTTGCTGGATGGGAAGACCCCCATTGCACGCTCCTTCTCCCAGCCCCGTGCCCTGTCATCAGCTGCAGTTAACACTGGTTAAATTGTACAGATCACCAGCACTGTTGTTCCCTCAGCAGCGCATGCCTGGGGTCGCTTATCAGCAACCCCTGATCTTTATGGGGGCCCTAATAAACCTGGCCAAGGCCTCTCTGCTTCCAGCAGGGCAGGGTGCACACACACTGTATGGCTTTCCTCCCTTCCCTCGAGTACACACCACTTGATGATGGGAAAAAAAAAAAAAAGGGCAGATGTGTTTAATTATAGCAATGCCCTCACTGTTTGTGTTGCAGATGTGCCCCTCGCTCCATGCCCTGGTCCAGGTCCCCCCATTTTCATTTGCAGACCCTACATCTCCTGACTGCGGTGTTCTCTTTCCAAAGAGCCACTTTTTTTTTTTTCCCCTCCGCCAAGAAAGTGAAAACTAACATCAAGACAAATTGCACTTTAACCCACACTTGTCTTGTCCACAAGAAAAATAAAAAGAGAAAAAAGGCTGAATAATAGCAGAATAAGTGCCCCTTTCTCCTGCCCCGGCCAACCTCATCAGAGGAGGCCATCCCCGACAAAGAATTCGCTGTGTAAATAGAGGAGAGGTGCGGCGGAGCGGGGAAGGGGCTCGTGGCAGCAGGGACACGGCAGCCCGCTCCCCATCTCCTGCTTGGTGGCTCTCAGCTGCTCGCTGTCATTAATCTCCCCCCATGTTCCCAAAGTGACAGCATCAGCTGCGGGCTGACATTGCCTGCAGTAGAGAGGGGATGTTTCCAGCAGCAGGGTTGCACCCAGTTCTGCTCCTTGTCCCATAGGGTCTGTATGGGGCAATGCTGTTTGCCCAAGGAAGGATGTATTAGGGGAAGGAGGGGGTGGAACTGAATGGGTTTGGTGGTCCCTTCCAACCCAAACTGCGGTTCTATGATCCTGAGGTCTCCTCCAACTCAACCATTCTATGGCTCTGCGATCTTCAAGGACCCTTTCAACCCATTCCATGGCTCTGTGATCTTTAACATCCCTTCCAACCCAACCATCCTATGGTTCTGCCATGTTTAAGGTTCCTTCCAACCCATTCCATGCTTCCTTGATCCTAAGGTTCCTTCCAATCCAGCCATTCTCTGGTTCTGTCATCCTAAGAACCTTTCCAACCCAACCACTCTATGGTTCCACGATCTTCAAGGACCCTTCCAAACCAACTATCCTATGGTTCTGCTATCTTTCAGGACCTGTGATCTTTAAGGATTCTTCCAACCCATTCTGTGGTTGTATGAACCCCAGGTTCCATCCATCCCAACCAATACATGTTCCCATTCCAGCATGTCTTTACGATGCGGAGAGCTCACAAAGCCACCCCCACTGCATCCCACATCCCAGTGTCTCCCAGAGCTAGGGGGGGGGAGTATGTGGTGTAATTAGCCGCAATGACTCCAGAGTGATGTAATTAAATGTCGATGGGCTGTGATCCTGCGCTGTTATACAGATCAGCCATAAAGGTTTTGAAGGCGTTGTACCCAACTCTGAGCTATGATCCTAAAGTCACTGATGGGCTGCGGGAGGTTGGGGTGGACGTGTCACCCAGATGGGGGAAGGATGGTGCTGGGAGCCAGACATCCCCATCCCACCCCCGAGCACAGCACTGGGGCAGCACTCACCACGTTGGCCGCATGCTCCAGGTACACGCCGCAGAAATAACGCCGTTATGGATCTGACCTTGGGCTGTTCGTATCCTCCTGGTACGAGGCGATTACTTTTTAATGAGTGGCTGCTGAAAAGGGAGGAAAATGAATTATTTCTGCCCTAGGATTAGCTCTCGGAGACGGACCCGGTGCTGCGCGATCGATGCGTGCTCAGAGTCGGCGCAGCTCAAGGCTGCATTTCCCAGCACTGGGAACGTTGATCCTTTTGCTCTGTGGGTGGGATGAAGCCTTCCCAGGGTATGTCAGGACCCAGAGAAGCGAATTTCAGCCTCACAGGGCTATGCTGGGCCTGCTGTCCCCAGGATCTCCCTTTTAGGGGGTGAACCTCATCTCACTGAGGAGGATTTCCAACTCTCTGTGACCAAATTCCCAATTTGTTCAGGTGTATTCCCAGAGCCAACGTCTGTCTGTCCATCCCCGCAGGCAGAGGGGCGATGCCACTCATAGGGCTGCAGAATCAGCAAAGAAAGAAGCCCCGAAGAGGGAACTGCTGGAAAATCCATTAGTGAATGGAGTGCAGGAGGGACTTTGGCTTTTCATGCTGCTGGGGCGGTGTTTAAGAAAGAATCGGGGAGTCAAAAGGCTTGGGAAAACAAAAGGCACCAGGGCAGAGAGGCCTCTGCATGGCACGGTGCGTGACGCCCCGAGGAGTGCGGGGTGGGCTTGGGACGGGCTCTGCCTTCCCCTACAGCACACAGCGGGGATGGATTGGTGTAAAAACAGGAGATTTTTGCTCAATTCCTCCTCGGAGCGTGCTGCTCGGGGAGGGCAGCCAGGCAGAAAATCCAACCGCGTTGCTAAAGGTGCTGGCTAGGGCAGGGAGGCTATCCAGAATTAGAGTTAATTAAGATTGATTCGTTCCGTGGAGGATAGGAGCTGGAGCGTTACAGCTACCGCTGCGCCAGGCTCCGCTGCACGCGGCAAATTATCTCCGTGCTGCAGCTTCCTCCACAGCCCCCAGCTCTACCGGAGCACACAGAGCAGAGCGGGATTGAGGGGGGTTGGGGTGGGGGCTGCTGGCATGGCTTCACCCCCAGGAGAGGCCGTTGTTGGAGCTGCAGCTTGGAGAGCTCCCGGAGAAGGGACACAGCTGAGGGTCAGGGCTGGGGGTCTCCCCAAGCCCCCCAGTCCATGCAGAGCTGTTTGTTGCTGGTGGGAGGATGGAATAGATCTGGAGTGATTTCTTCCTGCAAAGTGAATCGTGCAGAACTGCGTTCTGCCTTTCGGGTGTCATACACCTTCTTGGTGCTGCAGAGGGTCCGTGCAAGGCGTTGGTGCAAACGAGAGCTGTGATGCTTCCTTCTTGAAAATGGAGGAGCACAGATCTGCTTTCAGCCTTCTGGGGTTCACACATGCATCCTGCAGAGGGTCTGTGCAAGGTCTGGGTGCAACGGCAGAACGTGGGTAGTGGGTGAGTTGAGTTGAACACGGTGGTCTGAGAGGTCCTTTCCAACCTTTCATGATTCCTTGGTCGTGGAGCAGCACAGCAGAGGATGCCATGAAGATGCCTTCAGAGGATTTCCATACGTCTCCCTGTAGAGGGGCAGAAGCAAAGCCCGCAACGATGCTCGCTATGGGATGGGGCCAGAGGTGCAGCGTGGGGCTGAGAGCAGTGTGCCACTATGTGCTCCTTGTTATGCAGATTGCATTCCAATTGGGTCCATCTCACCTCTTCTGGGACCACCACTGCTTGGGGAAGTGGTTCTGCTGATCAGAAATGAACTTTGTTTTTCATCCCATGTGGAATCTGTGGGAAATAGGATGGGTCCAACATGCCCCATCCAAGCCTGGCTCAGGAGAGATCATCTGGTGTCCAGGAATGAGATTTTGGTGACAGAGTTTGGGCCTGGGAGCAGCACCCATGGGCCGCATGCTGCGGGACTGAAGCACTTGCCCAAAGTGGACTGGGATGACCTCAATGCTCAACAAAGCTTCTACCAAATCCCTTCTGACTTGGAACTGCCCTTCCAGACAGGCTCTACCAAAAAAAAGAGATGGCTTTTGGACCTCAAACCCACCATGGCACCCATTACCATGGAGATGCCATTTCCCCACCCACATCCTCTGATCCTGGGGATTCCTCCAACACTCATCCTCCAGCGCTGCCTCTCCAGATGGAGGACGATGCTCAGCTGCTGCCAGGCTGAGCAGACACGTATTAATTTTTCATTCTCTGGACAGGTCCTGGAGCCGCACAGATGGGCGGTGGCCCATTGCCCTCCGCATTGCGTCCTGATGTCCAGCTGCTCCGGGTGTGATATACAATCAGGCAGCGTGGATGGCCAACCCTCGTGGGGTGGGGATGGGGTACATGGGGGCTGTCACCCTCTATTTACCATGCCTATGTTGGCCGTGCTGCAGTCACCGTCCCATCCATCTCTCTGCTGGGAATGTGTTGGCTCCTCATGGGTTTGCCATGCAACCCAACCTGGTGGTCAGCTTCCTGAAACTCCAAAGCTGTGCTGGAGGACTGGGAGCTGCATGGCTTGGGCATGGAGGAGCGGGAGAGGGAAATTTCCATGGGCAGATGGAGCTCACGGCTCAGCTGCACCACGGGGCTTTGGGTGCTCCTAGCTCTGCTGTGATTAGAAGCAAAGTAACTGTGCACAGAGGAGATGGAGCTACTGGGGCATTGCCAAAGCAAACATCTGTCTGTCCATCTCTGCAAGCAGAGGGGAGATGCAGCCTTTGAAGTGGGGAATCAGCAAAGGAAGAAGCCCTGAAGAGGGAACATCTGGAAGATGCATCAGGGGATAGAGTGCTGCAGAGACTCCGTGCCACTGTGCAGCCATAGGTCCTGGAGGTCCCCACTGGATCCTGGGGGCGTGCTGGGGGTGACCTTGTTGGAACACTGCTGTGATCTGTAGCATCACTGCCAAAATGCTCCAGCACTTCTCCACAGCCCCCAGGTCCAAGTGCCGCTACGTTGGCCATAATTCTCCTTTATTACCGGGGTTTGACTCACTGTAACACCAGCAGCGCTGCTATAAACCAGGGTGAGCCGGGCCAGGATGAGATCTGCACAGCAGAAACCAAAAAGATCAACGTGAAATGCCTTATTTAAAAGAAACACCACCACTCCTCTGCCCTCCCATGTGCTGGAGGGCCCCATGCTGCTCAACCTCTGGGGAAGCACCGCATCTCCTGCAGCAGTGAAGCACTGAACCGTGGCTGCAAAACCTGAAAGCTGCAAAGCACCAAGACATCCTGCAAGACCCAGGGCAAACCCCACTGCAGTTACAAAGCTGTTCATGCGACAGAACTGCAGCCATGTTGTGAGGGCAGGGGCTCACCTGGACTGAGCTGTGGGTGCTGAGAGTAAAATCCTGTCGGGAAAAACCCATCTGCACAATATAAGAGATCGGAGTGAGCAGCGTTTCTAAGGGCTGTGGGAAACATGAGGGGCTGGGCTGAGAAATGAGACCCCCAGCAGCTGAGCACGTTCACTCTGAGGCCAATGGGGGGGGGATGATGGAGCTATGCAGAGCCTTGAAAAAGCAGAAACCCTTCCCACAGAAAGGAGCCCTCGGTGATTAAACCGCCAAGATGACAGCAGCACGAGCCAAAGGAGTGGCTTGCTGGGTTGCTTCTGCTGCATGTGCTCCCTTCCCTGCTCTGGCTGCAATGCAAAGGGGAAACTGAGGCACGCTCAGCATTTGCAGGGCTGCTCCATCACGGGTACTCGTGTGGGTTTAAACCCAACTTCAGTGCATCGTTGGCTCCACGCTGTGTGCAGACACCGTCTTTGCCCTACAAATCCATGGGAACCCAATCTCTCAGGGGAGAGGTGAACCTCCACCACCATCAGCACCCACTGCTCTGGGTGGGTTTTGGTGCACGAGCAGCAGCAATGTGTGCACACACACAGCTGTGCCATGCATATCTGACACCCACAGCTGCACCAGGTCCCCCCAGGAGGGGACGTTTGGGACAACCCCATCCCATTGGGACACCCTCGGTGCTGCACCCCGGTTGCGCACAGCTAGAAGGGCCCCTAACAAAAGCCCAGTTCAGAGTCGCTCCTGAATAGATTAACAAGATTTCCATAATTAGGGCGGGAGGGAACAATAGGATTCTCCCCTGCCCAGCCCCCCCTGCCCGCCTTTGTCTTGCACTGTGGATAATGGGGCAGCAGTGAGGGTGGGAACCAGCCGTGCCATTTGGTCACTGGACAGTAATTTTCTCACACTGCCAAGGGGAGCATTGAAACATCTGTCCCGCTCCGAGCGCTCATTCACGTCACATCACGGCCCCCTGACAACTTCTCCCCGTCCCACCAGCCCTCCCCCTCTGCTGGGTTTGCTTTCCCTTTCCCAACCACATCACGCACGGGTTTTGCAGCGCTGATGCACGACTGCATTTTGTGCACTGCGGTTTTTGCTTTGCTGCTCTGGGGCACAGCTGCAGGACCACATCCCATCGGAGCCCGGGGATGCCCACCCTCCTCAGGGCACTGCAGAGCAAACACTGCTCTTCCTTTAAGCACAGATTTGTAGGTTTCGGGGCTGGCATCCACCCATGGTATGGGATGGAGCAAAGCGCATTTCTCTGCTCAGTGCTCTCAGTATTTTGGGGTCCAAACCTGCTTTTCTTTTTCTTGCAGCTCAGCAACCGTTTTGGTCCTGACCTAGAAAGCATTTCCCTGCTCGGTGCCACAGCACAGAGCAAGGATGGAAACTCGTGGTGCTTCAGCTCCCCCCAAACACATCCCTACCCAATGCTCCACTCCTCAGCAAAGCCTCATTTTTCCCTTTCATCGCTTCCCAGTGCCTTCTGCTCCTCTCCAACCCCCACTGCTCTGCTCGGGGGGAAAATCTGCAGTAGGAGCAGTGCTTTGCTGGGAAGTGCTCTCTTTGTGCTCAGTGGAAGGGCTCTTTCCCGCAGGCTGGCTCCGTTTATCTATCGGTAGCACTTTAATAATGGCAAGTAAATGCAAGGGGGGGAAGGCAGATAAAGCCACGCAAAGCCGCCATTCAAATCCTCTTGTGGAAGTTTGATATCCAAAGTGGAAGTACAAATGCCATATAAGTCAATTAAAGCATTAAGTAATCTAATTGTGCCGCGGTCACAAAGTGGCTTAAAGGCTGAATGGGGCGCGAGGGCCCTCCTGCTCCCACTGCAGCTTTGTGCAGAGGTGGGGGGGCTGCTGGGGGGCTCAGCACGGCAGATGACAATGGGGCTGGGGGCTGCCACAGCTCTTCTGCCTTCCCTTCCCTGAGAAACGTCAGCAGGGATGTGCACCGCGGCGAGGGACTGAGCAGAGGGATGCAGGCCCAGGTGGGATGGTGCTTCCCACGTGTGTTCATGCACACAGGGCAAGCTCACATCTCCAGCTGCCTCAGGAACTGGGGAGACACACAGCTCCCACCCAGGCTTTGTTCCCTGAGCAGGAGTGCCTGAGACACATGGGGTTGCATGGGGCTGCCCCACTCCCTCCCCAATGCAGCATTGCCTGTGCTCAAACCCAGCTTGCTCACTGCTATTAATATATCAAATGCTATTAACACACCTGATGCAATTAAAACAGGCATCCTGCATGCAGCCAGGAGGTGGACTCAGTGATCCTTACAGGTCCTTTCCAACTCAGGATATTCCATGATTTGACAAAAATAAGCCAAGTGCTATTAATGTGCTAGCGCAACACAGTGCAAAGCACAGTAACAACAGCAGAGCAGCAAAGTTCCAGGCTTCAGCAAGCAAAGACTTGCTCAAACGCAACAGCTCAAAAGCACAGGAACAAAAGAACAAAGCTGCTTACCTTCAGAAAGCCTCAGGCACACAGAGATCTCCACCAAGATGCCCCCACCACCACTGCCAGCCCTTAAATGAGGTCTGGGAAGGGGTGGATCCTGGCTCCACCACTTCCATTCAGGTGCATTGGATTGTATGCACCTGAGCTCCCTTGGGTTGGCCCTGCCTTCCCACCAGGTGCTCAATCACTGTTTTGAGCCATTATTAATATTCAATTCATCATCATCATTATGTATCCATGAATATGCTGTTCATTCTGGGCATGCAGTGGCCAGCCAACACCTGGCTTCTGGTCCAGATCAAACAAAGGGAGCAGGGCGTGGGAGATGGATCTGCTGGTGGGCTTCGGGAGATGGGAGTTGGGAGGGCATAGTACGATAGCGTGGATGTTGTCTTCTGTTGGACGATTGACCATCAAAGCTTGAGCTGTATGGTTGATCTGAAGTACTTGCTGGGGGTGTCTGCATCAGTGGTGGAAGGTGTTTGCATTGATGATACTAAAGGGTGATCAGGGGATTTTTGACTGTAAAGTATGTAATTTAGGATGCAGAGGCTGGAAGAAGATGGTCTTGAAGATCCCTTCCAATGCAAGCCTTTCCATGATTCTGTAATTCCATGATTCTGTGACTGGGATTAGCAGGTGCAACGTGATCCAGGGGACAGGGCAGTATGGTGGGTTTTGTCCAGTGCAGGAGGACACCTAGGGATATGATCTAGTGAACACGGGTTGATGGGTTAGACTTAGAAGATCTTTGAAGCCTTTTCCACCCTTAATGATACCACAATTCCTGCGTCCTGTAGGTCTGTCGAAGATGCACTGGTCACCAGAGCATGCCCAGTCCCTGAACCAGTGGCCAGAGCAGCACCTCGACGTCTCCTCCACCACCTCCTCACCAGCCCACAAGTCCGACCTCTACCCCAGCACCCGCCAGCGCTTCAACTACGCCTGGGCCAACGACGACATCTCAGCTCTCACCGCCTCCAACCTCCTCAAGAGGTACGCCGAGAAGTACTCCGGGGTGCTGGATGCGCCCTACGAGCGCCCGGCGCTGAGCAGCTATGGGGACGGCGCCTTTGGGCCCGTTAATGGCCAGAAAGGGGACGGTGAGCCCTGGCCCGTGCCTCATGGCTCTGACAGTGCCTACCAGCTGACGCCCATCCACGATGGCCTCCCCGGTGCCAAGGCTGTGGTGCCTCCTGCCGTGCCAGCTGGTAGTGCTCCACTGGGGCTCGCCGGCTCCCCGGTGGTGTCAGCCAACCTTGCTGATCCCATCTACGCTGGGAATTCATGCGGAGGAGCGGCTGGCTCTGGTGGGCTGGGCTCATCTCAGGAGTACCCCACAGGCTACGGCAGCACCTACTTGCCCTCTGGCTACTGCGCCCAGCCTAGCACAGCACTTGCCCCTCCGCACCCGCCCACCCTGCACAGCTCGGGGCTCCTGCAGCCCACACACCCCTCATCTGCCCTGGTGCCGGGCTATGGTTCCTCCGGCCCCGTCTACAACTACGCCTCGGGCAGCTACGCCACACAACCGGGCTACGGGGCCATCCACCCACCCCATCCCTCCGCCTCCTACCTGCCCTCAGGTATCGCTGCTCCCACCCCGCTGCCGGCCCCTGGTCCCACCACTCGCCCATCTGTGGTGCCAGCCTATGGCTACCAAGCTGCTGGGTTGGCTTCGTTGGCTGTGCCACCCTTGGGCACTGAGGCGACGGGCACCTTGAAGAGGAAAGCTTTCGATATCTCCAGTGGGGAGGACGAGGTGGAGGGCAGGTATCGGAAATACAGCTACGAGCAGCCAAAGTCCCCCTACCCCATGTCGGACAACGGTGAGTGCCGAGGCAATGGCTTCCCCAGCGCTGGCAAGCGGCCGACGGGCACTGCTGAGGAGCACGGCGGTAAGTATGGCGGGCAGGCAATGAAGAGCGTTGTCTCGCCACCCTATGGAGCTGGGGAGGCCCCACTACGACCCACAGAGCCCTTTGAGAAGTTCAGCCCTCCCCTTGCCAATGGGGAGCGTGTGGCCGAGCCGGGACACCCCTTTCCATTGAGGCTGCCACCCAAAGCGCCCATCTTCAGCAGCCAGCCTGTGGAGGAGCAACCCAAAAACGTTGACCCGCTGGTGTTGGAGTTGGTGAACACCAAGATCGTGGAGCGTGGGCCACCCGTGCAGTGGACAGACATCGCTGGGCAGGTCTCCATCAAAGCGGCCATCGAGGAGGAGCTGGTGTGGCCCATCTTGCGTCCTGGTGCCTACACCGGGGCGAGCAGGCTGCCCCGAACCATCCTTCTGTTTGGGCCACGCGGCACTGGGAAGACCCTCCTGAGCCGCTGCATCTCCACCCAGCTGGGCTCCACACTGCTGAAGCTCAGTGCCACCACCCTGCTCACCACCTGGAAAGCCGAAGCCGAGAAGATCCTCCAGACCGTCTTTTTCGTGGCCAAGTGCCGGCAGCCCTCAGTGGTGCTCATCACGGAGGTGGAGTCCTTGCTGGTGGCCCAGGATGGTGGCCAGGCTGGAAACCTCAAGTCGCAGCTCCTCTCCTACCTGGACAACGTAGCTACCTCGGCCGAGCAGAATGTGGTCGTCATAGGGACCACCTCGCGGCCCGGCAGCGTGGACGAAGCTTCCCATCGACGCTTTGCCAAGCGTTTCTACATCTCCCCACCGGACAGCATCGCCCGGCGGCAGATCCTCCACCACACCCTGGCTCAGCACAGCTCCTGCCTGAGTGAGCGGGAGATGGCATCTCTGGTACAGCACACTGAGAGCTTCTCAGGCAGCGAGCTAATCCAGCTCTGCCAGCACGCCGGGGCCACCACGCTGCACGGTTTGCCGGGCCAGATCCAACCCACCTCCTACAAGGACTTTGAGAAGGCCTTCTGCAAGGTCCGCCCCGCTGCCTCGCAGAAGGAGCTGGACTTGTTCGCTGAGTGGGATAAGATGTACGGGTCCAGGCACTGACCGGGAAGACCCGGCGACAACCAATGTACCTCTTTCTTAGGATTTCTGATAGGACTGGGCTTTTTTGGTCCTTTGTTTTTTTGGAAGCAGTCGCTCGTTGAACTCAGGATAACCTATTTATTGTTCACCTGCCTCCCCTTGCAGCCGTTTCCAGACCAGCGATCCTAGAACCATAAAACCGTAGGATTGTAGAACCATAGGATCAGTTGAGTTGGAAGGGACCCTTCAGGGTCATCCAATGCAACTCCCATGCAGAGAGCATCCACATCTCGATCGTAGAACCAGAAAATCATTGAGTTGAAAGAGAACCTTAAGGGTCATCCAGTGCAGCTCCCACGTAACAAGCATCCACATCTTGATCGTAGAACCGTAGGATCAGTTGAGTTGGAGGGGACCCTGAAGGGTCACCCAGTGCAACTCCCATGTAACAAACATCCACATCTCAATCACAGAACCATAGGATCAGTTGAGTTGGAAGAGGCCCTCAAGGGTCACCCACTCCAACTCCCATGCAGTGGACGTCCGCAGCGTGGTCACGTTGCTCAGATGCAACGGGCAGAGCTGAAAACATGCTGCAGTGAAAGCTGTCTGCAGATGGATGCACGAGCCCCTGTGCCCGTCTGCAGAGGTTTTCCTTCTTCTCACTTTTTCCCAACCAAAACATTGACCACATTGACCGTGGAGGAAGCGGCATGGGCAGGGGGAGGTGGGGGGATCGCAGAACCCAGGGCTTTGGAGTAAAGTGCTGTAGATTAATATACTAGACTTTGTTTTTATTTTTGTAAGGTATGTAGTTTTTGGTTTTGATTTTTTTTTTTTTTTTTTTTTTTGCGTTTTTGTTTTGTTTTTAACTACTCAGGAAACGAATTACCTCAGCGTTAAGAAAAAATAAAAGGAAATTAAAAAAAAAAAAGAAAAAGGAAAAAAAAAAAGATAAAAAACCAACGTGTTTTTCATCTTCTCAGAAAAGGAAAAAAAAGAAAGAAAAGAAAAAAGAGAGAGATTTTAAGGACAAAGCTGCCTCGTGCGTTTGCTTCCAAATTAAAAAAGTTGACAGAAAGAAGAAAGAAATGAAAAAAAAAAAAACAACCCACACAGAAACTGCCGTAGCTAAACTTGAAGCTGTTACAAAGATGAAAGTTGAATGTATCTCGGGTGCTTTTCACGCTTGCTGTGCCGCCGTTTTGTTTCCATCTCTTTTCGCTTCGTTGCCGTAGCTCTGCTGGCGTTGGGTGGAGCGCCGTTGGCCGCGGTAGTGCCGTGGGTCGGGAGCTGTCCCCAGCACCACTTTTTGGCTCCATCTTTTGGTTTTTATCCCCCCCTCGACGCCCCATCCGCTCGTTGGGTCGTTGCGTTTTGGTTTCATTTCGTTCGTTGTCGGTTTTGGTGTTGTTGGTTTTATTTTTTTTTTATATATTGTTTTGTTATTTCTTTTATTTTCTGCTTAAAAAATAATAATAATATTATTTTTCTTTTTAGTGCTATGTACTGTGTTTGGGAGTCAGTCTCCCCCCGAACCTCAGGGTCTGCGCACGCAGAGCAGGAGAAGAGCATTGGGGTTGTGGGGTGCTCCCACCCCGCAGTGCTCAGGATGCCAAAGGAGCCAATTTTGGGGGGGTGGTCCCCCAGTTTTTTTTTCTCATTTTCCCATTGAAGCGTGCATGGGAGTGCATGCACGCAAAGGGCATTAACGGGGATGCACCTCTGCCTCCTCCCCATCTCCTCCAAAAAGTGGTACTGGGTTCCTGAAGACTTTTTGTTGTTGTCGTCGTTGTTATTATTAATTATCATTATTTGACTTTGTACACTCTCTGTAACCATTTCTACCTCATTTTGCAACGTATTGTACATGAAAATATTTAATTCATGTCTTATTGATGTCTGAAAATAAGAAATGCTTTTGAGCTGTAATGGTCTACCTCAAGAAATGCTGTATTTTAAAAAGAAAAGTATTACACAGTATTAAAGAGATTACATGAAAACCCTCCGGAGAGCCCATGGTTTTGGCACCAGCTTTTACCCAACCCCATCTCTTTCAGCCCCAAACTGGAGAATGTGGGTGGATGGAGATATGGGGGGGGGAATGAAGGGACATTATGGGGACATGGAGTCATGGGGGGCACTGCAGGAGCATCACAGTGAGGGGCAGCAGTTGTGGTCCCATTATTAGGGGGAGTTTGGGGGTCCAGAAGAGCTTTTTGTCCCATTCCTTGGGGCAGTCTGAATGAAGACAAGGTGTGTGCCCTTTCCTGTCGTTAGAGGCAATGTTGGGGGGGGTGATCTAGGTATGTTTGTCCCCTTATTAGGGGCAGTTCTGTGTGTGGGGTGGTACAAGTGTGCCCCATCGCTTCATGGTGGTAGTCCGGGGGAGTCCAGGAATGCCCCCATCTCATTAATAGGGGGCAGCTGGAGGGGGAGGGGGGGGGAGGCAATTGTTTGAAGCAGCTGGGGCCCAGCTCTGTCCATCCCTTCCATAGGAGCAGTTCAGGCCCAGCTGTGCCCAATCCTCATTTGGGGCAGTGTGGGAGGGGGGAGCCCAGGTGTTCCCTATCCCCTCATTTGGGGCAGTGTGGGAGGGGGGAACCCAGGTGTTCCCTGTCCCCTCATTTGGGGCAGTTTGAGGGGGAGGGATGCGAGTGTTGCAGGTGTCCGAGTGGGACGTTGGAAATGCACGGGTGCAAATGCAGCTCTGTGAATGTACGGGGATAAGGAGTGCATTGCAAATGCCCAAGTGGTGCATCTTCGGGTGATGGTGTTTCTCGGTCTTGGAGATGTGGGAGCCTTTGTGCTCCTCCTCCTCCTCCTCCTGCAGTGCTTCGCTCTGTTGCTCGCTCTTGCTGCATGCACGCAGCTCGGAGCTGTGCAGGATCTGTCTGCACATCGACCTTTGCTTGGTCTGACCCCGCTGTGCCCACGCTTTTGGGGTCTGCACTCCGTGGGCTGCGCGGATATTAAGACAGGAGTGACAAAAGCCATGGGGGTGTGGGCTGCTCGTGGGTCCCTACCCCACTCTGGGGCGGTGCTGGGAGTACTGGGAGCTGCCACAGCGGGATGGGAACAGCGTGAGCCGACAGGAGACAGCTGTGGCCGGGGCTGCATTGCCACCTCGTGGTTACAGCGGATGGACGGACGGACAGATGGGAGGGACGGCTGGGTAGGTGGGTAGATGGATGGACAGGCACTGCTAGAAGTAGTGAAGGTGCCCTTTGCAGGCAGCAAGAGGTTCTCAGCCCTCCTATTGAACACCCTAACTTGTTTGATCCATAAGAATCATTGCATTCCAACCTGGAATGTGCCAGTTTGTGATGTCATCTGGGGACACTGTGGTGGCAATGGGCACCGGAGTGATTCTGGCACCTGCAGGGCTCATCCTGGTCTTGGTGGCCATGGGTGGATACTGTGAGGATGCGGCGGTGGCCAACGTTGGCCGTCACACCATGTCCCGCATCGCCGCGCTTCTGTCCCCCTCTGAGTGCCGCCAGCTCCAGGGAGAGCTGATGGGACCCAACAAGGACACGGGGGGATCAGAGCAGAACCCAAGGGACAGCAGTCACCCTCGCATCCCACGCCACCGTCCCGGCTGCTCGGAGGCACTGCGGAGGTGGCTGGAGACAGAGGGAGAGGTGACATCGTGGGACCAACTGGCCCGCAGCCTCCGCCAGATTGGGCGCCCTGACATTGCTCGGGAGCTGGGGAAAAACCTGAACCAGGACCGGAGCCTGGAGCTGCGTAGAAACGTGGAGGAGTACGGCCGCAGCGTGCAGCACCTCACCTCCTCACTGCTGCTGCAGGATGAGCAGCATGGCACGGAACGGAGCAGGAGAGATGTGGGGGATATGGGGGATCTGCGCTTCGAGAGGAGGCCACCCCCTCCCTACACCCGCAGCCCCCTGGGCTGGGTTGGCCCTGTGCTCTCGGGGATCCTCGGGGGGTTTGTCGCCTCTGTCCTCGTTGTTGTGTTCACCGTGTTCTCCTGTCACTGGGCACTGGGCTCGGTCACCTCCTGAGGTGGGGGCAGGACTGAACTGGAGCGTCACCATGGGATGCTGCTGGGAAAACAGACCAATAAAGAGTTGTGGAGCAGAGCCTGAGAGCAGTCCCGAGTATTCTCCTTGGCTTTGGTCGCCTTGAGCACCCAAAGGATGGACATCTCATGTGTAATTGGGTGTTGGAATGTCCTTGGGTAGGGATGGGGCCAGGCTAAGCAGAGCAGCCCCTGGGGGTCTCCATTGGATGGGGTCTCCAAGCCCTTGGTTGGGTCTCTGATCCAGTGGACTGCGGGGTCTCCAAGCCCTTCTTTCCTCCCCCCACAGTGGGGATTCTCTGCTCTCAGGATGCCTGCAAAGGGGATGAGGATGAGGAAATTGTTCCCTCCCTATGTGGTAACATCCCGAGCCCCGCAGGAATCCCCTCCTGCCAAACTCGAGCATTTCAGCAACCTTTGCTCCCCTGGAGCCGGGAACTTTGCTCTGGGAGCAGTTGTTCAGTTGCTGTTGTGTCTGAATGTTTGCCTCCATTTCTTAGGAGGTTGTCTGCACAAATGAAACGTCTTTTGCTCCGGACCCGATTTCACCATCTGCATTGCTGTCATTAGAATTAAAACCTCCACTTTGCATCGAGAAATGGATTGCACTGATCCACCCAAATAGAAACTGAAAGGCCGAGTCGCGCCGAGGATGCCTTTAAAAGATGAGCGAAGCAGTTAACCACAAAAAGCTTTTTTTTTCCTTTCTTTCTTTTTCTTTTTTTAATACAATGAAATAGTATCTCCTTCCCTTCAGAGAGTGCTGTTTCCTGGAGCAGCAGCACCGTGGGTTCCTGGCACTGCACTGCTCCTCTTGGGGCTGCTCCTTCCAGGAAGGGAAGGTCAGAGCTGCTCGGCCGCCCCGCTGTTCCCGGACGCTGCTCTGCCATCTGCTGCGCTGCGGCACGTCGGCCACCACGATTGGAGGTCACCGTGTCCCTGTCAGCCCCAAGCAAGGGACAGTGGTGTTAACTCTGGAGTGGAATGAGGGCTGCCCCTGTGGCACCGCTCAGGGTTCATGGGAGAGCTGTGCGTTGGCAAGGGGAGGGGAACATCATGGAGCACGTGCTCTGGGGTTACAGGGAGATGTTCCTCTGAATGCAGTTCAGCACTTGGCCTTTCCAAGAGCCTGAGTGTGCCCCACTGAGCTTGGGGTGAGCTCTGCATTGAAGTGCTGTGGTTGTTGCAATGGGGATTTCCTTGTCCCCTGTGGACTCAGTTGCTCGCTCAGGATGTGCTGGATCCATGATTCTATAAAGTCTCTTTAGGGGTCCTCCCTCTGCTTTGGGGCAGAAAGAGGAGTCTGCTTCTCCCTGTCCCCACAGGACACAAGGGTGAATTTGCACATTGTGCTCAGTGGTGAACATTCTCCGTTAACATGAGGGTAACAGAACGACAGGGCACCCAGCAGAAGGAGTTAAAACCAGATGGACAGAGCTCTTTATTGCAAATTCCAAAGTAAAAAGATGTACAGTACAAAGGAACTCAATGTTCAGACATGGAGCGCCCGTCCCACTGCTCTCCCCGGAGGCATTCCTCCTCCCTCCCACCCCAGCCAGTTCCATCCTCCTCCTTTCTTCACATAACACAGTAGAGAATAAAACCTGGAGGCGATAGGGGGACAAACAGTGTTCAGACCAAGCTGGGAGCAGAGCGAAAGGACCAACCTTAACCAAGCAGAGACCAACAAAGAGCAACCATTCCTATCCGATTAATAATTCGGAGCAAAACTCTACTGTAGGAAAATTGATTTCAAGGTGATCCCCTGGCCCTTTGCCTTCAAACAACCCCACGTTAGATCCTAACCCCTGGAGAAGCAAAGCATGGAGCTTGTGCACATCTCAAACCTCAGCCCCTGCTGAGGCCAGGCAGCAACACCGTGCAGCAGGACGCTGGGGGGGTTCCACGATCCTATAGCCCTGTGCCCTGCCTGGGTTCAGTCCTCGCTGCCACTTTGTTATCCAGTGTGGGATCTGAGCTCCTGGAGCAAAGAGGTGGTCTTCCAGGAAGCGCCCAATGGATGGGTGAGGTCACCATCCTTGGTTGGGTGTTGCTTGCTGCACCAACGCTGCATAGCCAAGGGCAGGGAGTGCTGTGGACATGGGTACGTGATGCCCCTTGGCCATTATTGAGCCCACCCCAGGGACACCCTCAAAATATGGAACAGAGCATCCATTGGGACCAACGTAACCCGAACATCTCATCATGGTCACCGCATTAACATCAAACCAAACCAAAGAAGACCTTGGAGGAAGGATGGAGAGGACAACCAGGCAAATAACTGGGACACCGAGACAACCTGACCTTGTACAGTGAAAAGGGTAACATTTATTTTATTGTCTTTTGGCTTATAGTAACGTAATCCTTAATCATGTTGGGTAAGATCATTATGAGCCACCATGCAATTTCTAATACACTAATCTTCACTATTGATCTTTTACAGCTGTAACAATTTTATTTATTTTTTTTGCGGCGGAAAATTAAATAATCCGAACTCGGGTGTGGCCTCTAACATCATGATTTTATTTCGATTTCTCTTTTTTGTTGTTGTTGTTCAACATCGGCTTCTATATTTAAAAAAAGAAAAAAAAAAAAGAAAGAAAGAAAAACAGTGAACAGGAAAAGTGAATAAGCAGCTTCAATTGGTATTTCCTTTTTGCCCTTCCCCTCTGCTCTTTTACACAGTAACAAATGAACCAAAAAAGGGAGGACTGAGACACGGGGGGAGGGAAGAGAGCTACTTGTTGTAGTCTTGGCTTTTTGGCTACGTCCCTTTCATCGACAACACCACCCTCAGCTTTGTTCCCATAACCCTGAATATGGAATACAAATCCTGTGTACACCTTTGACTTCAGACGCTGACATCCTTCATGCTTTCGGACCAAAGTTTCCCCTCTGTCCTTGGCTTCACCCAGTGAAGATGTCCAGAAACGCAGATCCATTGGCTGCAGTGGCTGATGGCACTGTCTGCCCCGAGCAAGAAACGAAGAGCTTGAGAATGCACCAAAAAAACCCCAAAACCTTCCATTGAGCCAAAGGACAGTGGAAGAAACCCTTCGTTCCTGTTACTTCGCCACCAACTGACGCCACCACCGGCCTCTTGCGTTTAGTACGGACCTCATGTTTTAAAAAAATAAATATATATACAGAGTTTGAAGGGATTTTCTTTAAAGGGAATTGAGTAGCTGAATGGAACTGCCAGCATGAACGCTAATCCCACCAAGCTTCACCTGCGAGTCAATGGCCCGGCTTAGGAACAATTACGAAGTTTAGCCCAATCTTGCATAGAAGTGGTCAACTTATTGCACATTGGAACCCGAAAATATACACTTCTGCTGCTGCAAAGACCATTTGCAATAAAGCTTTTTTTGTTTGTTTGTTTAAACCTATTTATTTTATGGGGGCGGGGATGGGGTTTTGGTTTTTGTGGTTTCTTTTGTCTTTGGGGGACATATACTGGCTATCTAAAGTCTAAGGAAAACAGAAAGATATTAAAAAAATAAAAATAAACATGGACAATGGCATAAGCCAGAAGCCATTCTATTATTTTTGTAATTCTTTTGTATTTACAAAAAGGCATGCTGATAAAATAAAATGATATATTACAGTATTTATAATATTCTCTTAAAAAGTTCAACCACACTTTTCAGCTATTTTTTTTTTTTCTTGTGCTGTTTACAATGTAGCCTGTACATATGTATGTTTTCTCTGTTTTTATTATACATCATATCCTAGGAGCAACTGGGGCAAGAGCTGACGGGATAGAAAAGGTTCCTCGCCGTGTTCCTGGGGTGGCAGAATGGCTCCACGGCCTTCGTGATGGGTACAGCGCTGCGTACCCTGCTTGGGCCATGAGATGATGCCAACCTCTGTCCTCCTGCTACCACCAGGTCCTGGTTCTCCCCCTCTTTGGGGTCCCCTTGGTTCGGCCCTCAGCCATCACCGCCCTTCCTACCCTGGAAGAAAACCCGTCCTGGCCCTGAAGAACGAACCTCCACTGAGCGGTGGTTGGGTGCCGAGAGGCTGTGGTTGTTAGAAAAAAAAGAAACGTTGGGACTTCTCCTCTGTGGCATCGGTTGCTGCTGCAGCGAGAAGACTAGGCAAGAGGTAGCTCTGATTCCTACCCACCCTGCAGGGCCGTTCGAGTTCACCACTCGATGGAAGTGGAAGAAATGGGAAGGAGGTGAAGGCACCTGGCGCCCGGCTCTCCCCCCGCACCCCCGGGCTGGTGCTTTCCCACTGACCACGGGCATGTGCTGCCTATTGTTTGAAACAAACGGGAAAAAAAAAGAGAGAAAAAAGAAAAAAAAGAAGAAATCCAGAACAACCACCAACAAAATAACTAGAATACAACTCACTGTGAAAGCAAGAAAACCAAATCATGCTGCGCCAACTTGCAGTTGGAGGAGCAGAAGGGGCTCAGAGCTCTCCACCGTCCCCTCCACCCAACGGCCATGGCACAGCTGAGTGATGTCCCCTTCCTCAGCCCTTCTGGGGGCTGCGTGGTGTCAGCTCCCCTCCCCTCTACCAGCGGATGCTACGGTCCTCAGCACTTATCCCTACGTTACGAAACAAAACGAGTGTGTCTACGCTGCAGGATGGAGGCAGAAGAATCATTAATGTGAACAGGAACTATTGCAGGATACAAATCAACGTGCTGACTGGTATCAGAGCCCTAGATTTTGGTTTTTTACAGTGACAAGAGTAGAACAAAGCCATTCTCAGTTCTTAACGTTCTCCCCCTTGGACTGGGTCCAGAGCAGCATTGAGTTGAGTTCTATTTCGGTGTGCAAAAAAAGATGGCTGGATGGAAAAGAAAAACACGTCGTCAAACAGACACACGGATTTCATCTGCTTGTTTCATTTCTTTGTTTTTTTTTTTTTTGTTTTTTTCCTACTGGCAGGTCTATGAGAGATTGCTGAGAACGGGTCAGTACCGGAGAAGGGCACAATTATTGTTAACCTCCAAATACAGTGTACGGTAAGTCAGTGGAGTGCCTCGAATTTATGGCTTAACACACTGCTGTGGACAGATTATTGAGTGTCTTGTGGTTTAATGGTTCCTCATGCATGGTTCCTGGTCACGGCATGCCATCATGCAAATCATTTCTATGCATTGAACGAGCACTTTTATTTTTGGGGGCTCACAGCCTGAGCTGGTTCCAGGCTGAAGGTTCCCGATTACCCCATCTCCCAAACCAAGTAAAGCCCATGTAGAAAGTAGAATGCAGGTAATAAATATCAAATAAACTATGACAATTAATTAAATGGCATGGGCTGAATGGGTGGTTAGTTTCTTTTTTTGTCATTTTGCTTGTTTTCGCTTTTTACTCTTTTTTTTTCTTTTTTTTTTTTTTTTTTTCATCGTTTTGCTGCTTAACTAAATGCAAACCTAGTTTTGCATGAACAAACCCCTTAACATCGTGACTTCTGGGTTTTCTTTCAATAATAACCAACAAAATGGGAAAATAAAATCCATTTTTGGCTGCTTTGGAAAATATATGAATCCCAGCAGCGGGTTTTGTTTCTGTGTGTGCGTGTGCGCGTGTGTGTGTGTGTGTTTTATTTTGCTTGTTTGTCCTAAGTTGCATTGACTGATGTGGAACATGCAGTATCCACCTGCCCGAACGATAGAAAATCCATATATTATTATTTTTTTCTTTTTTTCCCTGTTTTAAATGTCTGTTCACAGGGGTCCTTTAAGCAGGTGGTAGGTCACTGCTTTAGATGCAACGCTGTCACACAGGAAGCAGACTATGTTTGGTATAAGATCTTCGGGTAAGTGTCTCCACAGCTGTTCTGTATGGATATATTTCACCGAGTTTGTAAACAATCTTTTTTTTTTTTTTCCACTTGCAAATATATATATATATATTTAATTTTTTTTTCCTAGATCTGTACAATCAATCTCAACACTTGGATTCCCTGACGTCTTTTTGCCTTTTTGCTCGTTCCCGTCTTCCCTCCTCCGCCCGCTGCTGCTTCTCCTTCTCGGGTTTGGTGACGCTGTCGTACGACGGCAGCGATGCGGTGGAGGGGGTCCCTTCCTTCTTCTCCCTGTTTGTTCCTCCATTTTCCATTTTGGTGGGGACGGGTCTTCGGCTGATGAACCCCCGCCTCGCCAACCGTGACCTGTAAGCCCTCTGCAAAACCACGGCCGAGACCTCCTCCTGCTTGCGCCGCAGCGTGGTGGTGATGGGCTCATAAGACACTTTGGAAGGGTTGGAAGCCACAAACCTTTCCTCCATCTGCTGTCTCAGTATATCCAGCTCTCCGCTGTCCCCCAGGACGCGTTTGGTGAAGGCAAACAGGATGTCTAAACAGTGGATCCTATCTCCACTGACCATGGGGAGGTCCATGGCGATGAGTTCGATGGTGTTGGGCTTTGGGACACGCAGAGGATGTTCCAAAGCATCGGCAAAGTCCGCCAGCTTGCTGTACTCTATGAACTGCGTGGCGTCGGGGTCGAACTTCTCCCAGATCTCATAGAAGGTCTCGAAGTCGTCCTCGCTCAGCGGGTCCGCGCTCTCCTCCGTCGCTACGCTGAAGTTCTCCAGGATAATGGCAATATACATGTTGACCACAATCAGGAAGGAGATGATGATGTAGCTCACAAAGAAAAATATCCCCACTGAGGGGTTTCCACAGTCCCCCTTAAAGCCGCTCCCGGGATGCTCCTTGTCCAGGTCACAGTCTGGAGGCCGGTTTAGGATGGGCAGCAGGAGGCCATCCCAGCCAGCTGACGTTGTGATCTGGAACAAGCAGATCATGCTGTTGCCAAAGGTCTCAAAGTTGAACATATCGTCGATGCCAGCCTCATGCTTGACATAGGCGAAGTTGGACATGCCGAAGATAGAGAAGATGAACATGACCAGGAACAGCAAGAGGCCGATGTTGAACAAGGCAGGCAAAGACATCATTAAGGCAAAAAGCAAAGTGCGGATCCCTTTGGCTCCTTTGATCAAACGCAGAATACGTCCAATACGAGCCAGGCGGATGACTCGGAAGAGAGTGGGGGATACAAAATACTTCTCAATGATTTCAGCCAGGAACATTCCTAAAGGAGAAGAAAAGGATTGGTATTTGTCAGTGTGCTCGGGCCAGACAGGTTTAAATGAGCTTTAAATTGTACTTGTGAGGTTACAGGTATCTCACAGATTAGCCACTGTAAGCAAAAACTTGGAGGAAACCGCTCGATTCAATACCCAACCAAACAGAAAGCAAGAGTACAAATCACATGGTGATGTAGGAAGTGCTGCAGTGCTATTTTCAGTGGTTGGTAAGCATGATAACATTCCAAGGAGGAGTCTGTTTTTAAGGATAAGGAGAGTAATTGTCCAATGTTTTACTCCATACAACTGGAAATGAACGCAGGGACATAAGGAAGCAAGTTGAGCCTTAGCTGCCAACAAACTCAGGTAAAGGGAGAAGCCAGAAGTCCAGGTACCTACAACGCTCTCTTTGAGTGCACCTTCCCTGAAAACACCAAGAAAGAAAAATGGGTGCTGCACTTACCCACAATGGACAGAATCACCACCACGAAGTCGAAAATGTTCCACCCAATGGTGAAGTAGTAGTGCCGCAAGGCAAACATCTTCAGCACGCACTCGCAGGTGAAGAAGATGACAAACACCAGGTTGATCCAGTACAGGATGTCCTCCATCTGCTTGCTCTGTGTGTCTGTCTCCACCATCATGGTCACCATGTTGAGGCAGATGAGCATCATGATGACGATGTCGAACGCTTGCTGAGTGACGAAGTCAAAGACAGCTCCCTGAATGCGGTTCTGTGCAACGGGAGAGAGGCTGTGAGCCAAACAGCTTCAAACAAAAATCTGCTATCAGCCAACAGATCGCTTTCCTGTTGGTAGAAGTGTGGATGAGGACATTTGTTTCTCGGTACCCTTTGAAGCTTTCAAGGCACGCTGTAGCCACAGATCAATCTGACTGTGGGAAAGGTAGGCAAATGCTATTATTTATATCCCAAGTGAGCAGCCCTATTACCAGCACGTCTCGCTCTTTGGTGGGAGCAAAGGCAGGCTGACGATTCCATTCACAACTGGAGGAAGCAGCCAGGTCTGCCTTGCAGCAGCGACCTCAGGATGACCTACCCATGGCATTCCCTACAGAACTCACCATGCAAAGCATTTCACAAAGCAGGGAAATGTGCCCAGGTCCTGACTGGTGTAACCAATATGGCCCAGACCCTACTCTAGTGCTAAGAGGAGATAAGACGATGGATATGTGCTGTCCAGTATGAGTTAGAACAAAGGACGCTTTTGCAGCTGAAGCTCCCTCAGAAGTCTGTTCTGCATTTATTCCCCTTCTAACGTACTCACCAGAGGTCGGGGAATTGGCTTTTGAGGCTTCTTGGAGCCCAGTTTTTTCATGGCATTGTAGTATTTCTTTTGTTCTTCTGTCATGAAAATATCTTGACCTCCAAAGTAAAGGGGCAAAAGGAAAACTGGTTACAATCGGTTCAAGCACCAGAAGGGAAAGGAAGAACACAGCAGCAAGTCATGAGGATACCTGCCATATGGCAAGTTGGTGGCAGCTATTTCAGACAGCAATAACTTACACTAATACCCAAGATGTACCAATTTTCCCTTAAAGAAGACGGAATATTTTTTCCTATCGAGTTTTATTGTGTTATATCCATCCCCATCCCCTCTGTCTCATTTATGATAAACAGACAGCAGAGGTGTCAGAGTTCTTACTAAAACTGATGCTGTTTAGCAAGAGCTCCATACATGCCAATACGCAGCTTGACTTCCAAGGAAGAAAAGCAGAGAGTGATGATGACGATGGCAAGGAAGACATCTTACTTCAAGCCTATACGTTTCAGATGAGGAAAAGCAAATAAAAAACCAAACACATGCAAATTTATTCTAGGCAGAAGCTCCATCTAGGCAGAGTTCTTATATAAAGCTTTGGGTTGCCTCAGTTCACAACGATTCTGCAGCCCTCAGCTCTAAGAGGGGTGGATTGTGCTGGGGATGGAGCTCCTGGGCCTCAAGATGCAAAAAAAACCCCATGGGCATGGAGAGTCAGTGTTCCTCAAATGGGTCTCGACTTCTGCGAGCAGGCAGCGAGTACTTATCTTTTTCTTTTGTTGATTGAAGTTGTCGATGATGACACCGATGAACAAGTTCAGAGTGAAAAAGGAGCCAAAGATGATGAAGATAACAAAATATATGTACATGTAGATGTTGTCCTCGTACTTGGGTTGCTCTTCTTGCTGAATGGGAGATGAGAAGAGAAGTACATGACACTTCAAAGACATCCAACCCATGGAGACAAAATGAGATTTTTTTTCAGTGTATTTTTAGTCAACCAGGAGTTTCCCTGCCCCTACTAAAGCGACCAAATAATTGCTCTTTGGGGGATTTGCTTCAGCATCTTTTAACTTACCACAGTAACACCAGCAAATGCAAAACCACGCTACAACGAAATGAAATACACAATATAAACACAGCTCTACAATGTTTTGTTCTTGATTTTAAGAGAGGAAAATAGCAGTGTGAACTAGGAGGGGGTGAGAGTGCTTCTGGCCATCACTTTACCTTTCTGGAATCCACTGCTGCATACATGATGTCCATCCAGCCCTTGAATGTTGCCTAGCAAGGAAAACGCATGTTCCGTTAGACAGAAATCACTTGAAATAAAACCAAACAAGCCTGACTTGTGCCAGCTATGTCACAATGGCACTCTTAATGTCCGTTCATAAACAGCTCACAGATTAAATGAAAAGACCAGTATTTAAGTAACATTAATTAATATCTATGAACGGGTTTACTGTCAGCCCATGGATGGCTGGGTACAATCTTTAAAGAGTAGAGTTGGGGCCACGTGCTGTGATGGGAGACCCACATCAGGCAAATGGATGAATGACAGAATAGAGATTCTGCCCCCAGCCCAAAGTTGGGTGGAGTCCGTGCAATGCTCTATGTCATGGAGAGGGGGAAGCAGTCAACATGCAGAGAATAAACACACGAGAAAAAGTCTGTTTTTACCACTGCTATGGAGGAGGAGACGAAGGCAACACTTACAACTTGCAGAAGAGCCAGGTATCCTGCCCCAACGTTGTCAAAGTTAATTTTCACATTCTTCCATCGAATCTCAGTGGAGTTGGGCGGCATCAGCGCTTCACAGTCTGTCTTGTTGTTAACAATTTCTATATCAAAGCGCTCCTCAGATGTTTCGTTAAAGCAGTAATGATATTTCCCGGCAAACAGGTTAACCCCCATAATGCTGAAAATCAGCCAGAAGATAAGGCAGACCAACAAGACATTCATAATGGAAGGGATAGCGCCAACCAAGGCGTTGACAACCACCTGTGTTGGAAGGGGTGGGAAAAAGTTTCAGTACAAAACACGAGGCAGGAGACAGCAAGCATCAATACAGCACTTTTTTTGGGAGGGGAATAGGAGGTAAGGCCACGGACAGATCGGTGGCATTGACTCCACACAGAAGTCAGCAGTGAACTTATTCCAGGTGGTGAAAAAAAATCCTTTGTAAATCCACCTCTGTAGCTCTGTTTTCCGATTAAAACAGGGCGGTGTGTTGGATTTGCCAGGTTTGCTTTTGAACTGGTGGCTTCTTTAAGCCAATGACTGTTCTTTCACATTGTTTTAATCGCCCTAAGGGAGAGAGGGGGCACCACCAAGTGAGACTCTTTGTGCTCTCACATTGGCTCCTGACTGCAGCCCTCTCAGAGCGCATCTGAGGGTGCATTGGTTGATGGATTTGGTGGCTCTTGGCCTCCAGGGGCCCTTACGACCATTCCCCACTGTCAAACAAGGCTGTGATCACGTGGATGCCCGCTTCCAGCTCCCACCGAGGTCACCACCAACCCAACGTGGCACTGACTTCAGTGGAAACAGGACCAAGGCAGAAGTGTTCGCAAGGTCTCTGGGTGACTAAGCAAGGCCAACCATGTCGTCTCAGGCAGACAGCTGAGCATGCAGCTAGGCAGGCTCGAGAAGACAGAAAAGCCATGTTCCTTCCTCCAACAGCAGCGAACACAAAGACGGCAGTGGACTCCAGCCCCCTAATTTTAGCCTCTCCTCATTTGGGAGCACTGTGTCCTTCAGCATCCCTGGCCACCACGTGAGCAAATTGAAGCTCCCAGGCTTTTAATAGAGTTAGGGCAGCAGGATATTAAATCTTTCATTATGTGCTCCTAATTTAGGTTCCTTTAATAGAGGAGCAGAATCTAAACTGTTTTAACCCTGAGGTTGGGCACACACAGAGCAACACCACTGCTCCTGGCACAGCAACGTGGCCCTGTCCCACCTGATCTGTTCCCTGAGTGAGCTCTCCAGTGAGTGCCCACCCTCCAGCACAGAGGAAAACTGAAGAAAGCAGCAATCTGGGCAATCAGCAGCCCTGAAACAGTTAGCAAATGGCATCACAAGCTCACCCATCTACACAGGGTTAAAAAACGCAAAGGTTAGAGCCTAGAGATAACAAGGCTTTGCTTCCATTACCCTTTTGTCCAAATGGGATGCACTTCAGCAAAGCGTCACACCTTTTTGTTCTAAGATTCTTCAGATATCCATCATAAAAAAGCACTGCACCCTCCCCCAAAACAAATGTATACCTCATTACGTATTATTGCGTGCCATTTATACAGCACTGAAGAAGATGTGAGCGAAGGAACATGGCTTTCATGTGCAGACTGAACACTGGCAACTGACAAAACTGCATGCATGTTTCATAGCACCACTGTCAGATTCCCTGAATAACCGAAGAGCAGAGCAAACCCTTTCAAATGCAGATTACTACGGAGTAGAGAAAAGCAAAGAACTACATTGTACGTTTCCTTTGCAAAGGCATTTCCAATCTCTGGCTCTGAAGGATGGTTCTGGCTGCACAGTGCAGCAACTCTCGTCTCAAAGTCAGAAAGAAAGGAGAAAATCCCTGTTTTTTTGGTAACTGATGGGGTCCCTAGGCAGCGTTCAGAACTCTGCATTGGTTTTGCTGTCATGGAAATCCCCGACTCGAGGAATTTCCTGGCTGTGTATTACAAATCACTGCTTCTCACTATTTTTTTTTTTTAATACCTCCAGGCTTAGCACTATTTCCTATGTGCCCACATCAGCCCTTCTGCTGGCACTCACATGAACTGCTGCTGAGCACCACGTGCAAAAATGACTGTGTGCTTTTGCGGCGATAAAATTCATCAGAGTTGCACCGGCTGCGTGCTAAGGGGCAAAATCCTTCTGTCCTGACGAAGTGCATCGCAGCATTGTTGGTTTATGGGGACAAAAAGGGACAGAAGCACCCAATGAGTGCAAGGAAGGGACAAGGTGGCACCTGGGTGCTTGGTGCCAATGGAGGAACTGCCATCCTGCATTGTCATACTGCATCGTAAAGCTTAGCATGAAGCCAACAGTGCTCACAGGGGGAGAAAGAACCCTCTCTGGGTTTATTCTCTCATCTGTTTCCATCCCTTCGTGTGGGATTTGGGAATTCCTCATTGGTTTGAGGACTCTTTTGTGCTGCACTCTGCACTCAGTTACAGCAGAGCAAGTCCAAAGGAAATCAGAACGACTCAGGGTGGATCGCTACAGTCAGACCATGCAAAAAAAAAAAACAACCAAACAACTGTACAACTGTGCAGATGTTATTTCTTTCCCCTTTAAAAAAATAATAATTCCCCTATTCTTCTAATATATATAACATCACCTGAACTATTACAGTCTCTCCTATTGTGAGCCAATTAGGATTCATCAAAAAAGGACCTAAATTACTGACCTAGGAGCAACTGGGAGACCCATCCACGTGACATACCCTTCACTTACGTGCAATTCTCCCACATGTTCTTAAGGGTGTTTCAACCCCAAGCACCAAAACACCAATATGAGAGGGAAAGCAGCCGAAGACACTGAGATAATTTTGAATAATTTCGAACCTGGCTAACAATTTGAGGAAAGCTTGTTAAGTTCAATGCTTTGCTTGTGCTTCGTGGCTCATGTCACGGTGACAGGACAGGGGACCGTCAAAGCATGGTACAAGGGAGGGAGTGGAAAGGGAAAAAGCTTCACTACCAGACAAAGGCTTCCAGTCACCGCCAGACTGGACCGAGAACAACAAGGTGCAATAAGAGGAATTAAACCAACGCTGTTTTTGCAAGCAGCCGAGCTCCCCGCTGGTCCCTTCCTGGAGCCTCTCACCCCATTGCATTGCATTTTTTGGCAGCCCCTCAGAGATTCTTTCCATCCGACCCCACTGAGAGGCGGTGGAGAGCCTGGGGTGGTTCGAATTCTGCTTCTTTGCACCTGGTGATTCTCCCTAGATAGAAGAGTTACAGCTGAGAAGCCCCCTCGGATGCTAGAGGTCAAAGCCAGGCTCAATGAGAACAGCCAAGTGTTAACATCGTCTACAAATGGCACGTGGTTGGGGCCGGTCATTAATGTAATGAGGCAGCTGGATGCATTCTCCCTTTCTTAACTGGGGAGTGCGCAGCGGTGGGCAGGGTGGGGGGACATTGACGTTCGAGGTGATCGAGTCAGCAGCTGCACCACGCTTCTGTTTGGAATTCTCTTTTCCACCCGTTTTGATCAGTTCTAGCATGCGTAAAAAAAACCGCTCCACGGGCATGCAGAAGGATCAGCTGCTGATGGCATCTTACCCTCATCCCCTCAAATCGGGACAACGCTCTTAAAGGCCTCAAAGCTCTTAGGGTCCTAAGGGACTTTATGGCACCTAGTTCCGAGTAGCCCAGGGCATTAGCTATAAGGCTGACTAAAGAGACCTACACAGAAAATAGAAAAAGAAAATAGGGAAAAAAAAAAAAAAAGAAGAAAAAAAAGAAAGAAAGAAAAAGAAAAAGGAAAAAAAATAAAGAAAAAAAGAAGAAAAAAAAAAAAAAGGAAAAAAGAAAAAAAAAAAAAAGGTTCCAGACTGTTAGCACGAGTCCCCTAGCCCTGATTGCCCAACCCCAGCTGCCAGCCTGGGCGGCCCCCATAGAGAAATACCGAAGACATGACACCAGCTGCCTACTTCACTTGACTGAAACGACCTGGAAGGAAATAATGCGGTTTGAGAGAAGGCAATAAGAAAAGAACATAGGGGAAAGAGAAGTGAGAGAGAGGCAGAGACACACAGACGGAGAAGGGGTCTGTCGGAAGGAAGAGCCCAAACGGATGACAAAAACCTTACCCTCGCCCTGTACTGTCTGCAGGATCCCAGCGGCTCCCATTAAATTAAGCCAGACAAATGTTAAAGGTACCTATGAGAAAGAATACAGATAAATACACACACTGCACCACCTGCGCTCTGTTTGTACAGCAAGCAGCCGGGCGCACGCTGAGCTGGCTTCTGGCAGGACGGCCCCAAAAGATGGGAGCTCTGAACGTAGGGCACGCGGCCACCGTGGCTGATCCCAGTTCTGGTGGCTCAAAACCCAAGCAGCACTGGGGAAACATCTCCAGGGGAAGGTTAGGGTAGATCCGTGTCTTACAGATGGGTGCAATGCAGGATTACACGGTTGCTCAGGCTCCGATCCCAAAACGAAGGCAGCACTGGGACTGGTTTATTTCTATCTCCTTTTCAGCACCGCGAAGACAACCTGCTCTGTTTACAGCCTGCCATTGGATTCAGGCTCCACACTCCTGAATTTAGGATGAGAGGGAATGACCTCAGAGGAGAGGGTCGGGTTGGACATTAGGAAAAATTTATCCTCTGAAAAAAACAGTGATGTATCAGCATGGGCTGCCCAGGGAGTGATGGAGGCACCGACCCTGGAGGGGCTCAGGAACCGTGGAAATGCAGCACCTGGGGTCATGGTTTAATGGGGATGGATCAACACTCGGCTGATGATTTTGGAAACCTCTTCCAACCTTAACGGTTCTATGAATTCCTGACTGTCTTTGGCCAATTGGTGCACTGACCAAAAGCTTGGAAGCGTGGGGCCATCTCCTTTAGGAGCTGCCACGTGCCTTCAGGGCAGCGCTCCAGGTGAACCCATGGGAAAACTCTTTGGACTGGATTACGCATGACTCGGCCGTATGCAAACAGCACCTACAGACACTGTCCCATCAGCATCCCACTGCCTTCCATTTCTGGCTGGCATCACGTTACAGACACAGATAAGAACAGATACGTCAATCTTTTGTAAGGAAAGAAAAAAAGACATCAATATACAGCAACAAACAATGGAAAAACATGAGACCTCCTCCAGCAAGTGTGTTTGGGTGGGTTTGTTTTGATCCTGTCTTCAGGAACAGGACATTTCCTATTTATCTTTTGTTTTTTTTTCTTAAAGTGGATATGAAATTAATTACAAAGATGATCCTAATGAAACATATTCCAGGAAAAAAAACAGGGCCAGATTTCAAGCGCATACACACGCAGGGGAATTCCTGTTCTCTGTTCCGGACTTCCTTCCCCATATGTGAAAATCCTCTTCCCACCCGATGTATAAGACCAAACCAAGGGCTTTGAGAGGTGTAAAGCTACACGTGCACCATCTGACCTAAAGAACCATCTCTTGGTATGTTGGGTTGGAGAAGCTCTTCCCCTCTGTGGGTCAAGCACAATGTTGGAGGATGACCACCCATCTTTCCAACAGTGGTTAACACCCAGGCAGCAGAATAGGGAGATATTTTCCATCTCTTTGATAAAGGGATGTTGGAACTAATTAATAAATCTGCTTGTGACTGCAGGACACAGACTTCACCTTGCTTAACTCTGCGTGCTTCACGCTTCTTCTGTCTTTCTGTCTGCCCCAGAATGCTGCAATACAAAGCAATGGGGTTCTCTGGTTCTCCCACGTGGTTTTGGGTTGTCTGCTTTTTATTTTAAAGTTATTCTGATGAAAAAATATATATATATGCCAAGAGCAACCCAAGGGTTTAAACAAAGCCCTCTTGAAACAAAACTATCTTATATGGGATGGGACCAAGGTACATCTGCATCACGTCAAATTTGAAAGAGAGGACTCTGCACAGAAAACTGAGAACATAAAAATTATGATGGAAACAAGGCAGAATGGGAAGGCTTGCAAGGAATCACCCTAAGGGTGAGACCAATGTCAAATGATGTTTGGAGGTTATGGGGTTCCTGAGGGTGAACCTATCAAAATGGCAGGACAATGTCTAAAGGCTCTTTCAGCTTTCATGGGGCCTTCCCAGTGTTATTCTCTCGCACTCCAACAGAAGACACAGCAGGCACCGATGTCAGACAAAAGGAATCCCAGATTGACTGAAAAGCAGAAGCCTTCATGATTACCCAGAACAAGACTTTGTCTTCACAAATACACCCAGCAAGCTTTGGGGACCAGAGGAGGAGAGTTATTTGACAATGCTATCAAACCTGAAAAATAACATTCAAGAGCGTTGTTATGATGCAAAGTCTTATTCGCTACTCGTTACGGCTGCCACCACGTGACTCCACTCAACCCCATCGACATCACACCAGAGAATTTGAGAAAAATAAATGTTTCACAGGTACAGGATACTATACAGAGCTGAGGTTTTGCTGAGTAGCATTCAGCCTCAGCTCATTCATTTCAACATCAGCTTATTCGGCATCTCAAATTCCCATTTATTTTTTGCAGGTAAAAACACACCAATTTCCCATCTACGGTAGCAAGCAAAGAGAAGTTTGCCCTAAATACTGCAAATTCAGGCTCCTTGCATCAATCGCTGCCACTGCACTTGTTCATTCCCTGGAAATCTATCACGACCACATACAGTGAAATTTGTAAACGACACTTTGCTCGTTCCCAACCGCTGGAATTCAACTCACAACACGAAGCATAAGGACTGTGAGTGCTATTTTTGCTGCCGAGCAGCTGGTCTTCTTTGTAATGCTGTACCCCATAGGATTTTGTTTTGTGAAACTCTCCCCAGTGCAGTACAGAGGGATAGGTGGCAGCTAGCATTAGTTCTCATGTTAGCACTTCATCTCGAGGTAGTGACAGAGTTATTTTCAGAAAAGAAGAGTTACTTCTTCGAGATGTGTGTAAGAAGGAAAGGTGTTAAGGGGAGCAGAGCTTTTTGTAAGAAAAAAATTCAACACATATATATAATATACATATAACTCAGTTTTCCACAGGAAATGTAGACATCCTGAGTCACTTCTGCCCCTGAATTCCAAGGATAGTTCCTCCACCTACTCAGAAATATTTCCAGAGTGATAATGTCGCTGAACAGCAACTTGGCATCAATGAATCATATTCAGAATGTTCCTTTTCCCAACCAGAGCATTGGAAGGTTTTTAGGTTTGTTTGGTTTTTTTTCATTCTATTTGCTCTTGGGGCACTTGCCTACAATGCTGCTTCACAACTGGATACGGCAAAATGTTTCTAAAAGAATCCAAGCACTTGGGATCCCAAAACTGCACCTCTCATTACTCAAAGGGCTCAACCCTTCAACACATTTTGGAAACACATCTGGGTTTGAATCCACACCAAATACATGACTCAGTTTGGACACTTCTCAGGAGAAAGCATCATCCCAGCATTCTGCTAACTAACTTATTCTTTTTTTTGCTTCCCAATAAAAAATAAGGAAGAGAGGATACATACAGCCACAATGAGGAAATCCAGCCAGCACCAGGCGTTGGTGAAGAACTTGACGAATCCATAGGCGCACCATTTCAGCAACATCTCCAGGATGAAAATGTACGTGAAGACCTTGTCTGCATACTCCAGGATGGTCCGGATGGTTTTCCTCTGTTCTATGTAAATATCCTCAAAAGCCTGAGGAATAACCAGGAACTCCTGTCATTACACTGGATTTATTCCACGGGTCAATATAGTGACTCAATGATCTCTTGAGGTCCCTTCCAACCCCTATGATTCTATGATTCAAACAATACTGAGATGGAGCAGTGGGATTACATTCCTTACACAGTGCAATGCATCTTGCTCTAGTAGTTGCACCCAGGCTGGCTGAGTTCACTGAAAATCAGATTGTTATTACCAAAATACGCATGCAAAAACACCACGCTGCTGCTGTGGGATATTAATTGCTCTGAAGAAGCTCTGCAAGGATGGGAAGCAGAGAAAGGGAAATAAAACCACCCTTGTTTGGTAATGTGAAAATGCTTCAACTGTCTCAAATGAGTACATCTCTACTCAAAATACGGCCAGAACTTAAACATCCAGGCTCAGAGTCTTTAGTCCTGGATTAAACTAAACAAACTCACTCCAAAAGACTTCCGTACAGTACCTACCACAACAGAGCTCTGCTGTTTTCCAAGGTAAGAACCACCACATTTTTCTTTTTCACCAAATTTCCTACACAGTTTTCCCAAGTAGACGTCCCCTGGCTACACGTACTTCTGTGTGCCACTTACCAGAGCTCCACTGCTCAGCAGAATCATAAAGATGATGAAAGTCTCAAACCAGTTATGCTCCACGATCAGAAAACACGTCTTCCTCAAGGTCCACCAAGACTTCCCCAGCCCCTCCTCAATATTGACCTGACAACACTTACAGCGCTGCATGCAACCTGGAACAGGGACAGTGCACACAGAGGGGTCAGCCCCAAATTTTATGGGGTAGTGGGTAAGATAATGTAAGAACACCACATTTTCAGAGCCTGGAATTGATCTGGATGCCCACAATATTTAGCATGCTGAGTTTCAGTTAAAATTCTGTGAGTTTTGGAGGTTTTTACGATTACTTCCATCATTTCTGTATCTGGGCACCTGAATTAACAAGAATTCACAAACAGGTTAAGCTTGTTATATTTGGCGAGAGATCCATGCACTTGACAGGACAGGAACGGAGAACCTGCCCATAGAATAACCTTGAACCATTTACAATCTCTTTGCCATGGGAATACCTGTAACAGATCAGCTGCTGAAAGACATTGAGGCCAGTGACAGAAAAGGGAGGAAAAAAAAAAGGAAAACAAAACCAGAAAGAGGTTCTTCAGCTTCTAAATACTCAGTGCATTAATTGTGCAAAAGATCAGCTTTCCCTACCTGTAAGTCAGCTAGGTCTTAGCAATGGCAGCTACACCTCTGAGGCCCTCATCCTGCAAACGCTTCCAGCCTACTTTACCTGTGAGGGAGGGCCCAAGAAAGCTCTCAAAAGAAGCTAAAACCCAACCCTGACCTAGCCTGAAGGTGAGCTTACAGCAGATAAGGCTTCCAGTAACAGCTCAGAGGTTCCATCTAACTCAATGTACCTTCGGTGAAGCACGCATCCGGGTCCAGATACTCTTCTGGTGCCTCCACAGGGACTTCTTCCACTTCAGGCTTTATATCAATGGTGCTGCCTTCGGAGGAGCTGGTATCATCCAGTTTCTTGAAACACAAAATAAAACCCATTCCAACCTATAATTAGCTCCCACCAAATACTCAAAGTCGTGGTGACTCAGCAAGTCATTCACTTCATTTACTGTAAAGAAAGCTGTTCCCTCACTTGACCTCATTAAGACCATGACTCAGCTTACACCTCATGTCAATAGGATGGACACACACCTCATTCGATTGGTCCCTATAATCACATATCCAAATGCACCAAGTAAATACAGAAGTTCTCCATAAAGCAACTAGCATAAGAAGCCTCTGCCTTGGGTGCAAGGCAACATCGTAACGCAAACAGAAGTTTGGTGTTGGAACTGTCTAGTTTTCCTTCCCATGATACTTCCAGGTGCTCACACATCACATGGCAGGAATGGGTAATTAGCATCATGACATACCTCTTTGCTGCCATCAGGGTCCGTATCGCTGCTGAAATCTTCTGTGTTCAGGTTCTCAAAATCTGATTCCCCGACAGCAATAGGCACCCGGACAGTGAGGTTGGGGTTGTTGATGAAGGACATGTGGTCTTCATCGATGATGTATTTCTCCACGCTGCTCCCAATCCCACTGGTCGTGCCGTTGCCATTCTTCTGATAATCAATGTCTCTGTGAATATCGGCCCCTGTGTGGTTGGCAATGCAGTTCACCTTCTTGTCGTACAGCTCATCCAAGGGTTTGACCTCATCTGCTTCTCTCTGCTTGAAGTGAGCCTGCATGAATTCACGCACTTTCGCCTTGATCCAGGCAATGCCCTTCTTGATGCGAATCACAGAGATCTGCAGGTTGTTCATCTCCCCATCGTCATCTGTTGCTGCCAGGTTGTCTGCACTGAAGGAACTCAGCAGCAAAGCCAAGAACAGGTTCAGCACCTGAAGGAGGAGAGGTCACACTTGGCAGAGCCTACACACAAAGGCAAGATTTCCACCTTGGGCCCATCTAAAGCTCAAAGGAAATGTGCCACTCAGGGGCATTTTGAGGGATTGCTCCCAGATTGATTTCCTTGCCCACATCTACTGGTAGTCCCAGGACTCATTTTGTTTAAATCCCTTGGTGGGAAACAAGTCCTTTGAGATAAGACTCAAACGCTGCTTGTAAGATAGGCAACTGTTCACCCTGCTTCATTCTTGCATAAGTTTTCCTCCATAGACTTTTCTTCACTAAATACAAGTCTAGAGAGAAACGCCCTAATCCAGTCTGACCTCCCACAGGACGAGCCTGTGCCATTTCAACAGCCCCTTGCATACAGTTTTGCTGCAGGACTGAACTAGCAGATTTAGAAAAAACCTCCAACTTTATCACTTCAGGACCTTTCCCTCCTGGAATTTGAAAAGCTTTTACTGCAAACTGCTGTTTTCATGGGCAACTGGCTAAGACCAAGCAAAGCACAGCCTTAATATTGTACTACCAAAGTCAACAGACTGTTCATCCATCAAAGGCCATGAAGGATCCCAACCAAGCTGGAAGAGACTGCCTGGAGACTTGTGGTCTCCCCACATTCTGCCCCAGTCCTGCGATCTCCCCACATTCTGCCCCAGTCCTGCGATCTCCCCATGCTCTACCCAACCCAGAGGAAAACGATAAAGACCATCAGTAACTATTTACTGACCACTAAATTTCCGATGACCATGACCATCATGAAGACAATCAAGCACATGGCCTGTCCTGCCACCTCCATACAATCCCACATGGTCTCAATCCATTCCCCACACAACACACGGAAGACAATAAGGAAGGAGTGGAAGAAATCGTGCATGTGCCAGCGGGGTAGCTCACACTCCGGATTGATCTTGCAGACACACTCCTTGTAGCTCTTGCCGAAGAGCTGCATGCCCACCACTGCAAAGATGAAGACGATGATGGCCAACACCAAGGTCAAGTTGCCCAAAGCACCCACTGAGTTACCGATGATTTTTATCAGCATGTTCAGAGTGGGCCAAGACTTGGCCAGTTTGAAGACTCTCAGCTACAAAAAAAAACAAACAAACAGAAAAGCAATAGTTAATTTCCTCATTAAAAGCAACAAAAAAGGCACAATCAAGCAGAAGTTTATAAATCTCAGCCATCAAGTATTTTACGTAACTATAACCTCCTGCTCCTGAAGTCACTGGCAATAGGGAATGCTTAACTCTTCTGTGAGCTCAACCTCATGTACTCTGTACTTAGTAATTCTTCCACATACTGATCTCCATTTGCTAAGGAAAAGCACGGAGCTTATTTCTCACTTTCAAACTCTGCAACATTAAGGAAGACCTCACTGGAAGGGGACACGTCACAAAATTTTACTTCATTTTTTTTGAATGTTTCTCATCATCCCATGAATAAAAAAAGGACTTGCTTTCCCAGCACATCCAGGACACACAAAGAATCTTGGAGACAAACTTGCTGAAACTGGGTATGAGTTGGAGCTTCTAAGCACTGAGCTCTTTGGGAAAATCTGACCTCAGTTGTGGATCTCCTGTGCTCAAAAATCAACCTTGGAGATGGTCAGAACTTAATTTTCAGAAGTTAAATGCTGCCAGGACAAGATAAAGCACGTGAAGTCTGTGGGGGTGCTCACTACACACACAGCCCAGCAAATCTGACTTGGCAAATTGTCTCAAGAGGCCACAGAAAATAAAAAGTGCATTGTAATGAGGTCAGACAACATTCCTACTAGGTACTCTACACCAAGCCACTATCGAGTCACCCCTCAGTGCACGTACACGATAAGCTGCTGCTCAGATTTCATACAATGTACCAGCAGCTAAGAAGAAAGAAGTCACACAAAAAAAATGATACAACTCCACCCACTGTCCACCCCAAAATCAGGAAAAAAAAAGGGAGTTTGGGGGGGAATCTGCCTTTTCTTTGGGTAAGATAGCAACATTCAGAAAGGACTGGAAGATGAATACCAATCGGAAAGATCGCAGCACAGAAAGTCCTTCCACATTCGCCAGACTCAGCTCCATTAAACTGAGGGAGACAATAAATCCGTCAAAGATGTTCCAGCCTTCCTGGAAATAATAGTAGGGATCCATGGCAATGAGCTTCAGGAACATTTCTGCTGTGAAAATTCCCGTGAAAACCTGGAGCATTGGGGAGAGAGAGAGAAAAGAATGGGCACCAGTTCACTTCTGTCCATTCTGTGATATTCTGTCTTCATGAAGAACCATAGAGATGTGGCACTGAGGGACGTGGTCAGCGGGCATGGTGGGATGGGCTGGGGCTGCTCTTGGTGACCTCAGTGGTCTTTTCCAACCTCAATGGTTCTATGAACATTTACCAACCCCATCTTACCAGATTTCCTACGGAGAGCACGTGTTCAAACTCTGGGGTCATCGGATGGTGCTCCATTGCCATGAACAAAGTGTTGAGCACAATACAGATGGTGATGGCCAGGTCAACAAAAGGATCCATGACGATTAAGTTCACTATCTCCTTCAGCTTGATCCAGTAGGGGTGGCATTCCCAGATCAAGAACGTGTTGGCAAATTTGTACCAGCATGGGGGACATTTCCTCTGGGACTCCTCCAGCTCTACAGTTACAAAAGGACACAGCAACAGAGTTCAGTCTTCCCCTCTGTCACTGCTGGGTCTGCCTGGCTCTCAGCATAGCTAAAATACTTCCAGCCTTGCTATCTTGAACCTCCCTCATATCTCTTTGCTTGCACAATGAGTCAACATTCCTTCTCTAAAACAATACCCCAAACCAAAGAAATAAATCCAGGCTGCGTGGCGATGGTTTAATACAATGAGTTACCAAGCAGTGGAGTTGATGTCCGTGGCCTATCACACAGACCACCAGAACAAGCTCGTATTGTTATAAATGAAAGGATATATTTAACTTAGAACCGACCAAGGTAAAACAGCTTAAATAAAAGTTGCAGATTCTAAACTGCCTTCGGTGCCAGTTTTTAAATAACTTGAAGTTAAATGAATTCTGTGTTGAATGCAGGCATGATCTAAAAGAGGAAATTCGTGACATCATGCTCCAAAGGATTTTGAGCAGGAATAACCTGATTAAGACAAAACACATCCACATAACAGAAATCAAACATAATGCTGAGTCCATCTTTTAAACAGCCTTATTTCAAGTGCTTAGAAAGAAAATAAATCAGGAGCTTTCCCCCCAGGTTCTTTGACTTTAGCAGTGGTTTTATTGAGGCTGTACAGCTGCTCGCACTGAAGTTCTATTTTTTTTTATGGGAAGGGAAAGGACCACTGCTCCCTTCCTCATTGGTTCCCTGGTTGCCTAGTATTGAGTTGCCTTGGAATTTCTAAAGTTAAAAAAGAGGACCGTAGCACTGGAGCCTGTAGGCGTGTGCGCAGGAGGAAAGCAGCAGAAGAGCCTTGCTCTGTTTCTAAGTATATTTAGTTTTCATACAGTTTTATTGCAGGAGACAGCAGGAATTTGAGATCATCAACCTCATAGGGCTGCTGCTCACCAGCTCTTGCTGGCTCCTGTATAACATATTTGGAAATCACATCTCTCTGCACTGTCTACTTCAGAACATCCATCGCACGGAAGCCCCTTTCACCCTTCACAGCTGTTGCAGTGGAGATCTTCATGCAGCTCAAACCTTTTCTCCCCATGGCTGTAAGCAAGGGGGGGCCTCTCCAGCCCTTGGGAGATGGCAGAGCACCCGTACCACTATCTTACTCCTGTAACTGTGTATTCATTATTGTGAAATTAAAACTCTTCATTGTTTTTGCCTCCACATCCATGTAATTTATATTTAAAACCAAGTAAAATAAACTCCCATAAACGCTTCTGTATTAATGTTGGCTTGAAAGAAGCAGGTGTGGATAAAAACAATGCATGAGTATCTCCGTTGTGCAGCACAACTCCAAAAGACTCGGCCCTGACCTAATATTCCTCTTTTTCCTAGTGCAAGGAAGGCCAACATAAGCAAGCAGCTATTGCTCTAGTCCTACCACCCCAAAACCTTCTCATGACATCCAACATCACCACTCAGTGTCCCTTTGAGCAAACGGGGCAGACACGTGTCTCCAGCCCAGCTCAGCACAAGGAAACCAGATGTGGACCCCCACAGCAGAGTGAGGCACACACACAGCTGCCTGGTGGATGGGTCCTCTGCCTTCCTAAAACACGCCACGAGAGGGCAATCGATCCACACACACTCATAAAACCCAAAAGCAAACCTCCAAACCATACCTACCCTCCACAAGGGTGTTGGTCAAGCCGGTCATCACACTGTTGGTACGATCCTTCCTTCCATAGGAGACGTTCACCTGATCCATCGAGACCAAGAGAGACCCACCAGGTTTCTTCTTAATCTCAATTTCAGTCGTACCCTGCAACATTCATATGCAGATTAATATGAGCTTTTCATCTTCCTGGTGTTTTACGTGCTATCAGTCTGGGAATATGCAAGGTATAGCCAAGACAGAAAAACAATCCAATTATCTTAATTCCTGCTTAATTTTCACGTTCCTACAGGCTGTCCAGAGAAGCAGTGGATGCCCCATCCCTGGATGTGCCCAAGATGAGGTTGGATGTGGTCCCAGGCCAGCTGAACTAGTGGATGGCAACCTTGCTTGTAGCAAGGGGGCTGGTTTGATGTTGTTTTGATGTCCCTTCCAACGCAACCATCCCATGGTTCTATGGTCTTTGAGGTCCCTTCCGACTCAACCCATTCTACGACAAAGATGGTGATATTATGTAAGCGGTCAAACCAAAACTTGAGCCCTCATTTTTGCTCATACCACTGCTTAGCAGACCCAGAAAAGGGAGGATTATGTCTTGAGGATCTGATTAAGGGAAGAAAGGGAAAAGCTAAAGCACAGGGAACAGAACCCAAAACAAGCGCTGCGTCTGCGCTCAGACAAACCAACGCTCATCGCATCGGGGTGCCCAGACAGCTCAGAGGGCACATGGGGAAGTGAAGGAGGACAACAAGGCCGCCATGCCTACGCTAGCCACACATTGCCCTCCTTACGCTGTCATCGTGAGCTGCCTTATCTATTTTCACCTCAGGCAGAAGGCGCCCGCCGGGCATGCTGGAAGGAGGGCCGCCGATGAGGGACACGACGCCGTTGCAATCCACCGTGCTGTTCCTCTTGATGTTGCGGCGGAGGTTGGGGAATATCCGCGAGGAGCGGCTGCCCTGGCTGTAGCCGCTGTAGCCACTGTAGCTGCTCCGTCGGTCGCGGCCGCGGATGGGGATGAAGAGGGAATCCCTACGGCCTTCGCTCTCCTCCACCGTGCTGTGCTCGTCGTCGGCGAATTCGTTCTCTGAGCCTGGGTCGCGGAACCGGCCCTTGTAGCTGAAGATGCTGCTCTTGCTGTTGTGTCGGGAGAGGAAAGGGGAGCCCGGGATGCTGAGGAGAGACTGGGAGGGGGGGGATGAAGGACAGTGGGGTGAGCGGCACGGATGCAAAACACTATGGTGGACCTTCCAGTACTTGCAACTGAGATGGAGGGCAACTTTTATATTGATTTTGATAGCACAAGGGGGAACGGCTGTAAACTGAAAGATGGGAGATTGAGGTGAGATGTGAGGAGGGAGTTCTTTGCTCAGAGGGCACTGAGGCCCTGGCACTGCTGCCCAAAGGAATGTGGGTGCCCCAACCCTGGCGGTGTCAGGGCCATCGGTGGGAACCTGGATGGTTGATGGGGGATGGGAGCAGCCCAGGGCAGGGGGTGGGGCTGCTGAAGGAGTTTGATCTGGGTAGAACCACAAATCTCAGCAGCAATACATGCGAGGGATGTATACCTGGGCCATAAGTGACTTCCTGATCCCCTGCACACGTCACTGGGGGGCAGATCCCTCTGATGTTCTCATCAGGATTAAACAGAATATTATCCTGACTACAAATAAGCATAAACACCAAGGAAGGAAATGAATATTACCTGGTTCATGATGGAAAACTTTCTTCCTATCCTGTTATCTGGCAGCCTGAAGGCTTTTCTCCTCATGCCGTCCTCTGATTCTGACTTGAACACTTTCTCATTGTCTCCTTTCTCCTCTCCTTCCGACAGCTCCTTGTCCTTCCGCTTCTTCCTCCGGTTGCGACGCTCCTTGGCACTCTTGGAACTCAGTTTAGAGATCTCCGATGAGCTCCGAGACATCCTCCCACCGCCATCATCTTCCACAGCATCCTCAGAAACTGTCCCTGCCGAAGTGACCATGGCAGCAGCCTGAGGGAGAACAGGGAAATAAATCAGAGCTTCACATGGACAGTGCTCCATCTGCTGCTGGAAGTGTCAGAAAGCCAACCATGGCATTGCTGCATGTTTCATTATATGCCACTGTAATAACAGGCAAATAAATAATTAAAAAAATGCAAATGAATAAAGAATTTACAATCGAAACACTCACCTGTGCTTCCTCCTGCTGCTTTTTCAACTGTTCCAACATGGCCTTAAATTCCGCCTCTTTCTGCTCTGCCTCCTCCAGCGTGGCCTGGTTCTGCTCTTCGTAAGCCATGGCCACCACAGCCAGAATCAGATTGACCAGGTAGAATGAGCCCACGAAGATCACCAAGACAAAGAAGATCATGTAGGTTTTTCCTGCCGCTCGTAAGGTCTGGAAGGAAAGAGAATGGCAGAGGGAAGAGGAAAGGAGATGGGAATGCCATTTCCAGAGTGACATGTTCATCTAATTCAATCCCAAGTTTCTTGACCTGAGCACTCCTAAGAAAATTACAGTATTTTTTGAATGTATTTAGGATATCAGTGGTGACGAATATTAAAGATCTCAGTGCTCCCACTGCAAAGCACAAAGATGCTGCACATTCAAAGCCATAAATGCAGAAGATGGCATCTCACTTCTGAAGGGATCACCCACCCCACGCAAACTGAAAAGGAGCTGAGTGTACAACACAAAATTCAACGTCTAAACTCCTCCAAAACAAAGCAAAATTAAAACAAAGCGAAATTAAAAAAAACTAAATAAACCCATTGCTGCTAAGTTCCAAGGAAAAAATCAAATGAAGCTTGCCATCTTCTCTCTTGTCTTTTCCCTTAATTCTCGTGCTGTGTAACACCAAAGCAAAGCCATTTACTTACTAATTGATACAAGTTTTCCCAAAAGTCCTGAGTCATAAGGCGAAATAGAGCCAGGAAAGCCCAGCTGAAAGTGTCAAAGCTTGTGTAACCATAGTTTGGGTTCCGTCCTGCTTTCATGCACGTGTAACCCTCTGGACATTGACTGCGGAGAAGAGGGAAGTGATTTCAGGGCATTGGTGCAGCAAAAGGGATAGGGCAAATCCAACAAATGCATGTGGACTGTGATAACCATCTGAAGACAATGACATGCAGAAGGTTTCTGTTTCTGAGCCTCCAGCCCTTATTTCTCTGATTGGACTAGAAGGAAATAATGCCACTAGTCATCATCATTAGGTGTCCCATTTGCCCCAGATGACATGAGAAATGCCAGCTCACGTCGCATCAGTGCAATAGACAGTAACAATGGCTTCATAATTAGATTAAGGACTGTGAAACATTTATATTTCACGTCTGAAATAACACCAGAACCAACAAAGCAAAGCAACAGGAAATATGCCAAAGGTTTTGTCATCATTAGCAAACATCAGTGGAATTAGTCATTCCTCTTAATAAAGCTCAACACTCACCCTGCATCGGAGCTGTTACCACAGAGCAAAGGATCAGGGGCACCAGGAATTATGTAAAAATTTGCTGAAGGAGATGAAAAAGAGAAGATTACATGCCCACACATATGGAAGGAGAGGATTTAACATACTACAGCGTGATATAAACCTCAACTGGAGCGTTGTCCAGATCCCCTACTGGTAAATTTATCAAGCTCCCTCTCGTTAGCACAGGTGCGGGGATTCTGCAAAGCACAGATGGGTGCCAGCACCTTCAAAGCTGAGCAGAACTGAAGGAAGGAGCCGATCCTCAGCCCAGGGGCTCAGACTGGCAGGACTATTTCCCTTCTACCATATTTGAAAGCCGTTTTCAATTGGAAAGAAAGCAGGAAATTAAAAATTAAAATTAAAAATACAAGTAAAAATAAAATTGCATTTTGGAGAAAATGTTTAGCTAAAAGAACACAGCTATGATTTATATATTTTTTTAAAGATAGACCCAACAGAAGCACTTTAACAAAAGCAGGCTTCTAGGAACAGAGAAGCATCCTCTAAAGGGGTTTCTATTGGATAAAGCTGGGCATACCACTCTATAGCCAGGTCAGAAATTCTGGGCAGCAGCATTAAGTGAAACATGAAGGTTTCAGGGAGCACCACTGCAGAAATACCTACACATATTGTTGGTGTATTCCTCCCAGTCGAAGCCCTTGGAGCCGTTATCCAGGAAGGTCTCATTCACGTTAATTGGCCATATCACACACTTGTTCCTCAAGTTGCCCATGAACAGCTGCAGCCCAATCAGAGCAAAGACACTGAGACAAAACACTGTCAGGATCATCACATCTGACAGCTTCTTCACAGACTGGATCAGGGCACCCACAATGGTCTTCAGGCCTGTGGAGAAGAGAACAAGACTGGAAATCACTCCTGTAGAACACAGAGGCATTGAAAACCCAAATACATACAGTACCTTATCACATCTATGGGGTGGCAAATTAACGCTGCCATAAAGGGGTTGGGTTTTGGGAACCCAACACTGCTCCAGAGCATCCTTGAAATTATGATTTTCAACACAAGTGAGGGATGACCCAACCCCATGCCAACTATGGGATCACCAGGTTATGGGGTGAACCAGCAATATGAGATCATTAAATACGGAGATCAGCCCTGAGGCTTTGCAGGATGGGATGTGGATCGTGCTCTGGAGTCACTGCATTGGAGGCTGGGTTTGTCTGAACACAGAAATCAAAGGGGTTTTGTTACAGCTGGGGCAGGGCTGCACTCAGTGCTGGCTCCAGTGCCAAAGCTTTCAGGGTCATTAACTAGCGAGGCCCAGTGATAAAAGCCAAGGGGACAAAATGTCACTTGTTTTCCAAACCATCTGGTCTGGAATAGGAACGATCCATGACTCTCTGGACATGGGGGCAAATCACAGAGTAAAACCGTTCAGATTTAAACAAGTATTTGGGATGCAGGAACACCGCCCATTAATTAGCATTTCTGACATCAACTAGGGTCAAACTGGAGTTTGTAAATGAATGGAGAAGCAGGACGGAGAGAGAGAGGAGGAAAATGAACTTTTTCCCAGATTTTTACGCAAAGGTTGAGGATCAGTTCCCCTTATCCCCATTTCTCAGCAATTCCTAAGTCAACCATTCACTTCACTAAGTTCAGCCTTTGTGCACAAAGTCATCAAGCGCTTCAGAAACGCTCCTACTTAGGGCAGCAATAAAACAGATGAAAAGGGAACAATTCAAGTCCAAGTCAGCTGGAAATGCTGAAATTCAGAGCAGACAGATCTGAGAGGAGACACTGCTGCAGGTCAGGCATGGCCCACTGCTTAAAAAACATTTGAAAGTCTTTCTTCTTGTCCCACACCAATAAAATATATCCAGTAGTAGTTCCCCCTGTCGTCTAATTCCTTATATGAAAAAGCATTTAATTCTGTGTTCTGCATCATGCTTTTTTTGCTCAAATTTTGACCATTTTCACATTCCCAAAGAATACACCCTTATCAGCACCCCAACACCTCTGCCCTCCCCCCATCTCCCAGTGCTTTCATGTTTATATCAACGATGGTAGCACTAAAGGAGATGTTATCCTTCAGGAGAACTTAAAGTTCTGGCACACAGATGCCCATTACAACATTATTTGCATGCTCAACCACTGCTCCACTCTGCACATGCAACCACTACCCCAGCAGTTGTGTTTCTGGTTTGCATGACGCTCTCTCACAGGCACAAAATGGCTCTGAGCCTCTTTTCGGGTGTGATTTCACGTTGGATGCGTCAGGCTGACAGCTGATGGCACTGGGAAGATGAATTACCAATAACAGAAGTGCCAACAATAAATGGCCTAAGGAGCCGTAACGTGAATGCAATATTTTGATATTTCTGTATTTCCACGCAGAGCCTCCACCTGCATCAGCTTTATCCAGTGGCATGTGACGTCCTGGTGCTGTTTTTCACTTTTATCTTGTCCAAAAAACATCACAAGGATGACTCCAATTATTGATGGAAGACAATTAGCACTTCTTATGACAATAAGATCACTTCCTCATGAGGCACGATGTTGAAATTCCTTCACTGAGTGAAGCAGAAAGGGAACCCCCTTATGTAGAATATTTTCACTTCTGCTATTGGACGTGATAAGCCTAGCTTCATATTAAATAACCTGAGACGTTAATCACACAAATGCTTCACAATCCTCATTCCTTGCCAGTCATAAAACCAAAATGGGAGCAAGGTTTGTGCTTTGGGTCCATGCTGCAGAACCACAACTGGGGCAATCCTATCCCAGAGCCTAAACCACACAACCAACCCAAGTTTGGCCATTTGTGAGTCCTGGCCATGGATAAATCCAGTGCACCCAGTGCTCAGCCTGGAGTCCCTCAGCTGGGTGCAGGAAAAGTGCAGCTGCACTGAACTGAGAGCTCAGATCCCTTCATCCTTTGCTGCCATTTGGAAATAATGGAAAAATTCAATCAGTTTTGAGCAGCGTGGAGGGAATGGTACAAAACTGTTCTACTCCTTTCCATAGGAAGACAAGGCATGCTGCCGCACATTTAGCAACCAGCTCATTAAAGCTGCATCACCTTCATTTTCCTACGGTTACAAAAGCAAAACACACACGGAATTTACTCCAACAATGATGCTTCTCTTCAAGCAACACGGTCGATACCTGTGGCAGCTGATGGAACCACAGCTGCACTCCAGGCCTGCCCAGTGCACTGCTAACAGCAATTACCAAAATACCTTTTGCTCTCTGTGTGTGTGCTGCCAGATATTAAGGGAGGGAAGAACATTATTCTCGCATTCTCTCATTCAGTGCAAGGAAAGCGGATGCCACTTGAGACCATCATGCACAACAGCCACATCCATCTGATGGGTTTAGCAGTCTGGAATGGGGACAAAGTGATGGGCCCCTACAATTCTATAGTTCATTTTCTCATAAATGTATATGAGTGCACCATGAGTAAGGAAAACACCCACTGGCAGTTAGTGCACTGGGAGAATAACGTGAAGAAATAGAATTAGCAAAACTTTTCAAGTGGTTCCTGGAGGTGAGACAGGTCAAGCACCTCAAAGCTGGAAAATCACAGCTGTTTCAATTAATGGAGTCTTAAGCTTGACCTTAAAATGAGGGACACTTCTGACGAACGACCCGCATGAAGTTCTGTGTTCATCCACAGTGCTCTCTGTACAGGGATGGGAGAGTTTCTCTCTTCTGATCATACTCTCAGGCCCTGATGCTCCATGTTTTCCTATAGGAAAGGGCAGTGCTCATTCTTTGGCATTCAGGTGAAGTCCAGGAGCATCCCTGTGAGGGCCAGCCCTGCTCTGGGGGTGCCATGCAAAATGGGCAACGCTGGGAATTAGGACCTGGGTCTTCAGGAAAGCTCAGACCGCAGTTCGGGCCACAGTACAGCCCAGGATAGGAGAGAGCAGCAACTCATTCCAAACTCATGCTTGACTCAGTTTGGACTCCACTTCCAGTCTGGCTTTCATTTCAGAGATTGGAGAGCCAAACGTGTACACAGGAACGGAGACATAAAGAACAGTGGGCTGCTCATCCAATGGCCCAGGAGCCTCAATTTCCAGCCATCCCATCCGTACAGACTGCAAAGCCCATCAAAGATATCCCAGTGTCACTTCTGAGAAATAAGCAATGCAGGATGAGGGGGGAGATATACACAGCAAGACCGGCCTTTAATGCTTCACGATTCTCACCTGGAATTACAGAGATAGTTTTCAAAGCTCGGAGAACTCTGAAAGTTCTCAATGCTGAGACATTCCCCAGGTCCACAAACTCTGTGACATATCTGCAATGAGGGAGGTCACACACAAAAAACACAATGACAATACACACGCCAAAAAAAAATAAATAAATAAACCAAACCAAAATAAAATAAAATAAAATAAAAAAAAACAACCACTACAGACAGAGCAATACGTCACTCACAGGGGCCCTGAACCCAACAGCTAACACCAACCGCAGGCCGCCTTACCTGGAATTACAGAAATAGTTTTCAAAGCTCTCAGAACCCTGAAAGTGCGCAGAGCTGAAACATTGCCTAGGTTTACAAACTCTGTTATATACCTGCAGAATTAAACCAGAGTTAATGGCACCGTTGGGGTCACCCTGCAACACAGCTGGCTGTTTGTAGGAAACAGCGCGTCATTTCAAACCCTTCAGGATCCCCATTTAAAAGGGGAGAGAGAACTCTAAAGGGGAAATTCAGTTTAAGACTCTTCACACTGGGCCAGCTGCATGGATGGACATTGCATTCTTGACTACATGGGGCATGAAAACCCTACAGAAGAAGGGAGATGTAGCACCATGGCCACATATGCCAGGAGTCCTTGGTGACATCACCTCTGTTCAGTGGGTTCAGGGATGTTCACTCTGCTTTCCTTTGTGTCTTAACAAAGCATCACCACCTTCTGCTTTCCTTGCTCCAATTCTAATCCATTTGGCTTTACCTGTGAGCCACAAGTAGGTGGGATTATCCCCATTTTATGGAGGGATAAACCTGAAGCACACAGAAGGTAAGAGGCTTAGTGCAGGGCTACAGAGTCACATCATATCCCAACTCAGTACATTTCCTCTCTGCTGTGCTATCTGGCAAGGAAGAGGGCACCAAGAAGCACGAAAATGGGCTGTATTCCCGTACTCAAGACACCTCCTGCTGCAGGAGTGTTTTATTTAAAGAATTTACTCTTATTTTCTTTGCTTTCCAGGACCAGACTCTCCTACAGCAAGGCAACCCACTAGAAATAAAGGGTTATTCCATAGTTAGGTCAGCTCCAGTTTTGGCAGATATCGGTGTTATTGGGCCCTTTAAAGCCAGCACGCTGTTACTTGTTAATTTATTAAGAAGTAAAGCAAGTAACCAATTAAGAGTGAATTCCATCTATGTGCACAGCACTGAGAGCACGACCCACAAAGGTTTACTTTGTGCACAGCAGATCCCTGTCCATCCTAAAGCAAAAATAAAATGGCAGTGAGTTACATGTTCTCCAACTTTTGTGTGCAACATCCAACTCTTCGCAACTCAACTCATAAAGAGCAGACACTGAGGAAAAGCTGTGGCCCAGAATTCAGAATGCAGCCCAACCAGGGCCAGGTAGTTCATACAATTAAAGTATATCTCTGATTAAACTCAGCTGCTTCCATCCCTTGAGAACCAGGCTCCTGAGCCTTCTGCATGGTCCTCCAGTCTTCACTAACTGGCCACCACTAACTACGGGAGCCCAAACTTGCACATGTATAATGCTTCAAAACACAGAAAAAGGTGAAACAAAAATTATATATATAAATCTTCCACCAGCAACTGCCAGCTCACAGCCCCAGGTCCAGCTGTGAGTTCGGGCATCCATGTGAACTCCTCACTGTGAGCCCAACGGAGGCTGATCCAGCACAAAGGAAGAGGAGGAAGAAGGGAAAAAAAAGGCGTCTCCTTTCCTGACACCGCATCTTCATCAGAAATTGCTCAACCTGCAACAATTCCAGCATGCAAGCCCAGAGGGGAAGGGGTGGTAGAGACCAGAATTGAAAGGTGTTTGGCTCTTTATCCTATGCTCAACAGAACATGCTGCTGCTCTGGCATGTGAGCTCATCTAGATGCTAGATACTATTATAAAATCTTATATTTACAAAGGCAATTTTCTAAAAATTGCCTTTTTTCTTATAAATATTTTTCACAGCAGCACTGCCACTACATCCACAGAGCTGCATTTGAGGTCTGTGCCTCTGTGTCAGGCTCTCTATTGAAAATAAACAATAACCTAAGGATTCACTGAAGCTTCCCCGATTTTTTGTTTTCCTTACACACCCACCCTCCTCCTGAGGTCTCATTCCCTCCCATGTGCCACAAATACCTGAAATAATCTGAAAAAGCCACTTACGCCATCATGATCACACTGAAATCTAGCCAGTTCCATGGGTCTCGTAGGAAAGTAAAGCCATCTATACAGAAACCTCTTGCAATAATTTTCACAAGTGATTCAAATGTATAAATACCAGTGAATGTATACCTGTTAAGAGGAACAAAGAGAGCTGCGCTGAAAAGTCTACGGAAATACAATGCTAGGCATGCTAACAGGTGAATTATAAATACTTCTGTCTACACAGAGTGGATAGGAAGGCAACTAGCATTCAAGCTAACTGAAATATGAGCAAGAACAGGTTTCTCAAGAGAAGAAAAGCAACATTATGTATAAAAATAGAAGAAATATTACTTACTCCACATTCTTCGACCATTCAGGTGGGTTACTAAAAGTCATGAATACACAGTTGGTCAAAATAGTGCACATAATGATCATGCTAAATACTGTGGAACAAAGTCAAGGATCAAAGGCACACTGGGGTGGCTCCTCACATCAGCTCACAGCTCCCAAAGACCTCTGCACAACATTAAAGCTCAGCAACAATTTCCGTTCTATTCTCTGTGCGCTACACATACGAGCCAAGATGCTTCCTGCAGTCGTGGGAGATAAGAATGGGGGGAATATATACAAATAGTGTTTTTGTGTCACTCTGTTTTCTGCTTTCTCATATGCCTTAACAATGCAAAGATCACATGCCTTAATAAAAATGTCCTCCCAAATAATTCTGCGTGTTCACTATCATCAAAAACTACGGTCTATATGTACATCCAATACACCCAAACGGGGGGAAAACTCTTGAGTAGCACAGAACCCAAAACGCCATTCCCAGCCTCAGCTCCTTAGCAGAGATTGAAGCAACGGGAGATGGAAAACCCTTTTTTCTTCTTGAGGTGCATGAGTTTAGTAAGGAGAAACCCCTAAAGTAACTAATGAAGGTGCTTCTGTGGATGTGTCTTAGAGTCACCTTCTGAAAAAAACCCACTAAACATGGCAAAGCAGTTTATCAAATGCTGCTCTGTGCCTCCTCTCCTAATAGCACATGCAGGTGAAGTTTCAGAGCAGTTGGAGCCCAGCAGCAGAATACTTTGGAAGAGCCTTCCCGTTAGAAGGAGGTTTAAGAGTTGACAAAGGAACAGGAAATTAGTTGGTGTCTAATTGCATGCAAAGTGCCTTTGGCTCCTTCTCCAAATATTAATTCTGTTTAACTATTCCAGCAGCTAGTTAAAGCTCAGCTGCTCTTCATGAGGAGCACAATCTTAAAGCTGTCTGTTCCAATGCCTAGGATCATGGAATCATTGAGGTTGGAAAACAGCTCTAAGATCAAATCCAACCCCAACCCACCCCCAGCACGTCCACTCATGGAGTTGGCAACGTCAGAAAAGACCTCTAGGATCATCCAGTTCAGTGGTCAACCCATGGCCACCATGCCCAACTTGGCAATATCCAGATGGTGGAATGGGCACTGAAAGGCACAATTTAACAAGGAATATATAAATTAAACATTTACTTGATTGGATTTGACTAAAAGGCCATGCTTCTTCACTCAAAACAAACCCAACTCCACAAGAACTGTAGTTAATTAATAATGATTGAATTGAGCAATAAGACAATAGGCAAGAGACCTTTCAACCAACGAAGACAAAAATACCACGGTAGTAAAAAGGATATGAATGTATCAAAATTTTAATAGCTATTCTTCTAAACAGATTAAAAGGACTTAAAATGTACAAGGCAGGTGTGGCACTAAATCGGAAGAGTGTTTTCCCTCTGTTTAGTACTACAAAGGTCTGTAGAGAAAGAAAGAAAAGAAGAAAGAAAGGAAGAAAAAGAAAGAGAGAGAGAGAGAGAGAGAGAGAAAGAGTTAATGCATGAAAATCAAAGCATGAACAGCACAAAGAAAAGACCAACAACTTTTATGGTAAAGAAAATACTGTGTTTTCTTCATTTTCAAATGATAATCTCCTGTAAGAAGTTCCCATTAGGGTGAAATATACCTACCAGCACATCATCAATAATTCTACTTCAAGTCATACATTTTACTAGACACTACAGACAGCAGAAGCTCCATCCAGGAGCACCTACCTCCATCCCACAGGGCAGAAGCACTATCCCTATCTGATAAACAAGAATCAAGGTCCTAGGCACCCAAGGACCACAAATTTCTGTGCAGATGCAGCAGCTAAACCCAGCCCTCAAGCTGCAGCCCCACTTGTGAACCCATCCTTATAGGGCAGCACTCCCACACCTCGCTAACCACTAACAAACCTTATCTGCCAGGAGAGCACGAGCCCCAGCCATTGCCACATGCTCTTACTGCTATTAATTAGAGACCATCAGTGAAAATTAGTGAATTTGGGCTCCCGATGCCCTCTAGAGAGGAACCCATGGGGGCTCTCTGCCCACACAGCCGTTGTGCTCCCCCAGGAGCATTGCTCTTTGGAGATTTGTCATCTCCCTCCCTCGTAAGGGAAACAACATGTTTTAGCTCGTTTGGGTAAATTAGGCTATTGAGCGGTGAATTATTTGAGAAGGAAATCAAAATCAGATTGTGGTTCAGGGCTACGTGAGAAGTATTAGTTAGCACAACCGCTAATGCATCTCCCAACAAAGAGCACTTTAAAGACAACCTTAGAGAGCTCTTAAATTGCAGCATGAAGAATTAATGAACAGATTACCCTGACACGTAAGAATATTATAAAAGGCCAGAAGCTTTTCAGAGCTGCTGAGTACAGGGTGCTCAAGGGCCCCCCAGTTTTAAGACCCAGCTCTTCCTTCTTTCCCAACACAGCAAACCTGTCACGGTTCACTCAACACTCAACCTTAGATCTCCTCTCATCCCCAGATTCAGAGGGGAATGCCCACCACACATTCACAGGCTCCACTGGTGTCCCTAGCATAATAGTAGCTCTCAACACTGCTAGCTGTTAAAGGAATGAAATCTCCAGTGCTGAAAACTCTGTGGATAAAGACAGAAAATCTTGAAAAATCACTGCGTGGTGGTGATGTGAAATAGGCAAGTTCCATTCTGCCTCCATTCTACACGGGTTATCAGCAGCAGCAGCAATTAATCCAATCTCCAAGCTCAAAGCAAATCCACTCCTCACCCGGAGACCGAAGTATGCTGCACCGCGGATGTAAGCCAAGCCAAGACTCAGTGCTGAGCTAGAAGAGCAAGCCAGGCTCAACGGGAAGCAGACGCAAGCGGCTCCGTACTGAGGGTCACACACGTTTGCAAAAGCCATTTCATGAGGAATGAGCCAGAAATTCGGCACACCCTGTTGGTAGCACAAGCTGTCCAGGGATCAGCAATCGCCCACCACACATGAACTCCACATTCCGCTTGCCAGCTTGGTCCATCTCCCATTGCATGACCTTCCATGAGGCTGTTCTGTGTTTTCTCTTCCATGCTCTGGCCAAATTTCTCTCTTAACACTGCAATGCCCTTTGGACTTACTGCTTTCTATAAAGCTCATCACAACTGGGCCTTTCAGGAGCCCTGTGTGTTCCGGTCCACTTATTGATTCTGATGGTTCCAAGATCTCCTAGATGTACCTTGTAAAATCCCGGGTAAATCTCCACTTGGCCTTCTAAACAGAGAGAAGGGCACAAAAGCCAAAAAGCATTTGGCAATTTAAAATCTTGTCTTCATTCTTCTGTATGCTGCTGACATATCAAAAGTCAATTTCAAAATGGCTGCATGCTCTTAAAACATTCACTGGTTCAGGTCCAAGAACATCCTTAGGCTTTTTCAAGATCTGCTGAGGCAAAGCATAAAACTCAAGAGAAAGGTGATACCTGGAAAAAAAGGCATTTTGCAGTCTTCTTGTAAGAGACAAGGCCTGGCTGAACTTCCAAAAGTCTCTGTTTGATGTTAAGGAGTTGTAAAAAGGTTCTGCCCATTTTAGCTTTCTTAATGTTGGCTGGAAATCCCATTGGTTGGGCATCCAACTGGTTGGACACAATGGTTTTCTTAACATTGGTTCTAAAAAGCTTAAGATATTTCTCATGGAAAGGAAGCAACAGCACAAAAGAGAAGTCGGGTTTTCTCTAAAATCATCTGCAAAATAGTGCACGAAAGGAGCTATGCTGGAAATTATGACAGAATTGATCAAGTGATGGCAAAAAGATTTAAACTAATCCTGCTTCATGCAGCTTTTACATTAAGCACTTCTGTAATGGCTGAAAAGTGAGGAGGAGTGGGCAGAAGGCTGAAGAAGAAAACAGCTTTATGAACAGCACATGAACATATGGAACCACATTCCTGCAGTGGTAACATGATGACTGCCTTACTCCCAGCACGAAGCAAAAGAGAGCAGAGACGTTCTAAAGGCAATCTGAGCGAGTTCCTCTAACACAACGACTTCCAAGATGGATTTACAGGGAACTCTGGCACCCTGAAGGTTGGAAGAATATTACACACACACATTATATATACACACAAAGAATTAAATCTGAATGCAAAATATTTTTCAAGTCCGTTTCTGGCTCATCTCTTGTACTTTCTGATACAGAAAACATTTTTCTATCCCTACAAAAAGGAGGAAAATTTACTTTCCAACAGTAGAGTTATTTATAGAGTGGGGAAAATAATCGTCTGCCACATTCTGCTCATTTTAACCTCTTGTTTGAAGCCCAACAAAGGAAAAACACTTGACTGGTTTTTTTTTAATTTATCAAATTTCCAAAAAGACGCATTTAAGAAAGTAGAGAGATACTGAGAAATACTGAAGTTTTAAGAGCACCACAATCTGCCTACATAAGCAAACTCATTCTGTCTCAGAAGAGGAAGGGATGCTGCTGCCTTCCACCCATCACAGCCAAGATTCTCTCACCTCCCATGCTTGCCTGCTCCTTTTAAGCCTCCTGGAGAGATGGAGCAGAGAAAAACATCGCTAGGCATCAAGACCTGGGAAAGGTTTTTGGATGAGAATAAAAGGCTTTCTGATTTTTGTGACGGCCCCAATCTTTCGCTTCTTCTCTCCGTTCCTTCCTTGAGATGCTCACAAAACTCAGCATCACCTCATAGGGCCATCACTTGCCATGGAGAAGACCTAAGAGGAAGCTCTTGGAGCACACGCTACGCAAACATGCCTCTCCCATGCTGCCTGCTCACATCCCTGTAATTTTCCCAGTTCCACACCCTCAAGGTGACATTCTGGGCTGGAGGGCCCGTTTCCAAACAATGCATGTGACTTGACGAAGCTGCAAGTCACTCCATTGGCACACACCCGTGAGCAGGATCCTCAGGTGTCCATCTGCGAGATATAGGTGACCTCCGACAATCCCACTCCAGTGGGAAAACAGTTCTGGTTGGCTTTCATCGCCAAGGACATTCACACTGGTGTGTTCTATGAATTTCATTTGTACATTTAAGCAAGGAAGTGAGATTTTCTGCTTTTTAATGGAAATTTTTCTGACGTCCGCATCAGAAATCATGGGCAAGTCGTGCTTCTACCACACGCTTCACACCAGGAACTGGAAGGCAATTATTATTTGGCAAAACAAAGGACTATGGGAGAATTTCTCTCTGGGAGTTACATAAAGACAAAGGGGAGCTACCTTAGCTCCATAAATGGGTACCTGTGAGCAAATGGATTTTTCCTGATCCTATCAAGAGTCATTACTCCCATTTTGCAAAGGAAAGAAATTGAGCAGAGGAAAATGAAGCAGCTTGGAAAAAAAGAGCTGAGCTCTGGACCTGGGAGTTTGGACTCCATGACCGTGGTTCTGTTTCTCCCTTAAATATCAGTTAACTGGGAAGCTCAGCTTGTTAGTTAAAACGCAGCTTCAGTTTCTTTAAACCAAGATCACTGTGTCCCACTGCAAGGAAAAGCAACCAGCTGATTTGTTCCTATGCATGCTGTACATTTCGCTTTAAAAGAAAAGACCTACGATGCAAAGCCTTCTGGCAAATGCTAGGGAGGGAGGAAAAAAAAAATCTCTTGGAAAACTTCCCATGATTCAGCCAGATTCGCAATTCCTGATGATTCAGAGAAGGGCCTTTTTTAATGGCCTTAAAAAATTCCTTGTGGGAAGTCACCGACTATTTGAAGCAGCAAAGAAGTAACACGTACCTAAGTTCTTGCCATCCTGAAGCGGATGCAAAAGAAAGCAAGCCAGCAAAATGTTAATCCGGTGTTTTCAGGGCGGGTGAGGCTCTTTTTTGCAGAGCAGCAAGGAGGAGGTGGGTTTGCTCCATCCTCCAGAACCTTCCCTCCATCTGCAGCTGCTCCGCGGTGAGCAGAAACCTTGCAAGCATCTCCATGCAGAAAGGCACGGTTCTTCTGCAGACACGGCAGATGTCTCTGGAGTTGGGAACATGTCTTAGTTGTCCTAAAAATGGGAGATTCATCAAGAGCACTGTGTGTGGAGGCAAATCTGATGATCAAGAAGGCATACGGGGCTAACGATGCTCAACCCAGCTCCTGTTTCTGGTGGAACCAAAGACAACCAAGCCTTTGTCAGTGCTCCAGGCACCACTTACTACCCATTGAGCAATGCTTTCTGTTTCTAGCTAGAAAGAATGCTGCGTGATCCTCCAACGCACATCTACAAACCATTTCTCGTTGGATTTGTAGTGGCATTTCCCAGTACCCAGCATGGTGGGGTGCTAGTGGCCAGCCACAGCCGGAGATCCAGGGAACCACTCTCAGCTCCATGTGTTTCATAGCCTGCCCACACCGAAACCAGGCAACAACAGATTTGTTTAATAATGAGAAAATATTTGCTTAATAAAGAGAAAATATTTCCGAGGGATAGCATAAGCTTCCTCCCTACCAACACCACCACTTGTCAATACACTTCCTTAAGTACAAAGTCCATCTAAACACCAATCCAATTCATTTTCGACTTACACAAACCATCCTACTTTGGTACCTGTTCTCCTAGCACCGACAACAAAACAAATAAACACTGAAGTGCAAACATAGAGAAGAATTAACAGCTATTCTAAACTTTAGCAGCTGAATTCTGTTGACTTCATGCAAACGTTGCCCCGCGAGTCACAGGATCACCTTCCGAGCATGGCAAGAAGTGTCTGCTCCAACACAAAGTCACTAAATGTTTTGTTACCCTCGCCAGCTTGCTGATTTTATGTGACAGCCATATTATCCGAGTTTTGCATGGCCACGTCAGAGTTGTCACATATACAGTTGTCATGCACACAGTTAAAGTGCTGTTAAGCCTGAGCGGTATCTTTCTTGTAATTCATCTCAGATTAGTCAAACTCAATTTCTATCAAAGAAAGCAATTCAATTAAAGAGCAGAGAAGAAGCTCAGTTTGAAGTCCCCCAGCCTTCACTCTTCCTTACTTTGCCAGATTTCCTCCCTCTGTTTTCAACAGCATTTGCTTACTCACCACTTCCCTCAATGACACCACTTCATTTCTTAACACATTTCAGCACCAATAAATGTCTCCTGCCATATCACCCTAATTCCACAGATAATTTAAAAAAAAAAAAATTAGAATTCTGAGAATGAAAGCAATTTAAACATCACCTCACTCCTTTTTTTTTTTTTTTTTTGGTCACAATTTGATATACCACAGTTTCATTACAATCAACTTCAAAATGATTTTCAAGCAGGTAAAGAAATATGCAACTCAAACGTTTACCATTCCCCCTCGGTTAAATTCTTCTTATGGCCCTTATGGTTAAAATTGGCACATTAGCACAATTTTGTCTATTTTTAGTTTCCAGACCTCGTTCTGCTGCTTCTATCCAAGCAGGTGCTTACAGACTGATCAGATCATCTCTGTCTTAGCTGGACTCTGTAAGTGTTCCAAAGGTGCATGAAGCACAAGGGAAATACTGTTAACAAGAAAAGAAAATCACAGACAACAATAACAACAAAAAAAAAAGAAAAAGACCCATCCAAATACTCCATTCTTTGTCTTCTATTTAAACCATACCCAAACCTGCAACCTCCTATGAGAAAGGCGATTTAGTGACTTCTTTCTTGCAGACTCACTTTCTGGGTCATATAATAAGGGTCAAAGTCCTCCAGTGGTACAGCAACCAGGCCTTTAGGGATGTCCCCATAGATGAAAGGCAAATTCTTCCCCGCCTCAAGGTCACTGTTTGGTTTTGGTTTGCTGTCTTCATCGTCGTCCCGGTGGCTGCTGTCTTGCTTTGGACGCTTCTTCTTTTTTTCTTCTGCAATGCGTTTCTCAATGTTAGCCAGAGACTCCGGAGTGAAAGGTTTAAAACTATCAGGGCCTGGTGGTGCGAGCAGCCGTGCTGCCATCTTTTCATCCTGCAGCAGCTTCTTTAGTGATGTTGCAGCCCGGACAGGTCAGCTCTGCATGGGACAAAGAGCACAGGCAGAACAGTCAGTGGAGGCAAAAACAGGATAACAAACACCAAGGACCCAAAGGTCTGGAGGTGCTCAGTAAATACTGCTGGGTTTCCATCCCCATGCATGCTACAGGGTGCTCACAGGGCTGGGGCCATTGCTCTCTGCTCATTACTAGTCAATGCTCTCCAGCAAACCAATTATTAGACACAAAATCCAACTCAGCTCAGTTCCAGGGTCAGGATGAAGGTGCTTTGCAATGGTGTTAGCACCTTCCTGCTAACCAGGCCTTCAGCAAAGCACTTCTCCCAGCTCACGAAGAGGAATAACTTGGGGTCAGGCTTCTCGGAGAGCCCAGCAGCCAACAGGCACAGAACTGAGGCTCTTTCAACCAAAACTACAACTCTGTGGCTTTGACAAAACCATCCCTTCCTGCCCCAACCCTTATTATCATAGCTTAGGGAAGGTTTTCTAGTTGATCTCCTTCTGAAGGCACTGGGATTGATGAGCCAGGGAGCTCTTGTTATGCAGCCTCAGGACCTCAGACAGGCCTCATACAGGAAATTTATTTTACAGATCGATCCGTATAGAACTTTTTCAGGTTTCCTATTAATTTCAGGCCTAAGAATGAAATAAACTTAAAGGCTTTCATCAAGTTGAAAAGCAAGCTTCTACACTATGTGAGTTAAATACAGAGTCCTCTTTGGGGTGCAATATGGATGAGTTCTCCACAGAGCACGAAGAGAAGGGAAGGCAGCAGCCAAGGACGGGCTCACAGAGCTTCCAGCCTGCAAAAAACAGCACGCACATCACACAGTGCTTTGCTCTGTCCCTACAGAGAGCACTGTGCTTTCTCCTCCTGCAGGAGAGGAAAGCTGCTGGGAAGTTCACCTGAATCCAGCCTGCCTACAAACCCTCTGCAGCTCTGCACCTTTGGCTGGAGACCCAGCGAGGAGAACACATTGCAATTCTGATGGTGCTTCTGCTTCGAGCTCTTCACACGGCAGGAAGAGGCCACGAGAGCCGAGGAATCGCTGAGAGCCTGCACTGATGCAACACACTGCAGTGCTGCAGGAACACCGGGCTGCTGCCTTCGGGGAGGAACACACATGCAAAGCAGCCAGGGACTGTAGAGGAGCAAGAAAACACCAGCACATGGCACAGAGGGAGCCTGAACACTGCTGAGATGAGGCCCCCTAACTCAGGATAAAGGATCATCAGTAACACGGCCTTTTATCCTAGTGAACACATTGCATCAAAATATATACTAAAGCTCCTGCACCTCTGACAGAAAAATGACTTTCAAATTCCGTGAAACCTGCACTACAGCACTGAGCCATTAAAATTCAGCTATTTCAGCAGGAAGTTGGCCACCAATGGCCTCTCTATGCCTTGATTTCAAAGAGCATCCTGTACTGAAGGGGGAATGCAGACAGCACCAACAGAAAGCAGTGCTCCTGTCCGCAAGGATGGGCTGGGACAGACTGCCCAGGCTCAGCAATGGGCACACACACTCCAAAACCTTGCTAGCAACCTCAGCACTTCAAAAATAAACACAGCATTGAAATAATAAAGTTCTCTTTGTTAAAACACTGGGAGATCCCACCCAACCTTTAATAAAGTACACAGGGTATTCCCAAAAACTAGAATCACCACTGCAAAGCATCCTTGCAAGCAAGTGCAAGTTATTCCCTGCCACAGTTTCGCTCCAGCCATGACATTGCCATCTGCACATACTCATAAGCTGCTGCCCCGCACGTGCAGAATTTCATCAAGCAGCATTTCCAACTTGAATTTATTTGTAGATCCAAAAAGCTTAAGTACAGATCTTCCTCCTCATGGAAACACACAGCGCAGCTGGGGCTGGGATTCTTTTCGTTTAAACTTGACCAGATATGCAATAAAAGCACGGCAAGAAGAAGAAAGAAATGCCAGCATCGTGGTTGTGTTATCGCTAGAAACATCACAAAATATTCGCTGATATTAAAGAAAAAAATTAATTTATTCTATTCTCGCAGCATTTGCATGCATTTAATTACCAAATTTCCCACATACTGTGAAACTATACAGCAGCATCGGGGATGTGGTCTAATTGAATGGCACAGATAAATATGCAAGGCCTGAATTTAGAAACCAAAGTAGCTCAGGGACACAGGAACATAAAAAAATTGGGAAGAAAAAAAAATGAAGGCACAAATGAATGCCTGATTTGTATGTGTAATTATGCAACCGGTGAGTGGAAGCAACCAATATGATAAGTGGCCATTTATAATAACAAAAATCCAACAACAAACCCCCACAAAAAAACCCTGCAAATCTGGTACACAACTGCATACCAAAGCAGACTCATCCTATAACACGAGAGTGACAGTAAAAGTCTCTCACTCCTTGAGTCCCACAGTATTTGACATGGAAAATTCTCTTCCCTGCAGAGCCAACTCCAAAGTCTCTCAGATCCCGCACTGCATTGCATCTTGGCCAAAAACACTGCAACTCTTCCCATCCCCAGGAGACCACTGCAAATACTTCCCATCCTCAGAAGGGGTTCTGGCCATCAGTAAATCATGAGACACTGATGTTATTCTGATAAACCCAGCTACGAGTTGGCTTTGTGCTACTTGTTCTCATTCTGGGTGGGTGCAGCCTCTTCTGCTATGGTTGCCTTTGTATTGGGATTTGTTGCTTGCTCAGTATCAGTACACAACAATGATCTGGCGTTCCCATTCCTTGGGAAGTCCCTACCTACCCCAGTTTCATTCGTTTCCCCAGGAAATAACCCCACGCTATGAGAAAGGACAAAACTGGGATTTAAACTGAAAGGATGGGAACGGAACGCTCATTCAGTTACTCAAATCAGACTCAAATACCCATTAGCACGGCATCGATGGCATCGTGCTTTATATCCTCACAAAGACAAGTCAAGCTTTGCAGCTCCCACAGACAACATCGAATCCTCACCTTTACTCAGCACACAGCAACAAAACTACCCTGGATCCTTCAGGGAGTCTGTTTTGTTACAAAAATCACATAGCTTAATATATTGAAACCCCTCTAGCTACACCTTCCCACCACATTTCCATGCTCACCGTCACATACTCAAAGTACACAGCCACGCCACCAGCTCAGCAGAGTTTGTTTTGGCAAAACATTTCCCTTTTCATCGATTCTTCAACAGGAGAAACACTTGGAACGTCCAACCCATGGGAAACTGTGACACAGGGATGAGTGCCACACCAAGCAATGGGTGACTGCTTTGGTAATGGAGTCACATTGCTGTGCATCCTCAAAATTCGCCCTGTGCACCTGGAGCTCAGTGCTCAGGACAGCACGTGCTTCATAGATCAAAGATTTTACACCAGCAAAGAAAACGCTGCACTGTGGTGCCCGATTACAAATACAATTATTTTTTATAAATGTTCCCAGCAGTCCGTTTACTGGTACATTATGAAATAGTCTTAATAAATTATTCAAGCTAATTGTCAAAAGAAATTAGAAAAAAAAAAAAACACTTTTGAGGCAGAATCTTCGCTTTAATACATTTCCTCACTTATTAATTAGCAAGATTCAGTCATTTGGAGTCCAACTTCCATCCCTCTGGAGAGCGAGTCCTTCCATAGGAGGTTTTATGTAACCCACATAGGCGCACGTGGACTGGAACTGAACAGGCAGCACTGGGACAGAAAGGAAAGCACTGTGCTGATGGAAAGCCCTCTGAAATCCTTCTGCATGAGGCCCTGAAAAACCCCAAACCAAATCATCTCTGCATAAGAAAAACGTGTGGCTGGAAACAGCCTTCAAAGGGGCTCACAGATCTTTCCCATCTGCAGTGGATTCCGAGAGCCTGGAGCAGGCCAATTTTATCAATGAAAGGCAACACAACCGGCTGCGATGCGGGAGGAAGCCTCTCCCTTGGAAAGGCATCATGTGATGCTCGATGCTGTAAGGTGGAAGGAAAAAAGGAATGCTTTCACTATCGAGCAGTATTTGTCACTGTGCTCTCCCCACCCTATGTAGAACGTTTGCAGGGGTTTCCCACCCTCTCGATTCTCCACTGTGCTCAAGGGTGGACTCCAGACAGGGCAGGAGAGAGAGGTGATGCTCTTGAAACAGCGACAGAACCGAAGCTGAATGCACACATCTAAAGGTCAAAAAGGAACGGAAACAGAGGGAAGGCAGAGAAGCGCAGCAGCACAAAACACAACAGAAAAATGTCTGAAGAAATGCTGGCACTCACATTTAAAGAAGCACTACTGAAAAAACAGATCTAGTACTGCAGGTTTTTTGGTGCCTATCAGCAGGGTTATGACTTCTTTATTGTCTCCTAGTAAGTTACAAGAACTAAAAATAGCAGAACCAGTTCCCTCTGTTAGATGTCACTCAAAGCTGACTTGCATTTATCACCAATCTCTCACTGAGGAACCCAGAGATCTGGGCAAACTACGCCATCTCACGCACAGCACTTTGGCTTCCCCCTTCCACAGCTCAACATCTGAACAGAGCATTGTCCAAAACAGTTGTCGTATAATTGTGAAGACACTAGCTCATCCACTCAGAAGAGCAAAATCTGATTTCTCTTTGAATTCATTCAGCCTATCAGTGACCCACAGAACAGCAGAAAGGCAACTTGTTTTTTACAACAATTTCAGAGGAATTTATCTGAAGCTGCAGAGAGCTCAAGGACTACAATTAAACACAGTGCAAACACGGGCAAACATGAAAGGAAGGAGAATAAACTCATCCAGTTCTCTGCCCTTACACAACAGATCACAAAACTTCTGCAACGTAATGGAATGCAACCCATGCAGGCCTGGCAGTTCCTTACACCTTCACCTTTCCTTATTATCACTTGCTGTAGGCATCAGCTGTTCCTGGCTCTGATAACACGGCCATCCCGCTAGGAAGACAATACTGTGTTCACCTCCTGCTACTGCCAGAACGTCATTGGCACAGCGCGTGTGCTGCTCACCCTCACAGCTCTTGAGCATTTCCCACCCAGGCGAGTTTCTCTCACACTGAAAGGTCCATGCATCGTATAAGCTGCCCTTAAATCACTAAAGCTGCGTGACTGTCCACTCTTTGCTGAACAAGAATAACAGGACGTAAGGGGAGAGCCCAAGGAATGGATTTCCTGGCCATTGTTTGGTGCAACTGCCATCAAAGACAACTAACACTTTTTTTTTTTTTCAGTAGCACATAAATCTTTCCATAATCTTCTGGACCAAGATCACCAGCACAGTCCAAGCAAGAGATGAAGCAGATCATTTAGTCACTGCTGTACTGCACACGGGATGCAAACCTATTGCCAAACAGTGACAAGCTCTCTGCGGTACTACCAGCAACAAGAGCCACCCCATGCAATTTCCTCTCTGTGGTTTCTCAAATTATTTTTCCTATGCTTGTTCTCAAAGCCGAAGCTTCTGTTTTGTTATTTTACCACATCATCTTTAATCCAAGCCATTTCTCCAAGCACAACAACAAATTATCGATCTCTGTGTATTTGTTTATTTCAATGACAGCTGCAGCCGCTTCAGTTGGAAGGCGATCAATAGTGAATGGAAATCCTGTGACCACATGAACACTGCATGCCCCAAGAGTCACATATGGCCGCTGGAGCCAACTGCTTCTCGAGTCATTGAAAAATACTCAGTATTGATAGATATACTAGGATATATCTGATCATTTCAATGTAAAAGCATGCTAATCAAACCAAACCCACAAATGAATACTGACATAATAACCAAAAGAAGAAAGACATTCATACCCAACTTCTTGCAACATGCAACCACTCTTTCTTCTTTTGTTTATTATAAACCTCGTTTTACGACTCTGTTTGCAAAATAGTCACATAATTAGTACTGGTGCAAGTTACAGTATCTGTACTGTGATCTGAATATAAGTCATACATACAAGCTTATATAACCAGATAAATTATTTGTAGTAAGTGCAGGCCCTCATACTCAGCATGAATGACATCGTAGAAGTGTTGTAATGGAAGACAGGATCAGATAGCCCTTCAGTCGTGTTGCCAATCATTTTATTTAAACATCACACAAGCTAAGTACGTAGACTTTCTAAACAAACAGTCAGTGGAAACCACACCTGTCTGAGCTCTGAGTGGCCTCGCGTTTTGCTTCTATGGAATGGAGTTCTCCCAGGAGCACTAGCAACTTGTCTATTACTCTAAAATATGTTACCACAGAATCACAGATTTTCCCAAGTTGGAAGGGTCCCACAGGGATCAACAAGACCAACACGCGGCTCCACACAGGACCACTAAAAAAATTTAAGCCCTACGCTTAAGAGTGCGGTCCAAAGTCTCCTTGATCTCTGGCAGCTTGGGGCCATGCCCACTGCCCTCCTGCGAAGAACCTTCTCTAACACCCAACCAGACTCTCCCCTGACACAGCTCCACGCCGTTCACCTCTCTCGTGTCACTTCCAACCGGAGTGTTCGCATACCCCCAGCAGCTTCAGGAACTTTATTTACACAGTGCCCCCGCGACAGCCAGCGGCCGATCCGCCGGCACTGCCCCGCCGCGCTGGATGCCAGGCCGCGAGCCGCGCCCGGAGGCGAGCCCATCGCCGGGAGCTGTCCCTTCAGCACCACGACGGGATGGGGGCACAGGCACCCGAAAACCGTCCTACACATTGCCTCTCCTGGGTCATGATCTCTTTTCAGACCAGCATCCGTCATGTGGCATGGATAAATAAGCAGACCTACGCAAGAATATTGGCAGTCCCCCTCCCTCCAAAGCGGCACTGATGTGGACTGTCAGCCAGCAACTGCAAGAAAACAATTGATGGAACGCTTCCTCCCTTTTTGCTGCTAAAGATACAACTGGGAGGGGGCAATCAGGCTCCTAGAACACCCTCGCTCCTCCTAATTTAATCCTTCCCAGTGTGAAATGAGGACATACAGGTCATGGGTTCCTGTTGGGGGTGGAATGCTGCAGTGTTACAAAGACCAGATTACACACCAACACACAGCAGAAATACAACCAGCACCCCTTAATGAGACCCCACCTGTGAAACTCCTAAACGATCACATGCTAATTACCTGCAACACAGCACACATGGAAAGCAAGCTGTGAGTTAACCTACCACAGCTGGGATCTCTCTCCAAAACTGAGCCCTGGCCCCTTACAACTGACCAGCTCCAGCTGGGTCCCCCCTGGCACACACTCCCCTTCCACCAGACTTTTAGGCTTCACCTCGGATCATCTGCAGCCATGGAGCATCCCTTCCAGCTTCCCCACCCCCACATCAGCTGGGCAGAATTTGCACCAGAAAAAGAAGGGGGTGGGGAGGAAAAGAAGACTACAGATTTCTGAGAGAAAAAGCCTGAGAACATGCAATTTGTTCTCATAGGAAAGAAAAAATAAAATAAGTCTGCCCCAAATCTGTGTGGTGGAGGAAAGTAAGAGCACAAAGCCAACATCTAGGTCAGAACGAAACCTCAAAGCTGCCCTATGCATCTCCCCACAAAACTCCGTCCTCCAACTTCTCCCCCTTCCCCGGCAGCAGGAGCCTGGGGATGCTGAACAAGAGGAGAACAGGGAGGGTGGAGGAGGGATGTACAGCTCTGCAGCTAGGGCTGAGGGGGAAGGGATCCTGAGAACAACTCCAATTATCCTCAGTCTCTCCCTCCCCACAATGCAGACAAAGAGCACAGCCTAGAATTTGGGGCCTGGAAGAAGGGCCCCAGACCACGGGATGGAGGATGGAGGCCATAAGGAGGATCCCACTGCTCCGGGCTTAGGCTGCCCCCTCCCAAAGGCCGGGACAGAGGCTGAGGGTCCGGGGGGGAGTGGTGGTGCCCCCTCCCCATAGGGCAGGGCTGGGGGAGAATGGGGCAGGGGCTTTCCTGGGGTAGGGGAGAGCTCCGGGCGCGGTGCTGGGTGGGCATAGCAGGAATCGGGGCATCCCACGGTCCCCCCCCCGCTGCCAACGGGCACCCGCGGGGGCACGGCGACGGCTGCAGCAGGGAACCCCCCCACCCCTCCGGCACTTCCTCCACGCGAACAGGGGGAGATTCAGGGAGTGGGACGGGGAGGGGGTTACCCCTGCACCCCCCCCTTCCTGTGCAACTGCCCCACATGCAAGCGGAGAGAGCAGCTGGAAAATAGCTCTGCGGCAAAGCCCCCACCCAGGATGCGTGCGTGTGTTGGTGGGGGGGGGGGGGGAGAAAGGCAAGGCAGGTAGAGAGCACGCTGGCGGTGGGGCGCCGAGAGGTACAAAATCATCGCCATAAAAATAAAATAAAATTAAAAATTTTAAAAAAATAAAATAAAATACTAGGCGATGTTCCCCGTTACCCTCACCCCCCCCCCAACCCCCCTCTCCCCTCCCCATCCCCATCCCCCCCCCCCCCCCGCCCCGGGCTGTCACTTACTGCGGCCGCCGCGCTAGCACGTCTCCCGCAAGGCGTTGCTGGACTGCGGAGGTGGGGGAGCTGCAGGAGGAACTGCGGTGTTCGCCATCTTGATGCGCTGCCCCCCACCCCCCCCTCCCCACCCGCGCTGCGCGCTCGGCCCTTTGCAGCGGCGGAGGGAGCGTGGCAAAAATCCCGGAGTCCGCCCGGCAGCTTCCGAGCTTCCTTCCCCCCCTCCCCCCCCCCGCCTCCTTCTCCTCTTCCTCCTCCTCTTCCAGGCTCCGCGCTGCAGGGAGGAGGCTCCGGGGAGGGGGATGGGGGGGGGGGGGGGACCGGGAGGTGCTTACCGCGGGGTGCGGTGCTGCCGGAGCGCGGTTGGTGAGCGGAGCTCGGAACCCGTCCTCCCTTTCGGCCGAGGAACCGCGCTGGGGCTGTCGGAGTCGCTCCACGTCGTCGTTGTTCCGGTGGAAAATAACCCCGAATGTGCAAGAGCCCGACCGGCCCCGAGAGCCGCTGGGGATGAGCCGCTGTTTAAGCTGCAGCTGAACTTTGTGCGGCCCGCAGGGTTCTGCCTCGAGCTGACCCGCTCTCCGCGCAGAACTACGAAGAAAGAAGTGCAAAAAGTCCACCAGCAAAGAGCGCGATGCGTCGCGTTGGGCTCAGCGCCCGTGGGGGTCCCTCCCGACGCAGGATTTGCTTCCATTCAATGTGTGAAGGGTGGTGGCAACAAGAGGAAAACTTCGCACCTACCAACCAACCAACCATCCAATCGCCTCCTCGTGTTCTTTTCTTTTTTAAGCAGTCCCAGGATAAGACGGACACCTCAAGCAGGTGTGCCCATCGATGATGTGTCAACAAGAATTGCTCCACGACCTCAGCCCTGGACTTGCAGAGCCATCAGCTGCTCAGAGGTGCAGCAACTCCAGTGCTGGAGTTGTCTGGGATCTGTTGGTTTAATAGGGGACTGCTGATACGGGCAGCAGCGCGTCTCACCGAGAGGAGCTGGGATGTGAAGAGAGCTCTGAAGCGGCAGAAAGAGCGAGATTTACTCTTTAGAGGAAAACAAAAAGAGAAATGAGGAAAGGCTGTGGAAGTGGAGGCAAAGGTGAAGCTGTGGGTGCTGATTAAGGGCCGGACACCTCTGCTTCTCTGTGGTGCTGCAATGCATACTCAGCTCAGGAGTGGATACGTTCGCTGTCGTGCTGGGAGGAAATCTATCTGTACAATCAGAGCACTGTTTTAGGGGAGAAATATCTTCCATCAGTCAAACTATTGGAACACAGACAAATTTGGAGGCACAAGACCTGCAGGAAGATCCCATTTACTTTCCCCAATCGGTTAGTTGACCTGGGTGAAGATGGAGTTTCCACTGATACGCACTGTGATGTACTGCACGTTACTGCTGCTTGCTTCACTGGCCAACTCCCAGTCCCCAACATCTGACCTCCCAGTAACACCACCAGGCAATGACCAAGGAAAGGCTCAAGAATTAGGGGTGCCTACGAATGGAATGTTAGGATCAATTTCCATTGTCACGTTGTTCTCCGCAGGGCCGTGCCTGTGTTGCAAAAAAAAGCACAGCCTGAAGCTCCGGGTTGGATTGCTGCTTTAGGAGAAAAATATCCACCTTGTGGAAGTGTCCTCTCCACAGAACTGTAAATCTCTGTCCTCTGAGCTCCAGGAGCAGTGTGCTGAGCAGGAAAGCCAACAGGACGCAGCACCGCGCTGCAGGACTCGTTTATCTCACTTGGGTTGTGACACGGGAGCTAAATCTGCCCTCACTTTACATCGCTGACTTTTATGGGCCCACCCTAGTGTGACATGAGGGCAGGCACAGCCTAATAAACGTCCATCTCCCTGGCCATAACGCATCGCATCATACGCATCGCATCAGCATCTGCACGGTGCTGCCCATTTCGAGACAGTTTCAGTTCAAACTGCACCTCCTTGCAGTGCTGAGGCTCTCCCTTAGGGCATGAATTCCCAAGTGGACGCAAAGTAAGTGAAAATAAAACCAAGGAAATAAGGGAGAAAGCAAATCTGCTGATAACAAGCAGCTGCAAAACAAAAGAGCATCCCCCAGATGTCACTGATGTGCAGATGGGGTCAGTGCCCCAAAGTGGGGGGTACAGTGGGCACGTGTAATAAAAAAAGCTCCTGAGTGACATGGAGGGCCCCAGCAGAGCTTCCTGGGCCAGGGGCATGAGCTTCAGCACAGCCCCCATGCAGCTACACTTTCTGAGTAGTGCTTCACTCATCCTCTTGCTTCCCATCAGGTCTACCCAGAGCATTGGCCCAAACCAGGCTGAACAGGAACTCTCCGTTGGGTTCAGAAAGAACAAAACCACCCAGAACTCAAGCAACACCATCAGGATAAGTGCAATTCCCAATCTGGCCAGTCGCTGCCTGGCACTGTGCTGTCTCTTTAAGCAGCACATGGCTGCTTGGTGTAAAATAATGCACGTTTGATAAAGATCCTCTTTCTTTCATCATTACAGCCTCACTTCTCCCTTCCCTTTTTGTGCAGTGATCTCTGAAATGTCCGGTCAGTTCCTATATTGCCACTAGAGGGAGGAGGGAACTCACGGCACAGCAAGGCTGACACAGTTCTCCCTCATGGTTTCGGAACAGCCAGAATTTGGGAATTGCAGTCCACTCTTTGCAGTAGGGTCACCTGAACCAAAGCAATTAAAAACCAGTACCACTGGTTACCACTGGTCCGTGAGTCCTATCCGAGGTAACAAGAAATGCAAAACCATTCCCCGCAAAGGAGCCCCTGTTCGTGCAATGCAGTATTTCTGGTGCCCATGAAGTGGAAATAATGAAAACTGCCATTGTCAGAGCTCAGTTTGGGGTTCGGACAGCTTGGTCCCTTCTGCAGTGAGGTGGGAATTAACAATTAAATGCGCTTCAGCTGAAACATTCATCAAACCCCTGGTGAAACAACAAACCCAGAGGTCGAGCCCATTCCTTCTGCTCACAAACACAGCACTGTTCTGCTTTGAGAGATAGGGGCTGTAACCTGAAACTGCAGACTCCGCCTTTGGGCACTTTCTGATGCTTTGCCAGCAGCAAAGCACGAGGTTGGGCTGTCCAACTGACCCTGGTTACTTAACATGCTGGCAGCTCCACTCCTGCCCGAGCTGGGACGCTTCAGTAACTTTGGTTACACAGTCCTGGTTTTCCCCTCCCCTCTGTATGAGCAGACCGAGTTTGGCTGCTGGGCACATAAGGCAGCAAACTGGAAACACTTTGAGAGGAGCGCAGCGAGCACAGCTCTGCCTGAACCTCGCGGGCTGTGCCAGGCAGCAGAACCGGTTTTGCTCTGCGAGGACCCTGTGCCACACAGCAGAACCGGTTTTGCTCTGCGAGGACCCTGTGCCCTCGTGCTGCTCGTGATGGAGGTTGCCATCCTCTTCCTCCGCGCCTGCCTGGCGCTGCTGGCCATGCCCATCTACCTGCTGTCCTTCCTGGGCATATGGGAGCCGTTCTGCAAGAAGATCTTTTTCCCTTACTTCTTAGAGAGGCTGTCTGTGATCCACAACAGGAAAACCAGGAAGCAGAAGCAGGAATTATTCCGAAATCTGCCCGACTTCACCGGACCTTCGGGAGAGCTGAAACTGCTGGAGATCGGCACCGGTTGCGGTGCCAACTTTCAGTTCTACCCTCCAGGCTGCAAAGTCACCTGCAGTGATGTGAATCCCAACTTCCAGCAGGGCCTTTCCAGGAGCATGAGCAAGAACCAGCACATCCACTACGAGCGTTTCCTCACGGCAGCCGCGGAGGACCTGCACCAGGTGCCCAGTGGCTCTGTGGATGCTGTCGTTTGCACTTTGGTCCTCTGCTCTGTGCGGAGTGTGAGCAAAACCCTGAAGGAAGTGCAGCGCGTGCTCAGACCGGTGAGTGCCTGGAGGAAAAGGTTTAGGCTATTGCTGTGAGTATTCCTGAGGCAGTGCACGGGGAGGAAAAAAAAGAAAGAAAAAGGAAAAAGAAAAAAAGAAAAAGGGAAATTAAAAGGGAAAGGGAAATTAAAAGGGAAAGGGAAATTAAAAGGGGAAAAAAAAGAAGTAAAAAGGGAAGAAGAAAAAAGGGACAAGGAAAAAATAAGGAAGAGGAAAAAGGGGAAAAGTAAAAAGGGAAAAAGGAAAATACAAGGAGAAAGGAAAAAAGGATAAAGGAAAAAAAGGAAATGAAAAAAGGAAAAAAGATAGAAAAGAGAAAAAAGGGGAAAAAAGGTGAAAAGAAAGAAATAAGAAAGAGGAAAAAGGGGGAAAGAAAAAAAGGGGAATAAAGGAAAAAGGGAAAAAAGGAAAAAGAGAGAAAAAAAGAAAGTTTTTGTTTTTGAGACTACAACCCAGACCCGGTTTAATTAGATAAGATTTGGAGGTGCTCTCACTGCTGGAAGGTGCAAAGCAATGGAGACGTGCTCATTCTGCTCTGCTCCCAAAAGGAAAACCCTGAGAGAACTGAGCTCCAACCTGAGCTCTGCCACCGGGATTGCAGGGAATTGCAGTGTGCCTTTAAAGAGCACCACTGCTTTGGTGCTCTGCCCCTCGCAGCTTTTCTTTGGATGGAGTTCACCCGTCCAGATTGAAAGCCTGTGCTTTCAATGGCCTCAGGCTCCCAGAGCAAGGGCGCCCGTCTGATTAAAAGCCTCCGTTCCTTGTGCTCAAAGTGAAGAACTAAAAAAAAAAAGAGCACTGTGTTCATGTTTTGATTTTGTTGTGGGCTTTTTTTTTTTTTTTGCTGTTCTGTTTTTGTTTTGTTTTGCAATAGGATTTCAGCCATTAAAAAGTTATTTTCAAGCCAGCACCCTGGGCAGCAAAAATCCATTGAGTTTTACCGAGGTTTACACATTCCTCTCAGTCTGCACAGGAAAAAAAAAATAACAGCACGTTAGCAACTGTAGTGCAAACAAAAGGACAACAGACTTTTGCTTCAATGAAAGAGGGACCGAATATGGGCATCCTTCGCGCTTTTGAAATACGCGCTTTGAATCGGTGCTGATATCAATTCCGATCAACATCAGAAAAGCAAAGAGGTGGAGGGGGGAGAATGCAGTGGGGTGAAGGATCTGGGGTTGGCGGGCACTGAGCTGTGGGGGTGGGGGAGGGCAGTGTGCGTTCCTATGGCACTGAGCTGCGGTGTTCCACCCCAGGGAGGAGTTTTCTATTTCTTGGAGCACGTGGCCGCGAACCCTTCCAGCTGGAGGCTCTTCTGGCAGCAGGCCTTCTACCCGACGTGGAAACTCGTGTTTGCTGGCTGCTGCTTGACCAGGGAGATATGGAAGGATCTGGAAGAGGCCAGCTTCTCGGAGCTGAAGCTGCAGCACATCAGCGTGCCACTGCTGGGGACTCCCATTGAGCCGCACATCATCGGGTACGCTGTGAAATGAGGTGGAGTGCACCGTGCAGTTCAGCTCCACCACTCCTGGGCACAGAGTGCACAAGGAGTATCAACTAATCCTAGGCAACGAATGTAGGCAACGTGGTCGAGGACTTTAATAAATGTTCGATTCAGACATTCAGTGGAGGAGGAGGGTCAGTTCTGTGAATATTTTTGAGCTAAAAGCGCTGCACTGGGCGTGCACTGAAGGCTTTGGAGCAGCTCATGAGACACAGAATCACTGAGGTTGGAAAGGACCTCTGAGGTATCTAATCCAACCACACACCTATCACCAACGCTGTCCCCAAGTCCACGGGCAAGGTGGGACCCCCTGCCCACTGCCCTCAGGGCCATTTCAAACCAAAGAAGCAGAACAGCAAAGCTTGACAGACAAAGCAAAGACATGAACCCCTCTGTCTGTGCCTCGAAGTGCCCTCACTCCCCACTGAGGCCCCAGACCCACACTGAGGGCACCGTTGGCACTCACATCCCTCTCCCTGGGCTTTGTTTGCTCTCTGTCTTTATCAAACCAACGCAGAACCACTGACACACAATCTTTGCCCAACAGCGAGTTACTTATTTACAAATAATGCTGGGAGGGTGACACCCATCGCCTCTATCACTTCTTGGCCACCAGCCTGCCCTTGTGCGTGCCTCGGTTATAACACAGCTCACCAGCAGAGTGATGAAAGCCTTGTATTTAACCTTACATGCTCAGAGATTTCTTTAAGGTGTCCTCCGGGCCAGTGCCTCAGCCCCACTGGTGGTCGTTGGTGGCCGTTGGTGGCCCTACCACCACCTGGGGCCCCCAAAGGAGGATGCGGCCCCGGCTGCCTGCCACCTCCATGCTGCTGTTATGGGTCCTGGCCAGCACCGTGCCCACTGTGGTGGCCCCATGGTCATCCTGGGAGGTCTTTGTTAATAATGATGGTGAGGTGGTGACCAACGGAAAGTCTGGGGAGCGGTGGGAGGGGTGGGTGGGGGTGAGGGCCCACTGCTGTGCAGCTTCTGCACAAAACCCCACGTAAAAAACTTCACCTGTCCCCGGACCTGATGAATTCACAAAGCTGCAGGGCCTGGAACACCCTCACTGATGTGCACAGCAAATCCAAGCGCAAGAAACACGCCTGCAAGCGGGTAAAACGCATTTCACACGGAATAAAACACCCACGTTTTCTCTCCAGAATCAGCACTCCAACTGCAGGCATTAAAAAAAAAAAAAAACACCACCACAAGTAACACAGCAGATGGAAAAAAAAACACCACCAGCACCAAACACTGCAGCCAATGCACCAAACACTGCGTTCGAGCCCCGCAACCAACCCGGTTCTGTTCTGCAGAGTGCGGACGGCGGCCGCTCGTGGACAGCACGTCGGGATCCAGGATTGTGGGCGGCCACGATGCCCCGGTGGGAGCGTGGCCGTGGGCCGTCAGCCTCCAGGTGCACCTCGTGGGGGTGGAATTCGCACACGTGTGCGGCGGAGCTTTGGTCAATGAGAACACGGTGCTCACCGCCGCTCACTGCGCCGTGGGACGGATGTGGGTATCTATGCTGGCTTTGTTCAGGGCAGGGAAGGCGCAGTAGATCTGCACAGTATTACTTTGGGCAAATGAATGGGACGTGGGGTGGGAAGAGCTCACAGAACCGCTGTGCAGCCCCACGGGTGGGACTGAATCTCAGAACCACATTGCTCAGCTCAGTCGTTTTGGGCCCGGGTGATATTTCCATTCAGTCCAGGGCTTTTTTTTTTTTTTTTTTTTGCTTTGCCTTTCTTCTTTTCTTTCCATGAGCTTCTGATTTTTTCTGTTTAATAGACCTTTGCTTCTTTTTTCTGTTTAATAGACCTTAGCTTTGCTTCTTCAGAATAGTGCAACACTCAGCTGAGAAACACAGCATCTCCACAGTGCTCCTTTTTTTTCCCCCTGTCCCATTCCCATTTCTTTTTCCCACTTAACGAGCGTGAATTTGACACAACTCCTTTTCTTTGTCAGCGTGGTCACAAAGCTTTTCAGAAGAGGCTTTTTAAGTGCCCCCAAACCGGTGCTGTATTTTGGCCGAACCCATCACCTTGATCTTTAAAGCACTTGCGAAATCTGCCCAGAAATTTATGCAAGCTCATGCTGACTGTGTCCTCTCTTAGGGACCCGAATTTTTGGAGAGCTGTGCTGGGCACTGATAACCTTTGGAAGCACGGCAAACACGCAGCGAAAAGAAGCATCACCCACATCTCCGTGCACCCAGAATTCAACAGCGAGACGTTTGAGAACGATATCGCGTTGTTTAAGCTCCGTTCTGCTGTGCGCTACAGCGACTCCATCCAGCCCATCTGCTTACCTCCCGCACACCCCCACCACCACACAAACAGCGAGACAAAGTGCTTTATCAGTGGCTGGGGACGCGTGGCAGAAAAAGGTAAAAGTCTATGGAACACACCGTCAGCTCCGTGATGCGATGTGAGGCTTCAGTCCCTCGGGTTCTCTGTGTTTGCTCAGGTTGTGCTCTCACCCCGGAGCATCCTTCAATTCTTCCGCAGCTCTCAGTGGGTTTGTTTGGTTTTTTTTCCTCCATTGAAAGCAGATTAAAGCTGCCCAGGTGTAACTGAAGGCATCAACGCGTGGCCTTCCTGCTAGGGATGATGCCAATAAAGGAAAAGCATCGCAGCTTTCAGGTTCAGGATACACTTAAAAGCTTTTCTCTCGACAAACAGCAGCTCTCACAAAGTGCCCTCTCAGCTCAGCAGCCCCAGGAGCGGCTGCTTTCCCTCACTGTGCCTTTAACCACAGCGAATGCAGAGATGCAGCTCAGCTGGCAGTGTGCAGGGAGTGGGGATTGGGAGGACAGCTGTGTGTCATTAACAGTACAACACCTGTGGCATTCCCAGCGAGGCAGACCTCAGTGCTGGTGCATGTCTGAACATGTACAGAGGTACCTTTAAGCTGAGAGAGCATGGATAGGACACCACAGCAAGGACTGCTACACGCAGCAGCACCGATATCTGACTTTTCTGTGCTCTCTTTCCTACTTAAAGGCAAAACTTCGTCTGTGCTTCAGGAGGCACAAGTGGAAATCATTCCTTCCCACGTCTGTAACAGCTCTGATGCGTATGGAGGTCTGATTAATGCCAACATGATCTGTGCTGGCTCTCCATCAGGAGGTGTTGATTCCTGCCAGGTAAAACCTCCCCCCGCAGAAACCAGAGGGCATCCCAGTGACCAGCGTTAATTAAAATGGCACAGACCCTATCATGAAAATAGATCAGACTGGGAAAAAAAATAGGAAGAGAGTTGAGACCAAAAAAACCCCACATCTCAGAAGGGTGCACAAAGAGCTCAGCTGCAAGAAAGGCCCAAAGTAGCAGAAAGAACACAGCTGTGGTGCATGGGTGTCACCACGATTACATCCTGGCCCAATGAGCGTAGGAATCATAGAATCATAGGGGTTGGAAGGGACCTCAAGAGATCATCGAGTCCAACCCCCCCCCCAAAGCAGGTTCCACTGCAGTACGATGCATCCTGCCTGGTTTTATGCTTTAGGAAGACAGTACCAGCACGGGGTGCTCAGCAGCAAGAGCTGTGTTTGGTCTCCCTTTCTCAGAAGGGACAGTTCTCAGGTCGGGAGCCCCACACCAAAACTGAGGCCTCAGCTGCGACGTGGAGCCCGTTGTAATTAAAAAAAACAACGATTTCCTAAGTGTGTCATTAGTCTGATAGACTTCCTGCTTCCCTCAGCAAGTTTTCTCTAAATAAGTGATTTTGGCAGAGGTTCAGGCTGTGTTTTTATCGCTGTTGTCTCCTGGTTGTTGCAGACAACGCGTCAGAATGTCTTCTGCACCACGAATAAAGCTAGGTGGACTCAGAATGCAAAGTCAGAGCGCATTTCTGACTTCTACACAGCTCCGTGCCGTTCCCGATAACTCGTTAAAGAAAGTGGATTCGTTACTGCTGTTTGTAAATTGTTTCCTGGAGGGGATTGCTGATTTCTTGTATTGGTTATTTATAGGGAGACAGCGGAGGAGCTTTAGCGTGCCACCACCCCACTGCCAACAGATTCTACGTGGCGGGGATCACCAGCTTTGGGCTCGGCTGTGGCCATCCAAATTTCCCTGGGATCTACGTCCGTCTGTCTCAGTACAGAGGGTGGATCCAATCCCAACTTCTGCTGAGCAGCACGGCCACAGCTCCTGCCAGCATCACTCTCGTCCTGGCCGCCGCGTGGATGGTGATCCTGGAGACTTCCTAAAGCAGCAGCTCGGCGTGTCTGTCCAGCTCGTGCTCCCCAGGACAGATCTCACAGCAGAAGGGCATACTCACATCTGTCTGAACTGCATACGTATACAACACTTGGAAAAAAAATATATATCTGTTTGGTATTATTTCTTGTAAACGTAGGAACTAAAGCAAGGTGCAGTAGTTTATGTGGACCCCCATTGGTATTTTCTAAGGGTGTGAGGTTTCAACCTCCCATCTTTCCTGTTCAATTCACGTTATCAATTCGCGTGATGTGAATTAGAATGCCGTGTAGGTCACGATGAGAACATCAGTTTGCCAGAAGGAGGTGGGGATGTAAAGCTCCACCACCTTACACTTACATTTACCAGTGCTCCCAGATAGGCGTCCCAAATGCGTGGCCATCGTTTCTGCCTCTGATATCCATACTGACAGTAGAAGAAATGCCAACAACCTCGACCCTAAATGAATATAGGAGCGTCACCAGCTGGAAATGTTTTTCCCTACTCTACTCCTGTGCTTTTCCAGCTGTAAGAAACGGGATTACTGACTCTGTACGTGGCACTGGCGCTCCCTCTGCTGGGTGAACGTCAGCAGAACACAAAATGGTCTTACAGTTAGCAGAGGCTTCACTGAAACCAAGACCCATCTTGGAAAGGCCAAAGGTATTCTCCCACTCGTGACTGCTGCAGCACTGAGTGGAAAGAGGGCTTTCTGGATGCAGTAGAGACCCGGTGCCACACAGCACAGACGTTCAGTCGGAGCTGCTGCAGTCGTGTGTTAATTAAGACCAAGTTGCCCAAGAAATAAGGAACAGCAGAGTTATCTTTTGGCGACTTTTATTTACCAAGGTCAAAATCTGCAACCACCTAATTGTTTCGACAAAATATTTACAGTTCATATAAAGCACGGACGTTGGTTTGGAACAAAGCAGCAGAGCAGTATTTGGTACTACACCTCTCACCCTCAGGATGGAGATTTTGTTCTCCTTCCGCCGACATTCTGAAGCAAATCCAAACTAAATACTTCGTGATTAAGTGATGACTTTAAAAGAGCCAACCCGTGTCAGTGGTGAGTATCTCTGTGATGAAAAATTAAGCTGCTCTTTGCAGAACGCTGTTTTAAAAGAGGATAAGTGACGCCTGGCAGCACTATCTGCTCCATCGCTGAAATACAGAAAGAACTGGCCGCCTCTTTTTTTGTACAGTCTTCACACGCGATAACTTCTTTTATTATGATTCTGTATTACAAAAGAAGGTGAAGGAACAACAGCACGCGGTGAGGATCAGACACCGCGCAGAGGAGCATCAGCTGCAGCACTGCAGGTCAATCCCACCTGCACTCTGATGGCAGACACTGGAAGTCCAATTCTGGAGGTGCTGAGCACACCCCGAGGTGTTGGCTCTTCCTGAAGTCCCACTGACAGGACAGAGGAGGACTGAGCACCTCCCCAGGAGCAATTTTTCTCCCCTGATGGCTTTCTCAGCCATTTCTGACGCGTTAACAAAAGCGTTCTGGTTTTGTCTGCCACGATGGAGAACACTCCTAAAGGAAACGTGCTGTGGATGGCGGACACGTTCTGTTCAGAAAGTTTGAAACAAAACCCATCTGTACGCTGCAAACAGTGGGATGATGGAGCGCAGTCCCTCTCGCAGCACAGAGCTCTGCACGCTCAGAAACCCGTGAGTTCAAAATGAGTGAAAGAAAAACGCTGAGCACATGATAAGCAGTACACGTCTGGGGAGTGAGCACATCTCCTGAGTTCATTCAGACCCGAGCTAGCACAACACGCACACGTAGCTCTAACACCTTTTGAACAGCGTGGCCCATAGTGCAATTCCTGCCGACAGAACTGGAAGCAGGACTCAATCCTAACTATGGGAATAGTGTATTTAAGTCATGCAAGAAGCACTGCGCACACATTTCTCTATGTCACAGAATGGCAGAACAGCTGAGGTTGGAGGGACCTGGGGGGGGTGAGCAGGACTCCCAGTGCAGCCCAGCACCATGCCCAGGTGGATTTTAACACCCAGAATGAGCCCTGGTCGTGTCAAACACGAAACGTCTGCCTGAAACAAATCAAAGGGATACCGACCAGAATCTCTGAGAGCAATCAGATCTAACGTGCAGATATTATCAACTGTAGGGGGAAAAAAAAAAGCCCCAATTCATTTATTTTTTTTCCCCCCTAAGATCCATTTCTTCTGTTAAGTTGCCTACGGTCATATAAAATTAATTCAAATATCTCCTACGCCAAAGAGGATCTCATTTGACTTTGTGCTATCCATAAAAATATATGCTCGAAAATCTGCTTCACAAAATATTCCATTTGTTTACTAAAATGAAATATACAAACTGTCAAAATACGTATATAAACTTAATTTTGGGATTTGTAAAGATCACAATTCAGCTACAAAATATACCGACCATCTACCTGTTTTCAATAGAGTATTTTCTTACAAAGATAACCATTGCTTTGCAAAATATCACCTACTTTACAAAATTAAGTCTGGAAATTTTGCACTACTTTCAGTGTACAAACCATGGATTAGAACCTCATGAAACCCTTTGGTATTTATCTCCTGTTCTCTATTTTATGTTCTCCTATTTGGTTTACGTCCCAAAGCACGGTAGAATCTCCAGACAGAATAAGAAGCGCATATTTAATTGTGTAGATAATCAGCACATCATTTCTTGTTCAATTATAGATGTCTCTGGTGCCCAGTAACTAAAAACAAACCCTTGTGAATTCATCCTCCAGAAACTTCTGCTCACTGCTCCTCATTCTACCAAACTGTGCTTTAAAATAACTGGATGTGTTGAGCTCTCCTAAGTCAACACCGCTCCGTGCACCCCAGAGGCATTTTCAGGGCTGCTCCTCTCGCTGCTTTCTGCAGATCCTTTCCAAATTTGATCAACACAGCAAACATTGAAGGAAAAAAGAGAGAAAAAAAAAATAGGAAGAAAGAAAAACCTGTGAAACTGTCGGCTGGAAAAAGAGGAAACATAATTTACGCCTTGAGCAAAGGATTAGCTTCTTATCACCTGCACCTGTAAATAATGACTTACAGGCTGAAATTAAAATATTTACATACAGATAAACTGAAAGGAAGAGCAAGGATCGAAAAAGAGTTAAGAAATCAAAAAATACACTGGTTATAAATGTTACTAACAATGTTAACTATGGCAAGGATTCCATTCCATCCACGTTTAACTGAAGCCAAATATTGTCCCCATTACAAGAGGTAAAAACTGTCAGAGAAATTCTAATCACCTGCCTGGTAAAACGCCCATGTCCTTTTATTGCAGATGCAATCTTGACTTTGATAAAGTTTCCAGTTGTGCCAGCAGGAATTGTGGTGAGGTTTTCTCGTCTCCTTTTTGTACTCTGTCACCAACACGTTGTAAATAAAATCTCTATAGTCTTTACGTTGTGAAATCTAGGTAGAAAAGTTTCACTTTTGACCTTTCATCTAGTTAAAAAAATTCAGTATAAAAAAAAAAATCCTCCTCCGAAGTTTCAACAGTCCACCAAAGTTTTGCCTCCTCTTCTTACACGCTTTTATGACAGTAAAGATCTTTCAAAGTCTTTAGCTCTTCAATTAGAGTTTTGTTCTGATTTTCCAGGACTGCAACTCGGTTTTCCAGGCATTTCACGTACTCCTTCTTCTTCCTACGGCATTCTCGAGCAGCTTCTCTGGAACACACAGACAGAAGTGATTGGTTTTTTATCTGAGATCTGCCTCTTTTACCAACATCACTGTACTGACCAACACGAGGAGAGAACTGGCACTGAAATCATGAACACAACCAATGGAAAGGAGCACCACTGTATGTGGAAAGCGTTGACACCGAGCAGTGTCTGGTAACACACATCAATCTGCAGGGAAAAAACAAACTGTTTCCTTTAAATGGTGTGGGACAGAGCACGTGGCACATTTTCATCAGAATTTACAGAGCTTTCATCACTGTTTGCAGCACAGTCAGCAGCGTGAGCTGCTTGTCCTTTGAGGACACATCTCCCCTGATGAGGAAAGGCTGAGGGAGCTGGGTCTCTTTAGCTTGGAGGGGTGACCTCATTCACGTTTATCAATATGGAAAGGGTGAGTGTCAGGAGGATGGAGCCAGGTTCTTCTCAGTGACATCCAATGGTAGGAGACAAGGGGCAACGGGTGTGAGCTGGAACATAGGAGGTTCCAGTAAGTATGAGAAAAAACTTCCTCACGGTGAGGGGAACAGAGCACTGGACCGGGCTGCCAAGAGAGGCTGTGGGGTTTCCCTTCTCTGGAGACACAAAGCCCACCTGGCCACGTTTCTGTGCGACCTAACCTAGGTGTTCCTGCTGTGGCAGTGGGACAGGACTAGACAGCCCCTTCCAGACCCCGACGTTCTGTGCGACTCCGACCTCAGCACATGAAGCAAACCAACCGAGCTCGCTCACGCACCTGTTCTTCATCAGCCTTATTTCTCGTTTCAGCTGCGGGTCGTCCGTCTTACTGGACTGCGACGTCAGAGTGACGGGAGAGGTCATGACCACGGTCTGAGGGAGGGACGTGGTGGTCGGCGTGGTGCGGATCTGGTACGTCTGCATGTCCCCTGATGCAGCTGTCGTGGTCGGAGCACGGAGCGTCAAAACGTGGCAGCGTTACCGAAACAAACCCCCGTTACCCATCGGCACTTCCCATACTCACTCTGCACTACCACCTGGTTGCTGGGCACGAGTATCTGCTGGCCATCTGATGTCTGTGCATACTGCAGGATTGTCGTCCCGGGCTGAGTCCCGCCAGCGTTTGTCATGGTTAATGTCTGCAGGCCTTGCACACCATCGGCACCAGCGCTGGCCAGCTGCAATCCGTTCGCAGCAATGGCAACTTGAAGACAAAGGGAGAAGCAAAAGAAAATCTGTAACTGTATGCTCTACGACACAGATAAAGGTAAGGCTGCAGAATGTGCATCTCCTCCAGTCGGCAAATCCGTATCTCAAGCCACTGATGAAAAGCACTGCTGATTTCAGAAGGATTTTCAGGGAGCCAGCCCTGGGACCAAGGGGGAATAAAAGTGAGAAACAGCAACGTGAACACCAGGGACAGAGAACAAGGGGGAGAGGAGGTCCTCCCCAGATTCTCCTGTGGCCCACGAAGAGCCCCTTTTGTGCAGCCCTCAGGTATACAATGGTAGCTGATCACACCCTTTGGAACAAATCTAGAAGACTGCTATGTCCCTCATAAAAACAACCTCTGAATGCCTTGTCTGAATATGCAAAAATTAAGATAATAAAGCAGAGTTTATCTGAAGCCTTCAGACACCAGCCTAGATCCAGGTACTAAACCATAGGAACGTTATTAACTATTAGATGAATAACCAAACCTCGTGAATTTCATCTTATCTCAAACGTGTAAGAAGCAAAGCTGTATTTTACACTGAGTTTGGAAGGGATCTATCCAGGTAGGCACACGTTTTGTATAACATACTGTACTGTCCAGTGCTCGTCTGGTAGATGGGTGTGGGAACAGACATGGACGTAACAGTGGAGACCCCAGGACTTTCCTCATCTCCTTTTCTATCCCGTGTGTCTTCAGAGGAGAGATCTTTCAAAATTTTTCTGTTGAAAATAAAAAATGAAAGAGTCTATTAGCTGTAACAGCAGGCAAAGATTACAGATGACTGCAGTAATAGTTGCCAGCCCCTATTTTGCATTGCAGGAATGAACACCAATGATTTTTTTATAGAAAAGAGTTTCAGGATTACCAGAATTTTGTATGAGGAGACTGTGTCCAACTTCTTCTGTAATTATATCTCCACAGTTATTAAATTCTAGGGTTTTTTTTATTTAATTAACCTCTAAAAGCCTGAAATCTTTGGGCTGGTAAACCTGCAGTGAGAACCTGTACCACTCAGAGTAAGTTTCAGTAATCTCCACTGTGCCAAAACCACTTCGTCCTGAAGTCTGTCTAGCACTGCAGCTGCAGCACTTCATTTCAGCACAACCTGCATCACAGTTTCCATCACAAACGTTTTTCCAGGGATTTATAACTGGCCTAGAAAGAGATTTTTCTGAGTTACAACTTGATCCTCAGTTCTCCCAAGAATAAACCTTGTATACCCAGTTAAAACCAGCTTGCTCTAATGACAGAACAAAGTAGAAAGGAGGAGGTTACTTCAGAGAAGTTTGCTCTCTTTCATCACTTGGTGAGACTTCTCACTTGTTCTCTGCATTTATAACATCACTGAGTAAAATGAGAGCTGATAAACAGTTTTCCCTGTGCCACATCACCCCCAAGTGAACCTCCAGTCAGTAAAGTAAAAGTTCCTCTGAGCTAACGTGGCACTCTCAACACGTGCAGTGCGTGAGAAGATCCAACACACATTTCAAGAGGAGGAAAACAGCGCAGAGGTCGATGGAGCAGATGAAGCTGTGAGAAGGAGCTGCTCTTTTGGAGCTGAGTGAGAGCCCAAAATAAAGCGTGTGCAGTGCTTACCGATAAGATGGACGACGTGCTAAGATCCCTCGAGCTTTCTGCGTAGAGCCTATGCTGTCTGATGAGTCCTGAGAATCCTCACTCTCAGACAAAGACACCTAAAAAAACACATCCCATGTGGTGACCCTGGGCTCTACACAAGAGGAGCGTGGGACAGATGATGTGTTTTAGCTCTGTACAGGATATGGCAGCATGAAAACTACACCAATGCAGCTGGCTGCACAGAGAAAGAAAACATGGTGAGCTACAGACTCAGTGCTATCTCATTTCTGGCAGTTCTCACACACATTCATAATTTTCACTGTAAAACCAAAGGATGCAAACCTATGAACTCCCTATATAAAGAAAACTCAAGAGATTCTCCTAAAGTATATTAAAAATTGACAAACTTCCACCACCCAAAGCCAACTGTTCTACGACTGCAGGACTAATCCAAGTAGAAATCTGAGAAGAGTTTGAAGAAATAAAACTCTCAGAAGCCCAACTATGTGAATAGCTGATGCAGTCTGCAGAGGCATGCTGCTCCCACAGCTGAATTTGTCTGAGGAAGCTGAGGGAACAGAAGCAGAACACCATTTAGGTACAGACACATAAAAGAAATGCTTTTTGCAGACAGACAAGCAGCACGTTTTGGTGGTCAGAATATGAGAACCAAGTGAAGATAATATTTAAGGCAGAAGCGTATCAGGGAGTAAAAATGCAAAGTCTTATCTCCAGCCTTGTCCCACTGCTCTCAGCCAGCTGGCAAACGTTCCTCCTTTCCTTGAAGCTCCTTATTAAATACAAGCTAACAAAACATGTATTCACGCTTATCTGTGTGCCAGCAACAAAAACTCAACAAGAACGCATGAAGCTCTGAGAGAAGCTCTTCTCACTTAACTGCTGCTGCTGTCTCAAAGATTTAAAAGACAAAAAACACAACCTACTATTACCCTTAAAAAAAAAAAAAAAATCATGTTGCTCACGTATGACTTTTTTTTCCCCTCTGAGCTACAAGGCCACAATAATCATAAATTGACCAAAAATGCAAGGATACCTTCAGTGAGGACCTGCAATCAGAATGTAACAGGAAAGGGGCTCATGCCAGCCCAGTAAATTGGGTGCTCAGCTCTTTTCAGCACGGTGAAACGTGTTTTCCTTTCCATTATCAGCTGCAGCAACAATGGTAGCCGAAAAAGTGTCAGTGGTTTTCTTTTTACGGTTTATCAGTTGAATGTCATACGAACAGATAAGCACAGCTAAAAGGATGAGTAACCAGTGAGTGTGTTTCAGCACAGTTCTTCCACTCCCTGGGCTGACTGCTGCAGTTATTTCACAGTGTAACTTCAGTGCCACGCTGCCCAGAGGGCTCTCTGCAGCCAAGAACTGAACGGAGCTGTAACAGACTCAGCTGTCACTCCCCAGGGCACCACTCTGAAGTGGCTTGTGCGAATATCACATGGGGAGTGAGTAAGTGAGCATAGCTGGGTACCACAGAAATGGAGTCAGAGCGCACGTGGTGAGCAACCACCAGCACCTCCACCACCACTCAGGTCTGCCCTTTCCAAGGGCAAATTTTGTTCCCTGGGTTATTCCATGCTCTCCTTACTGAGCTACTGAAGCAAGCTGGTTGCGTGTCTGCCAAGAGCATCAGCTTGAAAGCTGTGGTTTTGTTTTGTTTGCTTTTCTTTTTCAATAAAGGGAGATAATATCAAATAGATCAATTTCAGTGACAACTTCAGCACTACAAATGATTTCTACCTTAAATATTCGGTAAGAACGATGCATCCCCACAACCCTTCCACTGGACTGCTCACTACCTCTCCCAGAAGGGCTGTACTTAGCAGACTGAGCAGCACCAGACAAGCCTTCACAAGCCTCCTCGTGCACGTAGAACAGGATTCTTGCTTATTCAACAGACACTCTGTGGTTACCTGCACTGTTTGCACCTGGGGTGAGTGGATTACAGAAGAGGACTGCGCTGTCTGAATGACTCCCTGGACCTGGACTTGCTCTCCAGGAAGCTGAACAACTGTCAGAGGAGCAGGACCTCGCAGAGACATCTGCAAGAAAGCAGAGAACTGTGAAAGGAAGCACATCTTCTGCAGCAGTCAGAACACGCATACACATGAAGGAAAGCTAGAGGAGAACATGCATGAGCAGAAGCTTCTTTTAAGCCCAGTTCAGTCACAGAAGTTATCTTTTAAAGATGCACATTTTTCAGGTCTATGTCTGCATATGAAAAGGCCGAAACTGTTACTTAATTGCCTCAGGTTAGGGAGAAAATCAAATATGTAGCACTATGGGCAAATGATTAAAGTGTTGCTACTTAAACACGGGCTGTCCTAAATGAAGGACAACGAAGCAGTTCCTCAGAACCACAATGCTGAGGCGAGCAGAACATGAGTGCTCCCACATTCCTCCATCACTGCTCCCAGGTAAAGCCCCACATTTACAGCTCTTCTTAAGGTTAGATTCCATTTCAGGAGCGTCCCAGATAAGCAGAAATTAAAAGTGCTCTAATTCCCACCGAAGTCAGTAGGAGTTGGGGCACCGAAATCTGAACCCAGACAAAACCATCAATAAAATCTTAGGGCTCAGATCAAACCAAGAGTGCCAAAGCAATGCAGAAGGTGGCATGATTCATGCACATATTGGGCGTTCTTGCCTTTTTTTAAGCAACGTTATGGAGCTGTTGTTCAAAGACTTTCAAGATCAGGAACCACAGCAGAAGCTGAGCAATCTACTTGGAAAGCTCAAGGCAGAAGAAGGGTGCTATGAAAGGTACCAGGCCATGAGGGAAAAGAAAGGAGGCAAAGAACACGAGCTCTGGCCAAGCAAGCAGAGCATAGAGCAGATCTTTCCAAGTAAAAATTACAGCATCACTTGAATACTTTGCTCCTTAATGTTTTGCAACCATCAGTTTCAATCAATGTTTTGTAGCTGAAGTCTAGGCTTAGCTAGCAAAACTTAGTTACTGCTGCTGCCCCTGTACAAAAGACTGTACAATAAACTGCACTCTATTAGCTCTGCAGAGGATTTCCATGCGGATTTTGCATGAGCCTTTGCACGTGAAAATTCATCAAGTTGCACACGTAGATGCACGCGTTTCCTCCCCACATCTCTCCACTAGTTTAATTAATCTGCAACGAGTGAAAAGATGAAGGAATCATTCAAACTCACGCCGATTAACTTTGCATTCAATATTACTTGTGGTGCATCACAGTATTAAGGACTGGTAGCCTTACATGAAAGCAGAGCTGAAGATCAGGCTGCTGTAAACTCGTGCAGTTATCCGAGTTTTGCATCCAATTTAAAACACTTCCATAGAATAAATAGAGGACAAGCTGCAAAACATTGGTTCACAAGACTGCTGCAGGGCAGCGGGAGCAGGCTTTACCTAGAGAAAGGAGCTCTTTCAGATGCAGACATTTGAATCACGAGGAAGTCAGGTTAGAGCTTTGAATGTGATGTTACCTCCAGGAAACTATGTCAAATTTCCAACTCCGTACGCTTTATCACATTAAATATATTCGTGTTGGGCTAAAATCCAAGTGTTTCCATGGTGCTGAGCACCCAGAACTGCCATTGCTACAAAAGGAGCTGCAAATGCTTCTTCTGAAAAACAATGAAAGTCAGGCCCTGGATTCGTTACCGAGCAGCTCCTGCAGGTCAGGCTGCTGACCACGTCAGAGCACATTCCATCCAACCCAACTCTTTGGGCTGCATCTGCCCACCTCGCTAGCACGACATTAATTTTGGTCTTTTGAATACACACCCTTTTATTAATTGTGCTGTCCATCAATAAGTTTTTTTTTCCTCAACCTTCTCTCGGTTTTTCCTTCTCCAAGTGTTTCTAAAATTCAAGAATTAATACAGTTTGTAGCACGTGAAAGAAAACCACGGCTCTTCACAACCTCAAACGTTCGCTGGGGTTTGGCTCAGGCTTTACCTGTTGAGCAATATGAGAGAGCTGAGCTGCCTGCAGTGCTGTACCTTGTACGGCTGAAGGCTGGGAAGGCGGCACGGAGCTGCTGCTGCTCTTGTGCACCTCTTCCATAATCAGCTACAAGAAAAGGAACAAGTTAAATCGGTTAACATAACTCTCAACAGGAGGTGGGCGCCCCGAGTCTCAGCGCGTGGTGCTTTCAGCCTCACTTGCGTGTTTTTAATTAGTTTAATTAGCACGCCGCCTCCCTGGGCCTCAGAGCAGCACAAAGCAGCGTCTCCAACGGCCCCAGCACCGCTGAGTTCTGATCGCTGCCACTGCCTCAGACTGAAGTTTGGAGTCACATATATTGGCCAAAGAACCCCGAGTTTCGGTGAGAGCGCACCATCAGATCGGAAGGTGGAGGGAGAAAACCTCAACCAAAGCTCAACCAGGCAGCTTTTAAGTACAACAGTTTTCCAAAGCGCTTCACCGAGCTCGCAGCCAAAGCCGTTTTGCAGCAGCAGAAGGTGCACAAACACAAACCGGGATGGAACACAGATCTGAATTTCCAACCCCGCCAGAGTAACTCGGTCTCCGTATAACAAATGAAGTAACGCTTCTCTCGTTTCCAAGAGGTTATATTTAACTGTTCGACATGACTTGACAGCAAAGCCCTCCCAGGATTGGGGGATACGGTGATGTAAAAACGCATGCTGTTAGGTGGGGTGAGTGGGTGGACCAGCCGGGAGCATTAAGAGATGATCGGTGAGCGTTAAACATTTTGTCACAGAAGGTTTCAAACTGTTGAGAGGACAGTTGCTATGAGACTGGAAATTACATTTCTTTCTGTGGAAATGTGAGTCATTGATTTTTCCCTACTGAGATAAACCACAGCTCTTGCAGCTTGACGTATACTCAGAGGGTAAAAAGTGCACCGGGACCAGTGTGTGCTCACGCAACGAGGAGTCCCGGGGCAGAACTCCTCACTAAGTCACTAAAACTTGGGCTCTGTGGAGGGAAAAGTGAAGAGAGGGCAACGTTTTGGTGCTGTGTCCTTCACGGTGTGGACAAACGTCCTCAAGCACGCGAGCTGGCTTCCCAACGCTGCCGTAATGCAGAGCCATCTGCCCGCTGCTTGGGCTGCAGCAGCACAGGGCAGGCTGAATTTCAGGGTGGGTTTGTGGGAGCAGTGCTTGTGCTGCACCTGAGCAGCTCCTCACGCTCCCTTCTCTCATTGCTGCCGCTGCAGAGCTCACTTCAACATCTCAAGGGCTGTCTGGCTTTCTTTTTTAAGGAGAGAAAACAGAGAAGTGAAGTCACGCAAACATCTCAAAGCCAGAAGGGAACAGAGAGCAGAACCATCTGCACCTACGGCAGAAGGGAGGCAACTCTGGATACCTCCTCCTGTTTTACGAAGGGAAATCTGCATTTTGCACCTGGGCAAAGGGAGATAGGTACGAAATGTCACCAGTAAATAGGGCACTGTCAAACTGAAATCCAGCCAACAGCAAAAGCTAAAAGAAATTTCCAGCGCTGCAGAAATAACCCATTCATTTCTGTAGTGCTAAAACCACATTCCCCGCTTCCTCCACTCTTCTGCTGGTCTTCTCTGCTCGGCTGTCCCATGAAAACTCACAACAGCAGCAAAACTGACTGCAAGAAACAACAAAACTGATACAAAACCGCCCCAAATAAACAAACTGCAGAAGCCTTTGCTGATCTTTCTCGGCGAGGTGTGAAGTTTTACTTACAGGAATAAAGAAAACAAAATCTTTCCCATTATAAACGCATTTTCTCAAGTTCATCTCAACGCTACTCGCTCTGTGGAAATGAACTAAAGATTCAGCCAGCATCCATCACTTTCGGGAAAATAAAAGTCTTGGCAAGGAGAGCTGACACAGTGATGATTACATTTGCATTTTATACCCTCCACGGGGATGTGCACGATGCCATTTGGCTTTGCACGGTGCCACACGCAAACCTGACGTGCCCCTGACCTGCCAGAACAACGCAGCTGGAAGATCAGGAGCTTGGCACTGGAAGGGCCCTTTGTGAACACCTGGAACTCCGATTGCCATCTCTCAGTTCCAGTGAAAAACCTCAACCCGAAGCGCTCAGAGAGAAGCACCAAAGATGGGAGATAGGAGGGCTGCAGCCCTGCAGCCACAGCTGCAACAGAACAGAACCAGCTGCGTAGTTTTGGGGTGAAGGGAGAGTTTTGTCACGGAGTTCCACCGTGAGAACTCAGAACAGTACACGTGGACTCGTAGCACTGTGGTGAAAACCATTTTTTCATCACGAGAGTGGCAAGGACAGAGCTTCTCTTAACAAAAGCTACACCTCCGTGCAGCTACATCCCCAAATTACTTTAGTTACGTGAAGGGACGCTGCAACGGCAGCACTATGAAGGATGTATCTGTTTGAAAAGTTCTGAGAACCGACTGCCCCCGCTTCCAATCCCACCTCAGATGCGAGTTGAGATTCACCGCCTCAGATGGAGCCCCAAAGCACAACTGGGGGACAAAGAATGAAACCACTTAAGGCATTTTATTGCAATTGGACACGAGGCTGCAGCGTGGGAGCACCAAAGGAAGAACCCACACTGGTTCACCTTCTCAAACCCAACAGGTGAAAGGCCCAAATTTTGGTACTCAAATGTTGTCAAAGGGGCTCCGTTTTTTAAAGACTCTGCATAGAGAGTCAGAGCTCAAATCACAGCGGAGACAGAATTTTCTCCTCGAGTGCTGTTAATAATCAAACACAGGTGGATATAATCACAGAAATTCATTTCAGCCTTTTGGTGAAAGTCCACAGCACCTGCTGAAATTCTGGGTTCCTGAACGCCTCAAAACACGCCGTGCTCACGAGCTGCTGAAATGCCTTCTGCTCTACCCTACAACGAAGGTGCTTTAGGGAACTGTTTTTCACCCCAGAAGACGGACAGAGCCGCAATTCCCGTCCCAGGAACCACTGAAAGCAGCGAACAACGGCGTGCCCCGTGTGCTCGGCCAGGACGGCAGCGAGGAGCCCTGAGCCAGAGCACCCACTCCTGCTCACAACTCCGGCCGTGCTTTCCACGCATGTTTCCTTCCACTCCTCCCCCCCGTTTCTGCCTTCCGCAGCGCAGCGGAGCTCAGAGCTCCGCAGACAAAACCCCGCAGCCCACGGACGGATGGGGGGGGGAGGGGGGGGAAAACATCGCTGAGATCGTTACGAAACCACACCTGGAAGCGGCCCGACGGCTGCGAGGCACAAAGCGCGCACCACGGGGAACGCCGCCGCCGGCCCCGACTCGGCGCCCGCAGAGCCACGCGGGACCGAGGCCTCCGCGGTCCCCCCGCGCGGCCTAGGCCGCACCCCACGGCCGGCGCTGAGGGGAGCGGCGCGGCCTGGCCTAGGCCCGGGCCCGGCGGGGGCGGAGCGGCGCGGAGGGGGCGGCCTCCTTCAGCCGTTCTTACCTCAGAGGCCCTCCAGGCCCCGCCGGTGGCCGCGCGTGGGGAGAGCCGCCGCCGCCGCGCCCGTCTCCGCCTCAGGAAAGCGGCGCCGGCGGCATCGTAAACACGGAGGGCCCGCGCGGGACGCTCGGGGCGGGCGGGCTGCGACCATAGAGTCTCCGCGGAGGCCTCGCCTAGAAATCCCCACCATAGAGTTCTCGCGGCGCGCAGCCCCGGAGGCGGCGGCTAGAGCGCCGCTCTGGCGCCGCCCATATCCGGCGGTTCCCGAGGATTGGGACCATAGAGAGGTGGAGGTAGAGCGCCGCCTTCTTCCGCCCGCTGTGGCGGAGTGGAGCGAATGAAGCGCTCCCGTTGATTTTGAACGGTGCGGTTCGAGGGGTGAAACGAAGCAGGCGTTGATTTTTCAGCCGAGGAGTGGAACTGAGGGGCGGTGGAAATGGGTTTCGCCACAGCCGAAGGCCCGGCGTGGCGTAGAACTCTGAGCTTCGCTCTGTAGATTCTGGCTGTTCTCTTTGTGTCTGTAGGAGCAGCTCTGTTATAAGAAGGAATTGAATGGCAGTGCCGTCACTGAGGTCTGGCACCCGTGAGCAGGGAGGATTTGGGTCACCACAGAGGTGATCTGGGGGTTACTGCCTCTGCTGCTTCCAGTTGCCATAAGGACCAAAGGCCGTGGAGTAAAACGCCTTTTCACAAAGGAGATTCCTCTCTCTCATCACCCCTGAAGTCCCTCCCATGGTTTTGTAACTGTTGTGTGTAAAAGGCGGCATTAAACGAGTTCTGCTTTAAGCTTTGGGGTCATAGGAAGGTGTTGTAGGTGCCATAGGGGAATTCCCAGCTCCCAGATCAAGGTGCTGGGGACAGGCAGCCCAACGAAACTCCCATTTCCCTCTCACCACCTCCACTTGGCTTTGTTAGATACGTCCTGCTGCAGAGGTGGAGTTTATCCCATCGAAAACACCCAAAGGAAACAACCCAACCCCTCCATGATGTGGTCACAAAGGTCGTAATGCTCTCTGCAGCAAAAGCTTTACGTTCTCAAGGTCCCTCTTCCCGAGGACGACGCAATGTTTTACCCACAGGTTATACGGTGAAGATATCTCACTCTGTGCCTGAGCCAGAGCTGTGAACACTGAGGCAAAAATCTTCAGAAGCCCAAGAAATCTGATCACTCGTATCTAACAGACTTACAAGAAGTTTTATTGGCTATGTCAGCTTCCTTTAATAGAACAATTCGAAGATCTTTCTTTTTGTCTTTCATTTTCCTTTAGAGGTTTTTCGATACTGTTTACTGAAACGTGCACAGAAGACGCTACAGTAAAATTGTTATTTGTGGCAAATAATGTGTTTAAGTGTATTCTCACCCAGAGCCACGTAACCACTAATAGCTACATACATCAACAGCAGCTGGTGTTAGTGGCGATAATAATAATTACATCCTCACTGGTACTAAACTATATCTGAACATCTGTGAGTATTTTAAGTCTCGATAAGAAGTTCCACTGTTTTTGACAGCAGAAATTCTAAGTGTTCCAATCTCACGTGCCACCTGAGCGTGTCACACCAGCTCACTACGGAGCCTTACACCACTGCTTTGTTCTTCCAGTGAAGAGAAACGCTCAAATCCTGATGGGAATTGCCACGAGAGTGCAGGGAGCTCAGCTATTGACAGGCTCAGGTCTTGTGCAGTGATGTATGTGCACAAAAAATGCACGTTCTCCCTTTCAGTGGGGTAAGTCCTGGTTCCTAACAAAATCCTTCGGGGAAACAGCAGATGGAAGAACTTAAACAAGCAATCAGGCATCAATATTTATTAACACAAGACAAAGGAAACACAATCAATGCGTTAATGGAACACTGTCCAGCCAGATGTTAAATTTAAAAATGTATATCTAATCTAATTTTAAATAAATAAAAACTTTTTACATAATTACATAACGCTGTAGTCTGAATTTGACAATGGTAAATAGGTTGATAGAAATTAAAGAAAAATTGCATTTCGGGCTAGAATTGATCATTTTTACAACCTTTTCAGGACAGTTAGTATGACACATCTGAATTACATTGATTTAAACCAGAGATGCAGTGCAAATGTTAACGAAACAGGACTCGAAATTACCTGTACCCAACACATTTTGTTCAGGGAGTATTCATAAACAGTAAGACATACAAAATATTTTAGTTCCAACTGGTAAAAATTCCTAGTTTCAGTTTCACCGCAGCTGGTAGCTTGGAATCTGACAGACAGCAAGAGGAAATCATCTGTCCTCTGCAGGTGGATAAGCTGCAAAGCCAAACGAGCACGGAGAGTCTGCTCCTTGGGACTCAACACTTGATTCAGCAGTTGTGGAACAGAAACCAACTCTGAACCTGAACAAGTGACATCAGAACCTTCAGCGGCCCTGCCTGTTTAGTGAAGTTAAATCTGTTTTCACGTGGAAAGACACCAAGGAAGCATCTGGAAGTGAAATGGTCACATCTCTTGACAGCCCTCCCAAGACAATCAAATAATCATTTATCAGTTTGGAAGAACAAACTGACCCTGACCTCAAAGAGGCTAGCAATGAAAAATACTTAGCACTTAGTGCTGTACAGTTAGTTACCTCACAGGGATGTTGTAAGGATTAGGTAATATCCTCATCTACAGATGAAGAAACTGAAGGAGTGAAATGACCTGTTGAAGGCCTTGTGGCAAGTCATTAGCAGAGCTGGAGTCAGAAATCGGGGTTTCCATATTCACAGCTCCATACTTCTTCCTCTCCAATACGCTGCTTTTCACTGTGCCAACACAGACAAAATGAAATCAAACCAGCCAGCTTCACGTGTCAACTTACTGGCAATCAAGAGTAGCATGTTATCTCGTTCTAAGGACAGGACTGTAAATTTAGTTCTCAGAGAAATGTAATATATCAGAATAAAGATTAAGAGCACACAGTAAACTCAAGAGGCAAAAGCCCAAAATGTAAGAAACTACTTGGCCATATAAAAAACAAAGGACAAAAAAAAAAAAAAGAAACCAAAACAGGTTGTGCCATTCAAAAAATCCATTTCACAAAGTAAATCTGCCACGTACTGGGAATCTCTGATCGGATTCAAACATCCACTTTTTATTTCTGAAAAGAAAAACGAAAGAAAATCCTAGACCTGTACTTAAAATCCATTTCCACGGACAAACAAGGCGTTTGCTGAAACAATTTTACCCAAAGCTTTCATTTCAGTAGAAAAAAGTCAAGGCCCTTCGTTGTTTTCTTCCCCTGAAAAAATGCAACAAAGTGAAGCTGTACTTCTGGGCAAGAAAAAAACAAAAAGAAAATGGTGCACAGCAAAACAAGGAGATTCTCCCTCGTCACTGGCTGAAAAGGAATGACAATTTCAGTGCGCTTTACACTAGAAATAAGCAGCTGCAGTACCAACTGTGTGAGTCACAGTTATACCTGTCACTGTCCTTCCGTTGTGGACAACCTGTTAAAGCTAAACGTACAGAAGACTCCACGTGAAGGGATTTTCGGATGCAGGTTGAAGGAACTTGACACTGTAGCAGGAAACTTGTCACATCCACACAGCAGGACAACACCACGGCACGTTTCATCTGCGATGCTGTCTCGTTACAGTGGCAAACAGGGAAAAGTAAACTGATCAGAAACATGCACCTATAAGCTGAAGGATCTGCAAAGGACTCGACTCGAGATGTGCCACAGCATCTTGCCGTTTCTATTTCCGCACTGAATACTTCCCAAAAATATTCAGAACTTCCTATGTACGCTGCAGTACTCCTGTCCTTGGTGAAGAGCTAACAGAATGCATCAGGAGTTTCTCCAGAACAAAACTGTGACTGGCTTACAGATACGCCAGGTTCTGCGCTGATAACTGCCACAGGATCTTCAGAGCTCATCCTAGAAACCTTTTAAAAACCGCCTACAAATTTGGAACGAGGTAAAGTGGAACATTTTAATAACAAATTTATTTACACTCTATACTGCATTTGACTCAAAAAAAACCCTGCTGCTGTATCTGGTATCAACTCTCATTGCTTCCAAAATCGTATTTCCTTAACACCCATAGGAATTTGGAATATTATTCAGGATTCCATGAAAGAAAGGTCATTCTGAGTCAGAGCTTAAATGCCATCTCTTCCTTCAGACCAGCGTGCAGTTGCTCCCTAACAGCAGGAAGAGCTTGGACCCGCTCCTCTACGGCTTCTGCTTCTCTATGTTGACCAGTGTGAAAACCAACGTGGCATTCTGAAGGTTGGGACATTAATTTTAATGATGCATTTACCACAATTGCTGTTGTATTTCTGTGCCTCCCCCTGTAAAAGAACTGCCCAAACTCCAGAAATATCTAATCGTTTCCAGGGAATGTTTGGAAGGAATCTGGGTCACCATCTCCCAGCTCAGAGCAGAGCCTATCTACTGTGATTCTCGCTATACCCTAGAGGGAATTGGATGGAATAATGACTGAACTGCACAAACAGTGAATATAACTGCGTGTTAACCTAAAGGATTTTTTTTCCTTCTTATAACACGAGGTTTGAGAGAGTGGAAGCAGAGACTGTGACTCAGGTGCATCATTTCAGTCGAGCATTTTGGACTTAGCACTGCGATTTCTACCAGATTTGATGGGACTGTTTAAATACCTCAGCCTCATTTAGGAAGATGTGCCTTTACATCATGGGTTTCTACGTGCTACGACACGCTTCTGGCCAGCAATAAAAGACTACGTACTGAAAGAAGAAAACTTGTGTGAGATCTCTGCATCTCACATTAGTTGTCTAACCAAATGTAATTATGCTAAGGACCACAAAAGTTACTCGTCCTTAATTTCTACCTTCAGCTGTCATCATTACCCAAGTTAATTTTCTATCTAAGTGAATTATGTATAATAATATTTACATATTTAAAATATAGGCAAAATTCTTTTTTAAATTCAAGAAATATCTATATGAATAAGTAACTCTTAGATTCCGTAAGTTATTGATTTGGTCATGGCACGATTTTAAATAAGTTGTGTGATCCCACGGAATGGATAGCTACAGTACAGATGCAAAGTACATTATATAGTAGGGAACTGCAGAACTCCGACGACCCTCCTCTTAATAGTTTATTATCTTAACTAAATAAACCCTCCCCTTAGAGAATCCTAAAACAGTATTAGATAAAAATACAAATATGTACAACAGATGAAAAAGTAACACTACTGTAAAGGCCTTAGGAATTTCGTAGCTCACACGCTTGTCAACTTTGCATTTGCTATAAAGCTAATATTTCAGTAAACTGTTACAAACGTTTTCCATTGTCTACCACATTTCCTTGTTTTCCATTGGTACTTAACGTGATCTTAATACCACAGGATGAGATGAAGGGAATATGGCAGCAATCTCAAACTTGATATCAAGTATTAGTAATTTTCACCAGCTTCATTGCTACGGCCACCCTTCGTCGCTTGGTGGTCCCGTCAAGTTTCTGAGCATCACGTCCCCACACGGACTACATGTTATAAGCAACGTAGATGGGGTCTAACTGGTCAGCTAGAAAGCTGTCACGGAGATGCATCCGTTGTTTCTCCCCCCTGGAATTGATAGGAATAACTCCAGGATCAACTACCACCACCACTCCCACGATGAGATAATGTTCTTCCAGGACCACATTTGTAACCAGAGGAACTAAATCCAGGGCTTCCTGCTCACAGCCACACAGCTCCACAACGACCACGAGCAAGTTGGTCCACGTGAATACAGCACTGAAAGTTAAAAAGCAAAAAAAAATGGAAAACCTAGTTATTTTCACAAATCTGAAAATGCAGAGTTCCTGGTTTTTAATCCTTAGATGGCATTTACCACCTGCTCTGTGCTGCATAACCCCAACCAATGCCCAGTCTCAGTGTGCCAAACATCAGTTCAAACACAGCTCAATTTGACAAGTGAACTAATTGCTGCCTTCACTGATGCAAATGTAATCAGAAAACAGGAAACTATCGTTTCTACTTTGAATTAAGGCTTGTGAGAAAGGATTCAGTCTGTTGGCCCAGTGTTATTCTTATTTACGGACGAGAAAGGAGATGCCTATCAAGATCATACAACTTGCTGATGATAACACAGAAAAGTATCTGACTTTGCTTTACATTCTGTTTCTTTTTTCCCCATTAAATCCTGCATCTTTACATACGCACTGCTACGTTCCATCTACGTTAGGATGAACTCATTTTTCACTGCTACTTTACCATTCAGCAATGCTTCTGTGCGTTCGAGATACAGACGTCTCGATATCAATCGGATGGTAACGCAGTCCCCTCAGTTCCAGAGTTTCATCCAGTGCCCCAACAACGTACAGTGCATCATGGCGCTCTGCAGAGGAGGAATCAGAAATAAAATGTATGCACACCGGGAAAACAGGAAGAGGCAGACAGCGAAACAGAGGCTGCTGTGGCAGGGGGCTTGGACTAAACGATCTCTAGAGATCCCTTCCAACCCTACAACTCTGTGATATGGGATTTGGGTAGAAATCAAGTGTCTCCTTTACACAGATACACTGATGGGAACTTACGCATTACACCACATGGGAGAAAACTCTCTTGTTTGAAAGATAAAGACTCATTTCTGCCATACCTCCACTGGCAGCTGTAAGCTCGGTCCGACGAACAAAACCAAGGTACCCAGTCCGAGCCCAGAGAGTCTGAGCTGCATCACCAAAGCTCAGACGAGTGTTGAAATGATCAGCTTGAAGGGTTTCGTTGTCGTAGATAGTGTAGTAACCACTGGCTGTGTGAGGACTGTTTACCCAAATCTGTACAAGTGGAAACACAGATCCACTACATCAAAAGGGCAGATAATAAACTAACAAGGAGGGTCCTGCTAAGTATGAACACATCTAAGGCCTTCCAGGTCCAAAAATGTTTTATTTTTAGCTCAAACTGCCAAACAGCCCACAGAGTCCTAAAAATGGATCCTGCAGATATCCTCCACTAATAACATTAAACTGAGGATACGGTAAACCTGTGGATTTTCATAAGTTCAACACGGATTGAATATACTGTTGTGTTACTGAGATAAGCAGAGCAGAACATAAATTAGATTATTTGGAAGCCAGTTATACAAGCAGTAGCACTCCAGTGACAATTCAACTTAAAAAGGCCCACAGGTATTGCTGCCTACCATCAACTTAGACAATCAAAGAGAGAATACAGATCAAGAAGCAAACAGCAGGAAAAACTACCCAAAAAGCAAAATCTGTGCTTACCTCTCCAAGATGAGAATCTCCAAGGGGCCCTTTTGTCTCAGGATTAACAATTACCACTTTGACTCCAGGTAAAATCTAAAGATCACAAGAAGGAATATGCAAATCAGTATGCGAATTATCTTCACGCACAACTAAAACATCACGGCTGTTCATTTATTTCCACAAAGGCATGGTTTCACCCATGGAAATGACAAACATGTATAAAACATGCTAGGGCATGTACAAGCACCATCAGAAGTATTTCCTGTCTGAAGAGCCACACAGAAATGGATGGTCATCAGGTGCTGCACATCGTGCCTAGGTAGTAACAGGAAATTACCTTCCCAGATTCCGAAAGCAGCAGACTTTGTGGAGCTCCCCTTTCCACCAGACGTACTCTGAAGTTAAAGAAAACATAGTCAGGAAAAGAAGAGAGCTGAAATCTGAGAAGTGGTAGCTCAGTGCTATTGCAACATTTTATAGATGAGTTATTAGTGAACTTAATCAAACTTACTGTACCTGTCATGTCTCAAGGATTTCAGATCTACATACACAGTGGTGGGATCCGGCCCAGAGGTTCCCTAAAGAAGTGAACATTAACACAAATATATTTTAGGTAACTTCGGTCTCTGCTCAAAGATTTCAAGGGGCTTCATCTGACAACAAATCTCATATCCACATTTCCCCATCTCTGCAGCTGCACTCAGGGAAGCATGCCAGTATAGAGAGAAGCAGCCTATGTTTACTGAGCCTAACACAAGTGTAGGATGCATCTTGAGCAGGGAAACTGCTACAGAGAGAGCTGAAGTGCTCTGAGCTATCAGCTCTGGGCAACTAGAGCCACAAAGAGGTCATATTTCAGTTGTTTTGGGTATTTGTGATGTAACCTGGCAGCTGAAAACAGAATAAGCCACTTAAATCTTGTGTGGGGCTACACTCACAGTGCAGAATCACATGCAGATTAGGAAGTTTGTGCTGTATTCTCAGTTGGTAATGTGGAAGCCTGATCCCAGTGAAAACACAGGCCCTAGAAAGCATTCTTGTTACCTGTAAACAGATAGCAACGTTGACTCTTGATCCAAAGGTGGTGCTTACAGCACGAGATGAGAGTCCAATGTCTTTGAAGAGCTTTGAGAAGGAATGAGTGAGAGAAACTCGTGGTCGTTCCTCTGCAACTACCACACACGTCCGGACACAGGACAGATTAATTCCTCGTGCCTGGAAAAGAGCATGCAAACGAATGCACGGGACCTCTGCCACACTGCACCAAGATCCAACCCCTCTAAAAAAGGGACATCGTGTGCTTAAGCAAGCTCTTTTCAGCTCCTATTTGTTACTGTAAAAATGTGTCTGATAAATACTGGTAGAACAAAATCATCAGCGCTGCTCCTTCCTCTGCACCGAGGGCTTCTGCAGAGCTTGTCTGCTAAGATGACATTTTTATTCCCCATTTACATACATGAAAACCAAACCAAGTGAGAATGTGAAGTCATTTATGGAGGCTGCACCAAACCTCCAACAAAACCGAGACAAGAATCAGTTACTGCTTCTAAACCTTATCATAAATGCACTCAACAGCACTAGCAGCTCAAATCTGTGCATCGTTCTGTTTAAGTGGTGACACACCACGAGACAGAAGGACTCTATGGCACCACCAACAGAACAAGACTGATCCTTAACCTTCTAGATGGCGTGCACAAATTATTTCAGTAAACCCCAAGCAGAAAACCCCTCACGCCTGCTATGTAGCTATTTTTTCTTCCTCTCATTTCCCAGGAGAAAACACCTTTATTTAGCCAAGTACTTAATGTGTGTGCTTTACATCATGCGCTGGTCTGAGCCTTCACTGCAGACTGTTATATAAGCAATTCCTCTGCAGAGTGTTTTGCTGCTGGCATCCTCTCTTCAGGGCTTGCCCAGCAATCTCTGACACTCCCTGGCAATGAGCCACCTACACTGCAATACATACACCTTATTCCATTTCAATCCTTTTAATTTCCTGGGGCTCCAAGCATTCTTTTGTTGCATTTGCTTTCTGAGTGAGCTGCAGACATCAGACTTGTGCATCATTATGCTGCTGACCTCGCTTGCTACAGCGCTTTCAATAACTTAGGCAGCATAATAGTCAAGAAATATTTCTCACCTTTAGCATTTCAACTTGGTTTCCAAGTCCCTTTGTGCACAGTTCCATGACTGAATAGGAACAGAAAGTGTCCCTTATTTTATACTGGCTGACAGTAGATAACCAGAGAAAAAGATTGGATTCCAGCTCCATAGGAGGAATTAAAATTGACTGGTGTCCAGAATACACACTGTGAAAAACATCAGAGAAGAATATTCTTGTGTAGCGTGCAGCTGTCTTTAAATTAATATTTACTATATTTTCATTTCACCTTTCATTCCTGAAAGCAAGCTGTGGGACACTGATCTGAGGCAAACTGATCATAGCTCCAATGCCCACATTCTGTAGCAACAATGCATAATAAATACAACTTACTTTACAAGAACAATAATTTATGTACACACATGAATGTGCACACTGAAAGCAAAGGAAGAGAATTAGCTCAACCACATAATTTACAGAAAGAAAATTCCCCTACTGCAACATATAATCAGGGAAGAGGGGCAAGAGAAGCATTCTGGAGCCAGTAATATTTGGCAGCACAAATGTGCATGACCAACAACTTGCTAACCTGCGGGAAAAGGGAACCTATGATTGTCAGTTTAAGACAAATTCTCCTCTTTCTGCAAGTTAGTCATTTTGGTAATGTCAAAATATCTGCCTCATTACAGACACAGTCTGCTACTTCCCATTTAAGATCAGCCAGAAGTTAATGTTTACCCTTTTCTCCCTCAGAGGTCCTACCTGCAAAGGCACCAGAGCACAAAACCTAGCCCACAATAGGGGTCAAGACAAATTGCAATCTGCCGAGAGGAGTAGAGCTCACACTGAAGCTTGATGGCCCTGCAGAGGCCGCTCACTGCTGCGTGGGACATCTGCAAAACCAAAGACAGAGAAACTGTGCTGAAATCTCACAACAGCAAAACAGGATTTCATCGAGACAGGCAGGTAAGAATGACAACTGCCTTGATAGCAATTCTCAACAAACAGGAGTTCTCCTTATCTCCCATAGCAGATGCAGAGCACTGCAGAACCGTAGGAGCCACAGTAAAACCAGAAACTGCGACATCAACAGATACTGCTGAAAGGTTTGGGGCTTCTCAGACTCCAAACAGAGCTGATCACTGATGACAAACTACGGCTTTCACTTTTTAGTTTCGTATCATCTTCTCTGTCAACTGCATTCCTGTTTTGCTCTTAGTGTTGTGGGGGGAAGCAAAAGGACACAGCTGTGCTCCTCACACCCACCACCTGCTCTCTGGTGGGAGGCAGCAGAGCTCCTGATGCCCGCTGTGGATCTTTCTTTCTGAACAGCTGAGTTGATTCTTCACACCGCATTGCATGCAGTAAATTTACAGCTTTACTGGCAGAAAAGGATGCCCTTTATTTAAGCTACAAAGCCAGTTTTGGTGGAGGTAGGCAGGAGAGCTGGCCTGGACTATCAGCCAAAGACAAGTTAGCAAAAACTTTGTCTTCTAAAAGCATTTTACTGTACCTTCACTCCTGTAAGCATGCCCGTTGTGGAAACACTAAAATCTAGATATGCTAACATTTCAGATGTAGGTGGTTTATAGATCTGAGAGAGCCGCTTCCTGGGCAAGTCATCTGTGCAAGAAAGAAACAAACACGTTTAGGTTTTTATTACTGAACTGGTATTTAAAAGAAGAACAGTTTTCAGAATGGCTGAGATGGACCATAAATCTTTTGATTAAAGCTCTTTCCAAAAGAGACAGACAGTATGTAAGAAGAGTCCTGCAAAAATTCCCATGGAGAAAGTTACTCACTCTCTTCTGGGTGTAAACCAAGCATTTTAAATACATGACTTTTTAATTCTCCAGGGACAAGGAATGAAGCATGACCAGGTACTAGGGGACAAGCAATACAGGAACGTAACCTGCTTTCTTATGCCCTCTGAGTTGCTCAGTCATTCTATTGTGCCAGACTAGCAGGCCAGGAAAGTTCACCATCACATGAAACACTGTTATGCAGGAATTACTGTTATCTCCAATGTGGCTTTTCATGAAGGTTATGTTCCATCAATAGTCCAACAAATGGGGAAGAGAGATGAGCAAACAAGGATCTGGCTCCTATCTTTCATCATTTTTATAAATATTCAAACAAAATCTTATGAGACATCTGGAATGGGGAGCACCCTCTCCCTTTGGAATTCAATGTCTTCCAAGCCCATGGACCACACCTGTATCAATGATGGTTGGCCAGGTTTTCACATCTACAGCAGCAGCTGCCTCTCTGGATTTCAGTAGTCTCATTAAGGTCTGAGTTGTGAGAATACAGGCAGCTTTGCTGACCTAAAAAGGTAAACAATTGCTAATAAAGACAAAAGCAACTCCCTCAGACACTGTCACGGCAAGATTTCATATTCAGGTAATATATTTTACCACCTACAAACAGCTTCCCCCCAGTGGACTTGCTTAAATTTCAGTGTCTTTTCCAACACTTCCTTCATTAAAACCCCAAACACAGATTAAAAAGCAAATAACCAGGGCAGAACCTTTAGGGCAGGTGAAATACTACAACAGCCCAATTCTAGCACCCTCTCTGTGTTTATAACGTAGAAATATCCTGCCTAGGACTTGGAAAATAACCAATAGCAGGATGTGCACTCTCCAGTAAGGAGCGTCAATATGAAATCTCAGGTAGTACCATCATGTTAGTATCACTCAAAGCAAACTGTCTCATAGGAGAGGTGGTCCTCTCTTGCATCTTATGAATCAGAACGCTGTCCTTCACCACTGTCATGTAAAAACCACAGGCAGCTGTGTTAACTATTCAAATGTGAGAGGCTGAAACAAGACTGCTTCAGCCACTCTGCAGCCCCAGTACTCACTTCCACGATCATTCGCACAGTGGGCAGAGTAGCAGTGAGGCTCTGAGCATGAGGTGGTCTCACGGTCACAGGGATGCAGCCAGCATACAAACAGCCATAGAATGCGGTGATTAGCTCAATGCCTGCAAGGACACGACAGGCTGTAGTGCACAGCACCCTGGTGACACCAGCCTTTCCCCAGAGGGCTTCTTCTCTGAGCATCAGTTAAAATCTCCATTAGAAAAAGGTACACTCCCACAGCACAGGTGTGCAACGTAAGCAGTTCAAACACTTAGGCCAGCATGACAAGGAAGCTTGGGACAGGGGACTGGGAAAGCAGAGACTGACCACAGCAAACCATTCCCATTTTTCAGGAAAAGGATATCCCATTGTCCGGTGACTCAGAAGTCAGTCAGGACAAAACAGAATTCCCTGGCACATCAGCTGTGAGCGCTGCACACATGTGAAGTGATAAAGGTGTGCACTTCCCCCTGATCCCAACCTACTGCTGTAGAAGAGGCAGCTGACAAGACTCAGAGCTGAAGGTGATGGCATCAGTCTGTATCAGAACCGACCCTGCCATTTCTCACAGCATTCCTTGAATAAAGAGCTGCTAATTGTCAATGTGACTTCAGGCAAACAAGATCTGAATGGACCAGGAGCCAAGAGGTCTCTGTTAGGGCGCATAATGCATTTCACCAGCACATGCAGTGTGGTCACACAATAATCTTGCAGTGAGCGTTACCATACCATACCACAGGTTCTTTGATAACCACAAAAAAAAGAGTTTTTATTCTAAACATCAGGAGACAGTAAGATCCCTAGAGCTGAGAACATCTCTCCAGGAGTGAGAAGGTACAAATCGTCTCTTCCAGAACTAAAGAATCGATGTCAGAGATACCGCAACTGCAAGACATCAGGACAGCCCTCTGTGGAGTCAGAACTAGACCAGGAAGTTATGCAGTCCCTGATGTACTGATGTTTCAGTGATCTCTACTGAGCTTCCAGATCTCAATGAAATTTCAAAGAAACACCGTACTGCATTTCCACAGTGGGATGCAGCTCTTTTTAAAGCTTGCTTACCAGGAGGATAAAGAAGCACCACATTGTCTCCCGCATTGAGATGGCCTTTGTCACACAGCACTGATGCAATTCTCTCAGCTTTTTTGTGCAGCTGAAGGCAGGTGGCTGTACACACAGTGGTTCCCTTGAAAAGAGACAGAAGTGTTCTAACCGTGGCCCCTGACACGAGTTCCCAGCGGGCACAACGCGTGTCAGTAAGACAGCTGCTGGAACCAAACCAAGAAATCAGAACAACCCAACAACCTCGCTCACGAGCAGCAGTCTGTAGCTACCAATTATCAATACTATAATGCTGCTGGCACTCACTGTGCTGGTTTATACACTGCAATTCGGAAGAGACAGAAATTGGATTAGATCTGTTCTAGAAAATTCTGCCTTCCAGGAGTCAGTTCAGCTCTTCTTGCACCAGAACCCTGCCAGAATGTACTCAACAGGGATACCCCAACAAACAATACAGGAACCAGGGGGACCTACAAACACGAAGCATCAAGCCACTACTGTTATTAAGATGACAAGTGACCAGCGGCTTCAAATGTGGAAATCTTAGGTTAGAATTCCTAGGGTAACATCTGACACAGAGACTAAATAAAGGACGCTGCAGTGGACAAAGATTTTAGGCATAGTCTCAAACTTGGGCTGAATAACACGTTGTGGACCTTAAAAAAAAACAAACTAACAAAAAAAAAAAAAGACTGTACCTTGGCATTTAATAGGAGGAAGAGTGGGTGGTCAGGAGTTGCATGAGCTCTCCACTGTAATACCTCCGTCAGGAACTGGTGCTGAAACAAAGAGGCAGTACCTAAATACCTGTTACTCAGGCAATACTAAGTTTGTCTCACACTGCTGCCTTGCATTTAGCTGGAAACTTTTCCCATCCTCTAGTTGTAACAAACACTGATTTACCTTTTTAACTAAATCATTGTCTTCTATCTGACCAAGATCTCTTCCAGAGGCTTGAGCAATACGCTTCCCAGCAACCAGGTTCCCCACCATCACAGAGGCAGGGCCAACACCTGTCGGTTAAGAAGAGCCACATAGAATTAAAATGCACTCACATGCTATGGATAGTGTCTTTCAGTATCATCTGCAGCAGGATAATGTTTAAAACGAGCAAAAGCTGACAGCACTGGAGGCCTTGTAGAAACTTACATACAACCAAAGGAAAATTCACTTTGTTACGAGGCAGACTGAGTTTCCTCTACCCAAAAACCAGAGTTAACACAAAGCTGCTGCTTTGTGAAGGAGGATCAAGGCCCACGCTGCACTGGTGCAGCCAGGACTTCTAATACAAATGGTAAGGAGTCGGCCTAAAACTGCAGTCTGCTGAAAGCAAAGACACAAAGGTTCTCTGTTGGCTCCCACTGCTTCCAGGCACAGCTAAGAAGAAAAGAGGCAATGAAATCTTGTAACACAATTTAGAAGGCATGGTTCGTCTCCTACTCATTAACAGAGATAATGTCAACAAGCTCAGAGGTAGGAACCAAAATTCCTGACTGCCACACGCCAAGAAAGGCATCAAACAAACTAGCCATGGGCCACAGCACAAGACCCAGTTTCCAGCAAAAAACCCTCAGCATCACAGGCAACACACAGCTCCCTGGATCTGAAGTAATGAGCTTCAGTTTACCAACGCTAAACAAAAGGGACTCACGTTACCTGGTTGTTTCTGCCTGGGTTTTGGCAAGTTTGTCACACAGGTGTGCGGGCACATGAGGATGTTGCATGGATGCAGAGAGCCCTCCAGAAAGTGCTGTTTAGTCTGAGAGATATGGATCCCTCCCAGTGGAGTTTTTGGCAATGTATTAGCTGGCACAAGAGCAAGGCAATACACACCCACTTGGTGAATGCTGTCGATTGCCTAGAGAAAGGGAAGAAGGTCACCTGAATTTTTTGTATTATTTTGTAGCTTTACTGGCCACATTGTGCCATGCCACAAGATAAAACCATACATTTGTAAGCTACTGAAGGAGCAAGGCAGTCACTATCATTCACCTTCACCTGAGTAACATTAGTTACTCTTATTCTGTGTTAAGTGCCTGCTTGCATCCCTAATCCATTCCATAAACCAAAGCCCATTTTTAAACCTTTCATGACTAAAATCTCAAAATATACACAGTTGCTCATGATCAAAATCGTATGATTCTGGTCCTAGGATTTTATCCATCTGTCTCTCCACTGTACCACCACTCTGTTCTTTTTTTGTCTGTCACAGTACTCAGGCAATTAATGCATTATTCAGGTTACCAGGTACTTCCCAGATTTCTCTCCCTAGTTTGCATACCTCACAGTGCTCCTGCATGCAGCACTCAAAGTAAGTATTTACCATTTGTTCTACTTTCTCAGGACTATGCTTGTTCAGCTGTTTTAACCATTTTCTGTTTACTGTCTTCCTGTTGAAAATGAGCCTTAAAGATAAGGGCAACTTTAAGCCTGGATCTGAACACCAGCATGACCTAATACCAGAGCAGAAATACTGCATCTGAGCACTGGATCTGCTCTGCAGCACTGAGAGGCAACTATGTTTCTCTATATGGTCACTGTGCTAGCATAATGCTGATAATTTTGTCAGAGCTTATTCTGTGTTGCAGCCACTTTCCCAAGACCTTCAGGACACAACAGAACAGCTTGTACACAGCAGATGTACCCAGCTTGCAACCTTGTCAAACTACCTTGTGCCAAGTGGGATCACGAGCCCATGCTCCCTCCATCTAGGTCATGCTGATGGCCTCTGATCTGCCCACACACTAAAAAACTGCAGAAACTCATCTTGTTCACCTTTGTCACTGGGCTTACCTGCAGTACTCGACTCATCCATTGAAAACTGTCCTCCTCAGATGCATCTGGCCTCTGCTCTGCCACCACCACAATCCTCTCATCGTAGAAGACAGATACTGAGAACACAGCAATCCTATGGACAATGGAAGAGCTGCATTGGCAGGAATTCTGAATGTGCTCCTTGGCAATAGGCAGCCAAGGGAAGATAAAGCTGAACAGAGTCACCAGGCCAATTACTGCCTAAATCAAAAATGTGTTCACTTTACCTGACTTACCCAAACAAACCAGTTACTGAAGAGAAATGGATTATACTGAAGATCCCATTTCATTACATTATGTGCAGAAGTTTATGGGGAGGGGTGAGCTTTAATTTACTAACCTTCCCCTGTAAACTGTTTTTATTGACTCTACTGCCAACCCAGTTGCGACAATGTCATCAGCATTATGCCTCCGCCCACTGACCGTCAGTAATCCATCCATTTTTCCAACCACAAACACCAAACTGCCCTGAAAGATAAAGAAGTATCAGTCAGTGACCTATACGCATAAGGCAGAGATACAAACTGGAGGATTTGCATATTCTGCAACTCTTACTGGTCTGCAGTTTCAATAGCTAGATCCACAGAACTGCCCTCTCAACCACCTTGTCACTCACAGCAAGCGACCACATATACACACTTCCAAACACAATGCTCCTCTGTTAAACATTCTAGGCCATTAGCACAAGCTAACGTAAGCTCAGAAGCTATGTTACATACAGGTCCAACAAAGCCCAGCAAGCCGGAACGGACAAATGGCACATCACCCACGGGAGAGCCAGCTGAGTTCAGAGGGATAACCTGCAACAGAAGGGAGGATGTTGGAGGAAAAGAGGATTTGCCTGAGGCTAAGAAACATGCTCCCATGATTCTGTATCAAGAGCTGTATTGCATGTGAGTGAAACAATAGGAGGAAATCCTTGCTGCAATCCTTTTAGCACAGTGAGGCATCCTCATGAAGTGGGAGCACAGAAAATATTTAACTGTACTGAGTTTTCTGAGGTTTCTCTTCAAAAACCAACATTAACTTATTACAAAAAAAAAAAAAAAGAGAAGATCCAAGATTCATTTCTACACAGGAAATCAGGAAAGAAATACAGTTGTACACACCTCAAACGTATTCTTTGTCAGCCCTGCCAGCCCGTAATACATCATTCCTCCTGCTCTGGAGCTAACACAGATTTCTCCAATCTCATCTGTTTTACAAAGCTGAGGTGGTCCATCGGGTTTCACTATACACATCATTCCTAGGACGAATTCAACAGAGTGATTCTTTTTCTAACACGTTCCATAACAATCACAGAAAATCTCAGGAGAGACTCCCGTGTATTCTCACCTCCTGGCATCACATGCCCAACATCCTGAACAGTCAGTGCAGAGTTTTTGTCTTCAGTGTTGACCCGGATCACACCAAAACTCAACCCGTTCATGGACAGTATGGCTCTTCCAGGCAGAGGTGCCCCAGGGACCCCAGGCCTTTGAAAGACACAGAAGTCAACAGGCCCAATCAGAGAGACAGGCTATTATTAGACTGAAGAAGAAGACATCAGAGGAACAGAAAAATGAATACTTCAGTGTCTGTCCTTTGCATAACAATTTGAAAACTGTAAAATGGGAGCAGAGATGTACTCTGCTGAGGAACAGGCACCCATCTGTAAGTAAGAAAATGCATTTCTGGGCAAATGTGAATCACAGCTCTTCTTCCAGGCTTTTAGTTTAACCTGTGTTAAATACCAGCTCGCAGGCAATTACAGTGATTTATAGAGGGCAGCAATGGACAGACTATGAAAGTGGCTGTCCAAAGTCATATTAATTTTCATCTCAAATTCAAAAATACCCCACCAGCTTCATAAATCAAGACAGAAGGAAGGAGTGCACCTCTTAAAGGTCCTGCTGAGCTACTGCCTGTCTTAGAGAGAATAAAAAAGCACTCACCTTAGGAGAAATGCTAAACAGTTTAGCTACTTGAATACCCTGAGCACACACAGTAAATGTCAGTGGAGCTTAATGCATCCTGAAGCTGACTATGACCAACAGATGCGTGAACAAGCCTCAGCCAGCCATCACTTAATCTAGCAAATAAACTGCAATGCTGTACAGCCATTACCTCCGTATTGCAATAGTCATTGCTTCTGGAGATGTGGCACATGGACAAATTGCCTCTGGTTTAAGCCCATGACTCTGAAACAAGCTCAGGAAGGCATCGCATGAGGAAACAGACCCTGGAAAAAAAAGAAATATTTGACTGTTATCTGATATAAATCTCCAAAATAACCTAGAAATAAGTGCAGCATTTTGGCAGAGTATATATACAATATCACTTCTAAAAACTGTAGGTGACATCTTCACCACATCAGCCACAAAAAAGCGTCTCCTGAACAGGAGCTGGGAAGAGGCAAGTCTGTTTTTCTGCCCCACAGTAGTTTAGGATGCCTTAGATTGCATACTTAGATTGCAAATATATACAGAAGGAGTTCGGTTTGAGCTCGTGGTAACAACACACTGAGAAATCTCTCTGGAGAACAGCAGCACGTGCATACTCACAGGGATTTGCACCGTCAGTTACAATCAGCATGCGCAGAGAACTCAAGCTGACGTCTCTTTGGTCTCGATGGGCCATCATGGCCCAGTGCAAGTCTCGACACTTGACTAAAGCAACTTTTGCTGCAACCCAACAAAAAAAGAGGTATCAGAATAAATGAAAGCTTCCCATGAGTCATTTTCATGTGAACACTACAGATGAGCAAACTCTAAGGCAATTGAGCCTGTAGTGATAGCAAACCCTAACACACAACAGCATCTGCTGTTAACACACAGGCCACCTCCCCACCACCTGAGTCAGGATCTACTGCTACTGCAGTCTCTTCTCCAAAATGCCAGAATCATTACACCACCACCTGAATGGCCTCACTAAGGATTTGAGATCAACAGAGCTCTCTGTGCTCTCTTTGCCTCATAAGAAGCACTGACTTCAAGCAATCAGGTTGTGAGGTCCCTATGAAACTCTCTCCAGTTTGCTGATTAAGACTTCATGCACATTTTGAAACGTGGCCTGTTTGATTTGTCACTGAAGAGCGCATGGAGAGGCTCCAAAACATTTTAGATTTTAAAGGTTTTCACTCATGTGTCCTGAAATCTTCAAGCTCAAGTTGTGGAACATGCACAGCTACCTTTGTGAGTATGAACTCTCTGCACCCATGACAGCGGACAAGTTTTCATCACAGAATAGGGCACGCTGATCGTATGCAACTTGTTCATTACATTCTGAAAAGCAGAAAAAGGATTTCTAGGAAAATGCTCACAAAACTTATTACAAAGCAGTCACCCACAGCCCCCAGACCCTCTGCATACTACAAAGCCACACAAATTTACTGATGATGCTTCCATACTTTCTGCCAGATGGACAACACAATGTTTAGAGAGGTGTGACTGACTTAATAGCCAATGGTCCCTAAACCATCTCCTCAAATATCAGTTACAAGTTGTGAAATGCTGTATAAAGTCCTCATAGGCTCAACTCACCGTGAGAATGCCATGCCACAGCCCTGCATCCTTCTTAAAATCCAGAACATTCACTATTGTTTCACCTGGAAAGAGGAAGTCGTAGTTCTGAAGTAAGATGCGCCTGGACAGCTGTTATTCATGCTCAAATCTGCATACATTCACATCTGTCATTTCACACTGTCAGATCTGCCCCAAAATGTACTCGTGCAGCAAGCAAGTGCAGAGCCCTGTTTGTCTGCTTATACATTCTACTACTCAGAGTTCCTTGTTATGCAAAATAAGGCAACCAAACATCAATTTAAGAGAAGAAAGACGTCCCAGAAAGTAAGAAAACATGTAATGGACATCAGTAGAATAGGAAAGGCCTTAACCTCATTATGCATGAGCAGCAGCAGAAGAGAGTAAAGAATATCATTCAAGCACTGACTCCCAGAAGCAGTGGAAATTAAAAGTGATGAAGTGATGTCTTTCAAAAGACATACTCTGCATTTTAAAGTACGATGACATAAAGCTCTAAAAATAGCACTGCAGTCAATGGATGTACAGATTTGCTTCCCCCTCTCCCCCCCCCCAACACTTCTCTGATGTTTCTGAGACTTCACCTACCTTCAGAATAGTTGCAGGCCTGAGACAAAGCTTGACAGTGAGACAGCATTGCAATCCGAGACACTGTGACACCCATAACACTGCCTTCTTTGCTGGTCTTGTACTACAGAAGGAAAAAAAGGTCATGGTGTGACTCAGGGCCCTACACATGAAAGAAATTAAGACAGTCCATCTTATATAAAATTTTGTTCCTTTAGAGCTCCTGAGAGGTACACAAAAAAATAATCCCTTTTTGTAGAAAAGCACTGGTAAGGTTCCCCACAGAAAAGACAGTGATTCAGTACCAAACAAGTTCAGTTCAGGTCCAGAGATGAAGACAGCAACATAACGTATTCATGCTTATTTCACTACTGCTGTTTCTCAGAACTTCTTCTGCGACCATGTGAACTGAAAAACCAATCTGTAAATTTAGAATAGCCAAATTACTGTTACTACTTAAATCACTGCAATTCCCAGGAGATGCCTTATTGGGGCCTCCTACAAATGAAAATAAACTCTGCTAATAAGAACAGAAAATTCAAAATGCTGTTGGCTTAAATAGCTCCAGAAATCTGTGTTATCGGGTACAGGAAGTACACTTCTCAGCCTGGCTGACTTAACTACCAGCTTTATGGAACAAGAACAGCGTTTTCCAGTTCATTTTGAGCAGTGCTCTAAGGCCACAAAAATATTCACAACTAAAATACGCTTCACTGCAGGTTGTACACAGTGAGATTTGTTTCAGTGACTAGAAACTGAGCAGTTTAAGTTAGTGAGATGAAAGTATACTCCCTCTGATGATTAGAGCATTAAATTCAGCTCACAGAAACTGCTTTCTATTCCCTATTCACTCCTTACCTCAATATATGCTGGCTCAGTTCCTGCAGCTGAGATGTTGGGCTGCCAGTCCTTAGGAGATTTGGAGAGGTATTTTGAATCTGTCACAACCCATTTCAATCTAGGCCAACCTAGAGCCAAAATTAAAGTGGAGCATTAATAACAGTTTACTTAGTGACAGATTTACATTGTGCAAGAATACACAAAAACACATCATTTATCCAAGTTTAGTTATGCAAGCGCAGTTACAATCCAATCCAAGCTGGTAGCCAGAAGGCATTTCTCATCAGGGAGTTCAGTGGGCAGCAAGGCACTTCCTCTACTCAGGAAAGATCCCTGCAGTATTCCTAAATATAGATTTTCCATCATTAATAAAACTGCTCTTGAATCTGCCCAACGTCACCGAAGGGATACGAGGACAACCATGGTTTGTAGGGCGGATCCACTGCAACTCCCAGAACAACACAGTCGTTCTGTTAAGATACACAGATCAATCTATGCCATTCACACAAAGCCCACAACAGTAAGAGATGCCATTAGGAAAGTTGTTCACTTTAAGCCCTGAAAAATGCATTCAGACTTCTGACCACTAATTTCAGACAGTTCTGCTATGGCAAAAGTACAATCAAAAGTGACTACACAACTGATCTAACCTTTAAACTGCACAATTTCTCCATTTTGGGTTTTTGGAAGCCCTTTCAGACAGACTTCAGTGGTGAGGGCCAAAGCAATACCACAGCTTCCCAGAAGAAAACCAATCTGCTGACCACCAGCATCCTGAGGAAAGAGAATAAGAGGGGGAAGAGTCATTCCTGTTCAAAGATGGCATCAGTCAGCTTTCCCCTTACCAAAATCCAAAGACTGCTAATGTTCTGGAAACTTGACATTATTTTGTTGGTTTGTTTTCCCCTTATTAAATTCTTTAGAGTTTTTGGTATAAAATAACATGGTAATATAGCAGAAATTCTGGCAAAAAAAGAAAATGCTTTTGTAGAGAATTTACAAAATACTTCACGTCTTCAGCCTCCAGCAAAAATCAGAAGACCGGTAGATATCAAGCACGGCTCAAAATGAGCCCCCATCACGAGTCAGAAGGCAGATTTACAATATTATCTGTACCAAAGGAATTATTTGTAACAATATTAGCCAATGCTACTGCAGTTTAAACTACAGCACTGAGGGAAATGGACCATGCACAGCTGCTCAGCACAACTCTCTGGTCAATATGTTTTTCCATGTTTTTGAACTCCTACTGCATGTTCATAAAGGTCCCGCACGTTGTGTTAACAGAGAACTGCTGGGGCAGCTGCTTGGTGCTGTGAAACACTTCCAGACACTGATGGTCTGATTTGGTTTTCATCCCACCTCTCCCTAATACTCCTCTAAGTTCCATCAACGTTACCTTTCTGGTAAGAGGTACCTCTATAGGCACTGGTATCACTTCTGCTAGGAGACAGCCATAAAATGCCACCATAAACATGACCGGGTCATTGTTCGGATATACAAGGGCTACCTACAATTCACAACAACGTTCTGTTAGTTAAAATACAAAGGAAAAAAAAAATACAAAGCTCAGATCTGCAGAGACTGAAAGTCAGAAGATTTCGTTATCTCATATTCTAACAGCAGTTTTCACAGGGCTTCAAGCACTGTTCCACATATCTGAAGCAGCACTTATCCTCATGAAATCACATCTGTGTTCCCTGTGTATACATACAAATGAAGATGCATACAGAGTTCTAAAACTCTGTATTTCTCTCAGCTGCAATGTTCTTCCTTAGATGTACTGCAAGGTCTAGAGACAAAAAGTTGCTAAAAGAGGAGACAGGAGGAACGAAAAGTCACAAAAGCACCTTTCCCCAACAGCCTGTCCCTGGGATAAGTGCCTTGCTATCAGAAGAACAAGATTTTAGTGTCTCTTGTAAGCTACAGGCCCCCAAAACCCTCTTTGTGTTTCACAGGGAAAAACAGACAGTCCCAAACTCATTACCCTATCTCCAGGTTTTAACACAGGTTCATTTTTGGTCCCCAGTTTGTTAAGCAGTGTGTAGGCCAGCTTGAGACTTCTGCTCCACAATTTGCCTAGAACACAAAGAAGAGAGACTTGCACAACTCTAAAGCAATCCATCATACAAGAAAAGCTTTCAAATTCCTGACTGCTTTATTCATCCACAGTCACCTCCTCTGTTTCAGTTACACTGCTTTGTCCACAAAGCTCCCACAAAACAGGAAAGTATCTGTAGCCAGACTAACACAGCAACAATCCTGTGCTCTATCTGCTTCCTCAGAACAGTTTAACAGTGGAAGCCAGGGCTCAACTCACCATAAGTGAGGGTATAAACTGGTTTCCCTGTAACATCCAGTGCTGTCAGACAGGGGCATTTAGCTTGTGTGGTTCCCCAGCGCTGCAATGCTGCTTCTAAGGCAGGAGGCCAGTTACAAACAACTCCCAGTGGTTCTCCTTTCACAGGCGTCATCTGGCGTCCTTCTGGCTTGGGCTGATTTGGGTCAGGCTGTGGAACTGAAGGAAATTCAACAGTGTTTCCAATTCATCTTGCACTATGTGTTCCCAGTTAGGTTCACAAGACACACTGAAAACAAATGCCTTTTCCTTACAGCCTTTAGGTTTAACCACTTCAGTCTCTAGGAAGTCCTCCTGCACAAAGCAAAATACCTCTGCCTTCTTCTAAACTGCTATTAAATAGTATTCAATACAATCGTGAGGGTAGGGAATGTAGAATTGATAAAAGAAGTGCTTACAAAATAAGCTCATAATGAAATTATCAGTAAAGACAATCAACTTTGGAAATCCAACTGAAGAAGCAAAAGCAGATGAAAGGTTTTTAAACATTTCAATATTTTTTGTTAGTAAATTTTAGTTACTGTAAGAAGTCAGCATGGAGGAGGCCCTGAAAACTTAGCAGCACAGCGTGTTATTTCATTTTTTTCTTTTAATCACTCTTCAAAAACATACTGCCAGCTGCAAACAGTAAATCCATCTGAGTCAATGGCAAAAACAAAGGCATAAAATAAAACACAGACCATACACATCCACGTACTTTGGACAAATGATTCACGAAAGCATTTAGTGCCATTACCTTCCACAATTTCTTCAAAGTCGTCCACAAAAAATTCTTTCAGAGGTGGCCTCTTAGGCCTTTTCAAGGTGTTCAGCAACTGCTGAATCTTTGTGGAGACTCTGCTACTCACAGGGACACCTGAAGGGAAAGAATTTGTCTAATGAAAGTGTGCATCACCTTTATAAATGTTTATGACTTACCTTCCTCCACTGCAGGATACTATTCCTGGTGTGTCCACTCATTCAAATATTGTTCCATTATTAAGTTGTGCCAAGCAGGATGACATTAATAAGCATTGTATGAATTATTATTAACCCAGCGGTCAGGAAACGCTAGGAAGAAAACTCATTTTGAAAGCATTTTTACTCCATCCTGAAGTCTGATCTCCCTGACTTCCTCTGACACGCTGCACTCGATGTAAATCACTGCCTACAGATCTGCACCTGCGCGCAGTATTGATCAACTGCAGTGGAAGAATCACCAGCAGAGGGAGGGCACAACAAGACCAGAGGCAATAATAACACCCCTCCGCACAACGGTTTACACCCAACAGCTTATGGTGAACTATCAGCACCACGAGATCTTAATTACAGCTAAAAGTTACGTGCTTTCATTCATCTTACCTGTCGTCCTCAGGACTCTGGGACAACAGCTTTAGCTAATAGTCTACCTATGCATTTCTACTGTTTTCTAGAAAAAAGTCTGCTATAATTTTCTCCATTTCAGTTCAAGGTTGGTGATCACTGCAGCACATCACCACTTCCAACTTGTGAACGGCACAAAGGGGACAAACGTAATCACGTGTTCTGTTCTCCCAGCTCAAGCCCTTCCTTAGGGCCACTCTGATATCTGTGCTCCCTGAGAGGTTCCATACCATCGGCAGTATCCATCAGACTGGACCGATTAGATCCCTTGTGCATGCCTTTCACAATCCCTGAAGGAGGAAGGTCAATTGCTGCTGGGCGTGTGGAGGAAGAGGAGGTAGTTGCTGTGACATCTGGGGGAACTGAGAAATTTTCTAAAAATTGAACAAAACAAAAAAAAAAGGGAGACAATTGAGATGACAATTAACATATACCTCTCGTTATCAGATGGAAAAAGCAAAGCATTAATTACCTGTTACCAACCAGCTTAAAAATAATTCATTGGGTTGCATTTATATGGTCTCCTAATAATGCTATACATGGTGCTTCCTAAATATTAAGTAATGCTGGGATGTATATGTTATCTATTCCAGAAAACAGAAAACAAAAGCAAAAGATGAGTGGCTTTGTCCCCATCAGGAAAGCTGCTTGGTAAAATATTCAGATAATTACTATTTTTGGTCTCAAAGCTTCAAAATCAAGCTAATCTCTCAACATTCAGTAACATTAAAAAACAGTTTGAAATCCAAATGACATCTGAAATAAACTCCTGAACAAAAACCTGCATCGCCTGCTCTGTGACCTCTCTTGCTAGAACTATACTATTTAACTTTTGTTTTGGCCAGTAAAGCTTTCTAAAACCAAACAAACAGGAGACTATTGACCACAGCACATCAGCAAACAATCACATCAGGCTTAAATTTCTTCCAGCTCAGTGGCTACACAGTGCGAGCCTGTGCTGCAGCTAAAGAACAAATCTAAATCTAACGAGGAGAATGAGCTGGGTCTGTCTTTTGCTTTAAGTTGCAAGACACGGTTCTGCTTTTCACATGAGTTTGTGAGCTTCAAAACTGCAATAACTGCGTATTTCAGTAGCGTGTCAACTTCTTCAGTGAGCAATTTTTGCTTACATGGGATTTCTTTATACAACACCATGGGCTCAATTATCTGATAGGGCAGAAATATTATATTCCAGCTTAATAAGAGTAGCAACTGTTGCTTCTGAAAGGGAAAAAAAAACCCCAAGCCTTGAAACTGCACATAAGCTTACAAAGATACAGTCTGAAGGAATGCAGCTAGGTTTATGTAACTGATTCTCTCTGTTCTCTCTAAGAAAGAGCTGCATACCTTTGGAGATATGGCAGCAAGGAATATTTCTCATGCACTGAGTTAGAAGCTCACTGGGAAGGATTCAGATTTTATACAACTTCAAATATTTGCAGGGCTTTTTATTTTTCTCTCCAAAGAGCTGTATCAAACTGTGTATCAGAATTCCCATTCTTTTGAATCAAATGTTACCACAGAATGAATGCAGCAAAAAAAAAACAAACAATGCTGTTCTGCATAAACTTCTAATTACATGAGATAGCAGTTATTCTGTAGATAAAAAACGACATGACCTCAACTGATTACAAAAGTTAATGTGGCTTTCTGCGTTTCCCAACTAAGAAGAGCTTCTGTGCTGCATAAACAGATTCACTACTTTGACTGTTTTACAGGCAACTCCCCCAGCCTGCCATTTCAGAAGACAACTTGCATTGCAGCAAAGAAACAAACAAAAAATAACAGAGGGGAAAAAAAAGTGAAACAAAAACACCAGCACTTCTAGGCACTGCTTGCCCCAAACCAGTTAAGCAAAAGCAGAGAGCACACAACATCCAGACATCTCCTAAGATGCAGTAGTATCCTTAACAGCAGATAAAAAAGAAACATACACAGAGCAAAAACAAACCGCCATTTCAAACAGAAGCATCAGCAGCAAGGAGCACCTCAGAGCCTCAAAAAACTGAGCCTGGGGTATCCAGATCCATAGGTTTTTTGCTCCATCTTCTCAATACCACAACACTGATTATTTCTCTGGCTGATCATGAAAGACCTATGCTACATCTTCACTTGGCTGCAGCCATTTTCTCTGAATGACGTGCTCAGTTGTTCTCCTATTTGGCTGGTCTGTTGTTTGTGGTGGTTTTTTTTTGTGTTTTGTTTTTCTTTTGATACAACACAAACAATAAACCATTCGGTAAATGTTAAAATATAGCATTTCCCCCACTCCATAGGCACAGACACTCCCCGTGTCCTGTAATCAGGGCACAGATGCCAAATGCTACTTGCACGTGGCAGCTTTGTGCACACAGTAACTTGAACTAGCTGCAGACATAAGCAATGCCATATACAGAACAAAAGTCAAAGCCACTGTCAGTGCCCGCATCACAGCAAGGAACCTTTCCTACTTTAGTAACCTCCTGCTCCCCACTTCCCCTTTTTTCAACCGACCTCCTACAGGGGAAAAAAAAGTTGTGATCCTAGCAAGTTTCACCAGAACTAACTGAACTCTCGTTCCAAATTTCCCTTACACAACGGACAACTCCAGCTTTATACATACAGTCTGAACTTGAAGCAATTTTTCTGTTCGTACCCATCTCCTACCTATTCGAGTATTGGCAAATACATCAGCTAGTGACCCACTGGTCCCTTTGCCTTCTCCATGGGAAAGTGTAGAGGATGCTGATGAAGATGTGGATGACCCCTGAATAGATCGGTTGATCCAAGACTCAGCATTCTGTAAGCTCTGATGCAATGCAGCAGAAAGAGCAGCTTGACGCCTTAGTGACCCCTCATCCTCGGATGCGGAAGACGTGTCTGTGTGGAAGCAGAAAAGAAACTCCAGCTGCTTAGGGAAAAAGCACACTGCACTGAACATGCTCTCCTTGCAAGTCACATATCAATGGCACAGGCATGTAATATGAAGATCTTTTCTCACAGGCTGTGTCAAACAAAGTTACGTAGGCCAAAACAAAGTTAAAGCAGCAGACATATCCAATGTGAACACGTTTACTCCTGGTGTTCTGCTCTGGTTTACTGCACGTAAAAGACACAACACAGGCAAGTATCCTTCTTGTGGGTTCTCCGTGTTTTATTCTGTCTCAGTACTTTTCCATTCATATTCTGTTATCAGATGCTGCACTGCCTAACTCGGGTAAATTCTGAAATTGAAAGTGAGCGGTCAGTATCTCTGTCAACAGTGAAAATTCACAGCAACAAAGCAGAATGCAGGCACTGGGAAACAAATGTGCCAAGGCCACATGCAGAAAACGCTTTTGTCTGGTATTTTAAATGGGTCCCTTTCAATGGCAGAAAACAAAACAAAAACAACAAAAAAAAAGGGGGGGGAGGGGAAGGGGGGGGAGGAAAAACAGAAAAAAAGAACCACATCCTGCATTTCCATGCAAACAGATTTCTTCTTTGCCATAAAGCTGCAAAATAATAATCTACTATGAATAAAACACTCATTACTTGACATCCTACGTTGTTCAGCGCTACGTACACTTACCTGTCCTTCACAGTGATTACCTGCTGGAGGAAAAGACTGATTCCAGATGATGCTACGTGAATGCTAACCTCTATTTGTGTGGTGCCCACAGCTCAGAATTTGCTGCTGTACTGGACAAGCTAGTACAAAGCTGAGACCTAGACAGACACCAGCAAAAAAGCACTAGCACCCAAAAGAAACAGAAAGATAAAGGAGGTAGAAGAATACTTTCAAGTGAAGTGGCCTAACAACATGTTTTCATTCTTAATTATGACAGTTCTTACTGAAATAGGTGTGGGGGAAGCTAAAGAAGCCTCAGTACAGAAGGTCTGCTCAGTTCTTGCCAATTGATTCTGTAACACTCCCAGAAGACAACTCACTTTCTCAGTCCCAACAGCAGCTCCATGAAAACAGCTGCTCAAAAGTAGCAAGAGCTGTACAGGAGTAGCAGCTACCCACAATGTGCAGAAGATCTTGCCTAGTTTGAAAACTGCAGCCTCTTCATTTGGAAACTGTTACAAATGCATACCTTAACATCCACACAGACAGCCACACTGTAAGAACCTAACCTGGGGGAGTGCAGGCATCAGCTGGAGACTGAACAAATGTAGACCGCCTTTTTGTGGGCATGGGGAGGGCCATTTTCTGTTCTTTGTGTTTTGCCAGTGCTGCTTGAACTGCTTCCGTGTGGATATCTGCAAAATGGAAGTTAACATGCTCAATTTTCAGCAGTAGAGGAAAAAAAAAAACAAGCAAGGCTTACACACACTCAACTACTGCTTGCCTTCTACACTTAGCAACCCCTTTGTACTGCACTTTCCCAAACAACTACATATTGCCATCTCATGAGGAACTTTCCTAGAGCAGATCTGCACAACAGCCATCAAATCCACAAACAAATTATTGTCATCCACCTCACTGAATCTGGTTACCAACAGATACGGTTAAAATAGGCTTTTAATTCTGAGAAAACTGGCACTGAAGAGCTGCACTCAAGCCAGAAAATCAAGAAGGCAGAGTTATTTGGTTCTTCTACTTCGCACTTCAGCTGCTCCAGTCCCACAAGTCTGATGTTTCTTCACAGAGAACCAGGGTAGGACTTTCAGTCAGGAGACAAACAGTCAAGTTCAATGTGTGCTCATTATTCCTTACTGACAAGAACCCAAGGTGATCAGGATCTGCCCTTACCAGATCGATAGCGTTCATCTCTGGCTCCCCCTGAGCGGGCTCGGTGAAATTTGGATGAGGATGAGGATGAGGAAGAGGATGAGGCTGGGGCTGGAGTTGCAGATGGAGTGGGGGTCTGAGTTCTGGATTCCTTTTGTAGAGCTGGATCAACCCCTGGGAAGACAGTTCAGAATGAGAGGTTCAGTTATAGATGTGAGTTTTCAGAGATCATACTCATTTACAGCACTCTTAGGCACTGCTGTTAACAGTGAGGAAAGGGCTCTGATGCAGTAACACATCACAAGTTAAGCATCAGCTGCAGAAATATGTAGAAAAATCTGTTCAGAAGCTGAGTTTGTTACTCAGCATCCTACTGACCAGCAAACAGGAAAACCAGCAGCAGCAAGAGCCTTTGCTGCTCACATACATTACCAAACCAAACAGACCCAGCGTTCTGGCAACTTCCAGCATACGTCAAGAAGTGAGTGGTTTTACCATCCCCCCAAAAATTTGTTTTTCCCATGAATACAACAAACTGAAGAGATAATCTGATAAGAAATTACTGCTTTACATAATTCACCCAGGCACGTCAGCAATGGTTGCTACTGAATTTTAATTTTAGAGCCCATGCTTCAGTGGGAACTTCTTGAAGACTTAAAAACAAAGGTCACGTAGCTGCAATTACCCTGAGGTTGTCACCTGAAGTCACGCAAGAAAAGAGCAATGGTGTCATCTAAATGCGCACTGCTTATGAATTCTCACAAACTACCAACGGATTAGAGAACTGAAGAGGAAACCACAAATGCTGGGTTCCAATTCCAGTTGCACCACTTTCTTAGTGTGTGGTTTTACGTAAACAACTTAAAGCAAGCACCTCCAGTTCAGGGTACTTACAATACCAGCAAATCACACCTAACTTGTTACAGAAACCTTCAGCCATCTCCTACACCTTCCAACAATCCTAAAGAGAAGAATATTTATTTAAAACTTGAAACAAGATCGGCAAACCGAAGATTTAAAATTGACAGCAACTCTGTGATGAATGTATCCTGATCCTAAATCCTAATTCATCAGACAGCCTCCTTATACTTTGCATAGCACCAAGCATGTTAAATTTACATAGGCACAGACTGTACGAGACCCAAATGAAGTCAATTATCTCTTTGAATACCAAAGTGAACTCATCTAGGATACAAGCAGCAGCAGAGAACTGCCCCCAAATTGGGCCACACTTGTCCTCATCAGAAAGTTTTATTTTGATCCAGAGACAACACGACTTCACAGACAACAAAGAGAAGCTTAACTCTTTCTGATAATTTAAGCATTTACAAAGCTGAGTACCCACTAGATGTCAGCAGCACATTTAGCACTATTTGTAATAAATTATTAAATTCATATTCAGTTCTTTCTTCTAAGCCTCACAGAAACATCTCGTCCGCTCTGCTGGGCATCACCAGGCAAACAACGCTCCCTCCACAAAGGGGTCCCGGCACACCAAGAGCAAGTGCTTCATGCAAACACTTTGCAAAGACACAACAACATGTCACAGGAGCCCAACAAAGCATCTGAGCACACATCAGAAACGATGTGTACAGCTGCAGCAAATCAACGTGGTTATCATACAAGGAAGAGACACAGGTGAGATGCGCCTGGCAGGTGAGGTGATGACCCAGTGCTCCCTTCCTCTGGCAGCACTGCAAACTGCAGGGATGAAAAAAGTAATGTGAGGTCCTATTCTGGAGGATGCTGTGGGTTTTTAATTGACACCAGGTTTTAGCAGAACTGGATGTCTTCCGCTCCCTGCAGTTTGCTGAAGGTGGAAGATCAGTGATTTTGGAGACTCAACAGATTTTTAAAACAGAAGTATTTTTAGACTAAAAGAATCAGTAAAAGCACCACATATCATCAACAAGGAGAAACATTTACATGAACAACAAGGGCAGCAAGGGCTTGTTCATCTGACAGAAGAACAGCAGCAAACCTGTTATTCTGCTGTTTTGCATACAGCTCTGCACAAAGCATTTGTATCGGACTATTCCCTCTAACACAGCTTTCCAAATAAAACCCATGTAAATAACAAACTAAATAGCTGAGGTTTGCAAATCCCGAGCAGCGCTCCCAGAATCATTACTGCTCTTTTTGTGCTGAGAACTCGTCTGACAGTGAAGATTTCAGAGACTGAGATGGATCTCAGCGCTGTCCTGTGAGACATGATGGGAGAAATCACAGCTCCCATTGATTCAGTCCTAGAAATTATTTCCAAAGTGGATAAACTGCTTTCCAAGAGTCAAGCACTAGGCTTTATTTGTAACTGTGATACCCCTCAGACTTCATCAGGAAGAAAATAACTCCCCATGCGTGGCAGCTGCAAGTCAGATCTTGTAAGTGGGTGAAACTCTTCCAGCAGCACTAAGCTGCAGCGCGTGTGCGTGATTTACAGGTTTAGGCAAAGCTGCTCTATCACTGGTTATTACCATTTCACTTCAGCTCCCGTCTGAAATAATTCAATGAAAAGAGGAGGAAAGGAAAAAAAAGGAGGAAAGCAGAGTTGTGCTGGGTTATCAGCAGCCCACAGTGCACTGGGACGGGACACGCGTGGCAGCCCACGTGCGAAGCAAAGCAGGAACACTTCATTTCCAAAGTGCTGTGATTTCAAAGAAATGAAGGGGTAAAATAACAAAACTGTAATGTTTCCGCCTTGTGCCATCCGTGAGTAACAGAAATGAAGAAAGGAACAAAAGAGACATTAACTACAAAACTTCACAGATCAAACTGCATCAGCTTTCAACGGTATTGGTCTCCACAGGTTTCCAAATGTAGCTGGTTTAAGATAGTTTAGTTTCTTTCTTGATGAGAATAAAAACAAGAGCAGAGAACTTAAGCAGCTAAAAAGAAAGGCCTGACAGTGAGTCAGGGCTAATGAATATAATTTCCTTTACACATTAGCAGAGGAACAGAATGAATTATCTTAAATAGCAAAAAAACGTACTCTGCCAAAAATCTCTGTGCAAGTGCTGCTAATTTTGGCACAAGGTATTCCTGCATCCGCACTGATTGAGCTAAAAAGCTCTAAGTGCTTTTCCAGATCTGCAGCAACTGATCCAGGCAGGAGCTCTTCCCAAGGCAGAAGCCTGCCTGCAGCCCGCAGCAAAGACTCCAAGAGGTGCTGAGTTACCGTGCCATCTCCAGGTGCCAAAACAGTTCACCCAAGCAGCATTTCACAAAGCAGAGAGAAACAGCACTGCATTACGCCTTCCTGGTTGTCACAAAAACCTGAGAGCTGTTTCAGAACACCAGCTTTACTCCAGCAAAAGCAACACCTCCCTCCACCGAGGTCCTCTGCCTGTTTCAGATGGCAGCCTTCCTTTCAGCTACAGCTAAACTCGTTAAGAAAGACAACAACTGCAGGTTGGCAGTCAGTTTTGGAGGAGGTTGGTCAGCAGCATGACACAGAACAGGCAACACTGAAATCTGCTCCATTACTCACTGTGCAGGACCTGGGACGCTGCTCAGAATTCTTCCTCCAAAGCCCTTTTGTGCTGCAGCCAGCAGGAAACAGAGGAGTAACAACCGGGGAGCGGGACCTCCATCACTTCAGTACGTTCCACTTACAAAAATGGATGTTGCACCAGGAAAACACCTATCTTTAGGTAACCAGCACTGTTGCCTTATCTCAAAAAATAAGGAGGCAAGCTCCCAGAGGCAATGGGAATGGAGCAGGGGTTTAGCAATCAGAATCTCCCAAATTACGATTCCGACATGCCCTGGCATGTCACCCCACCTTCGTTCATCTCCTTTCACATCTATGAAACGGAGACAATACACGAGCTTTGAGAAACGCCACGCACTAAATGCCAGGAGTACATTTTTTCCTGTTGTTGTTGCGAACTAAATTAATTTTCTGCTCGTTAAAGGGGTGACCTGATTCTGTATCCCTCATGCATGACTTCAACGGCATTTTTACAACTGGAGATTCCCAGACAGAGGCATCTGGCTCAGGATATATAAAGAGCTGAGGCTGAGCCAGAACAGCAGTCAGAATGCTATCTTAATTGGTGACCTCCTACCAACCCGCGTCTCTTCCTAGACTTTGGCTCATTCTGCAGACTTACAAAGCACAATTAAAATAACAGGGCCACAGACACTCTCGCCTTTTATTTCCTCTCCTCTCTTAATTGAGCAAGATTTTTCTGAAACAAACCAAATGTGCACGAAGCGATGGGTGTAAGGGACACATTCTGCAGATGAAAAGCACTTTGGAGACCTTCAGCTCCATGAATGCCAACCTGAAAAGAAGGCCCCTGAACACTGGAGAGGAGCGTGATGGCTCAAGATCTGCTGGTACACACCTCGGACTGAGACTGCAAGACTTGCTTAACAAACACCAACTTACAAAGACCATAAAGAGGGGTTAGTCACACGTATTAGCTTTGGGTTTCCTTAAATAACAGAAACAGATTTGATACTGAAGTACTGATTGTGTGCACCGAGACCTCAGAGATTCCTATCACATCCGTGGTTCAGGGAGGAGTGCTCACTCAGGGTGCTTCCTGTAACAAGCCGAAGGCTGAAAAACAATTTGTGTTCACCTCGCTACCTTCAGTCCATCAGAACACGCTGTTTTTTGTGTAGAAGCAGCCACCATGGCAGTCAGCCTCACGCAGGAGACACAGCAACAGCTCTTGTAGAATATGCAAACAAAATGCAGCTGGGAAACGCCCAGGATGGAGGAGCCCAGCAACGCAGGCACCAAGTGGTCTGGAGCAGCAGAGTCCAGGTGGAGTTGTTTTGTATTGCTCAAGCACTTGCCTGAACCGCTGCAATTTCCTCAGAAAACCCATACAAACTTTCCCCAGTGGAAGCAGTGCTGATTGTCAATAAATGCACTTTGAGCCTTCACTTTTTTTCTTTTCTTGGCAGCAGTTCAGTCTCAGTAAATTACAGTAAGTCCAGTCATGGCTGCCTATCATACCCATTCACTCCCCACACTGCTAAGAGCCAGACAGATTAGTTTTGAATGGTTAAGCATATCAGTAGCACAATTATTTTGGGTAAGCAACCCCATAATAATTACTGGGACATATTTTCAGCCTTGTCCTTCAGTTTAAAGCTATATATAATTATCCTGCAGTGAGTCAGACCTATAGCTGAGGATCTCTGATCCAAAAGAAACAGGTGTAAACATAGTACGTGAGTTCAGCTGCAGCAGTAAAATAAACCAACACGTAACTAAAATGATGATGTTTCCCTAATGAGGAATTAAGATGGCTGAAGGAAAGGCAAGAGATATGGAGCAGCTCTGCAGTCAGTCAGTTTTAAAGTTTCAAGAATGATTTGTGAGGACCTCACGTTTTATGACTGATTCAAAGCCTCTGACTTCTCTGCTGAAATGCGAGCAGGAAGTGAAGGTAACAAGAGGGCACGGATGGCACTCTGCAAAGCCCCAACAAACAGCGGAACCAGCAGGAATCCCCGCAGCTCTGGAGGAACCAGGGAACTAAAGGCATTGCCCATGACTTCCTGGCAGCCATGCAAACTCCACAAGCGTAATTATTAGGTAGCAAAGGAAACGCATATCTAAACAGAATGGCTCAGAGGCGGCCAGTGAAACGTCAGCGCTTCGCTCCACAGCCATTTCATGGATCCCTTTCATGTCAGGGCCATGCAAAGTCGTTACACCAGCTACAAGGAGCACCTACCTTGTGTCTGCGGGACGTACGGAGCCAGGAGCTTTGCTCTCTTCTTCTCATACCCCTTTTGCGTGATGTCTCCTAAAATCAGGAAGAAAAAACAAAACATAATTTAAAACAAACAGAACGCTGAGGATGTGGTCGAGTTTCGTTTGTGTTTCTTTTTGGTGATAGGAAGGTTTCACCTGAGCATGTCAATACATTTACAGAAGAAAATCTGAAACCAAATCCATGTGAGTACATTACGATTTCAAAGTCTTCATAATACAGTTCCCATAGTTTCCCTTGTGATCGCAGATATACACAACACAGTATTTAAATGCAATAATTTGAATGAGAACAGCTATCTCAATGGAATATCAAAGCCATGAAAACCTAAAAGGGGAAACTCAGAGTGCACGAAAATATGCTGTGACCACAAAGCCAACTTGGATATAGCTAGACAGAGCCATTCCCAAACAACAGGGCAAAGGGAACTGCACATTCAGAGTCTGGTCTCACAGTAATGAGACTGAGAAGAGTTTCTAGCAAATAAAATCGTGCCTGCTGCTGGAAGGAACATCACAGAGAGCAGTAAGGATGAGCAGTGCCAGCTTTAAGACTGCTGCTCTGCAAGCACGTGGTGTGATGCAGAAAAATCACACTTATTTGCATCGGTTTGATATTCAGCAAAAGCAAGCTGCTGTTTGTTTTTTAACTTGCTGATAGCTGTAATTCCATCGATTGCCTGCTAGCAGAATGATGCAGAAGATAGGAGCTTGAGCTCCACAGAAGCAAAAACTCTGGAAGAGAAGTATTAGTAAACTTTTCCCTTTAAAAAAAAAAAAAGCAACCCTAATCTGTCTGATCCTGGAGATGTACCATCTGGCTGCTGTCTTTTGTTTTAATTTCTCACATTACATCAGAACCACAAGAAAGACGGAAACCTTGAAGGGATTAAAACAAAAAAGCCCTGCAGCATTTCAAGCCTTCTCACAGCCTGACCTGCACTCGTAACCTCATCTCTCTCAGAGCTGAAAGATTGGAAGCGATCAAATACACAGCAGTAAGAAAACAGAGTCATTTGGTAGTCCTTACTCAAGCTGAAGTACAGCCCACATTCGTGTCACAGCAAGAAACAGGGATGGTGAACAGCAGGCTGCTTTGCCATCAGCCTGATTAGCACAGGACTGCAGAGCATTAGGCACTGACAGCAGTGGCTGCTGGTGCTCAGCACTGCTCTGCCCGGCACTTCCAGCCACACGAGGAGGGTCACGTCAGAAAGGTGATGACAGGGTTCAGGCTGTAAGCCCCCCAGCACGGCAGCCAGGAGGCTGTTCTGGTTGTAAAGGTGATACTGCAGTACTGGAACGCTCGGAGAGGGAATGGAGTTAGCTCCTTTTCCTGGACAGTCAAATCTCTGTCATTCAACACCTAGAGCAAGAGCTGAAATGGATAAAGGCACTGCTTGGCAGAGGGCGTGCACTTGCACACGCAACTTTATCTCACTTCTCTTCTACTGAGCTTGAGTCAGGCCCCAACAAGTCCGAGCTAATCCAGCAATAGAAAATTAGAATGTCCGCAAAGCACTGAAATGCCAAGCAAAGCATTAATTTTTATGCTTGATTGCAATGTACAGCTCAGTCCAATTAATCCAGCTCATAAGAAAGGTATGCTGTTTGTGTTAGAAAACTGCACCTTCCAAAAAGCCGTACACAGAGCACGCACCAAAGGGGGAATACTTCCACTGAGCACGAACCAGATCTACAAACTGATCTGGGCTTTGCTTCTCCCTTCTCAGAGCAGCTCTAGCTCCCTGCACTGGCTCCTTTGGGTGGCAAACAGAGCGGGGGAACACCACTTCATGAAAAACAAACCTGCATGGGAAGGGGAGGGACTTCCCCTGGAAGCCAACCCACAGATCTGTTTGTAGTGCGTTATTCTGTGATTAATTTCTCCCCAAGATTTAATTGGACTCTTGGCTGTGGTGGTTACACGCTACACATATGAAACATCTGCCACAGAAAACTGCTGGAATTACTCAGGAATAGCAGGACACTGCAAACAGATCCCAGCGCTCTGTCTGAGCCCTCACAGCATCACATTCTGTTCTACATGGAATCTCCAATCACTTGCTCCACATTAATATCCCACCAGCAAAACAAACCCAGGAATGAAAGCCCTGTGCTTCACAGAGCTGCTTTTGGAGACTTGGAGGTGAAACACTGCTGAAGAACACAAGGAAACCCAGGTCAAAACACTGCTTGCAACCTTAACTACCATGTGATCACCGTCGCTATAAAAAAAAAAGGTTTCTCAGAGCATGAACTAATGGAGAAAAAATTCTCTGCTATTTGGCAACAGTAAGATCCAACTGAAATCAAGATGAGAAATTCTTGGGACTTCCCTGCAGCACGGCTGACTTCCCACTGCTGAATTTCCACAAACAAACAAACCACCAGCATGACACAGGCAGCAAGACTCGCAGGAAAAATAAGGTGGTGTGCAGCTATGGGTGATAGGTATAAAATGATCTTAACGAAGCCGTGATTACCACAACCACAAGAGCTATGCCTGAGCTGACATCACAAGTCTTGGAAACAAATGTCCTTCTAAGTGCTGCACCAAGTGGAATGAACGCACTGTGTGTGTTCCTCCGGTCCCACGCAGTCCACATTTGGTATCAATTCACTGGGACAGAAATCAAAGATCCACCAAAAGAAATCCACTTCCACGCTCCCCCTTCTCTGCTGCTCCACAGGAAATGGACATGGCTAGATCTGAGAAAAGGCGGATTTCCTCACAGAATATCATAAATTACAGCAACAGGAAGAGGACAAAGACAACGGGGCTGCAATCTCCAGAGCCATTCACTCCTGCTCCATAAACCTGGTAAATCTCCATCGGCCCCGCTTCCATCAATTCAATGTTTCGTGACATCTGACGTGTTAAAATTCTCACAGATAACTGAAAAAACAACCCAAGAAGAACACCCCCTTTTCTGTGCAGATGCAAAAGCAATAGCAAAGCAAACGAGAGCTGACAACACAGCGTTAAAACGGTGCCAGTGTTTGTTCATCCCTAGGAAAGAAGTCACAAACAAAACCACTTACGCTGAGGCATTCCTCTGGCCCTCTCCCAGCTACAACTGTTTCTGCTCAGTTGTGGGCTATATTTATCCGTAGCCTAAGCCATGGTCGTGCCTCCACATGCTGAGGAGGCCCTGCTGAGGAAAGGGAATTCTTGACAAAAGAAAGCAGAGCTTCAGCTTCATTTAGGATTCCCACATCGTGACCTTTACTGGTGTCTCAAAAGCAATCCCTTCCCCACAACGATTTAACCCCAACTTCAGCAAATCCTATTCACCCCCCACCCTAAAGCTCCCAGCTCTGGTAAGCCACAACCATGGCTCACCTGCTGTGGGGCTGGCAGAGATCTTTTAGCAAAACTTGCTGCAAACTGATGTCATTATCAGCTTGCTCTTCAAGTGACACGTGAGTAAGCAGAGCTTAGGGTCAGTGGTGCAATGGAGGATCGGACTCTCCTTCCTTCCTGGCTGCTGGCTGAAGCTGAAGGCATCAGAACAGGCTGAAGCACAACCACAGCCCCTCCACCACTGTGACCCATCCCGTCATCTCCACACGCACCGTTTCCCTCTCGCAGCTTCTTCCGTCCCAACCAAAGTTCCATTGCTCACAGAGGATAACTCATCCCCGCATGAGAAGGTTCCCCTGTGCAGCCACAGCTCAGTTTTCCTCCAATTGCACAGCATTTGGTGATTCAGATCCAGGACAGGTTCCTCTACTGCACTGCTTCAGCATTTCCACCCCTTGCTGAGCATCCCCGTACCGCTCCCCTCCTCCAGTGCTTCCCCATCCCGCTTCATCTTCCTTTCTGACAGTTTCATAAGTTAAACATATTCTACTTTTCAAAACACAGCAGGTCTTGCAAAGACACTAGGGATGCCATTCTTCAAAGCGAGAGTGGGAAAGGACTCGATTTACAACTCGGAGGAACAACAAAATAAGGGAGCAGCCACTTTCCCCTGCTTGGAATACCAGGAGAAGGGTCCTGAGTCCATGATGAAATTCAGGAGGCTCTGCTTGGTCATGATCAAACAAAGTTAAGGGAATTCCCTGGGAAAGTGCAAAAATGGCACTCCAGATTCCCTCCTCACAGAGTTCATCCTCATCGTACGTGCCCAACCTGTGCTTTCCAACAGCAGAAGAGAGACGAACTCCGCACAGGCTTCCGCAGGGCAGGAGGAAACCCAGCCAGCCCTAACCCAGCCGCACAGATGCTACACCTATATTCAAATCCTGCAACAGAGGAGCTTCAAACTCCAGGAGCCTCACCGCCCTGTGACGCCAGGCTGCTTTTTAGCAATTAGCGCCGATGATCTGCTCTGAAGAGCGGTGCTCAATCAGCGCAAGGTGGTAACACCAGCTAATCCTGCTACGCTCAGACAATGCTCTTCTTTCAACATCCACGCTCCCCTTCCCCCCACGGAATGAGAACACTGAATCATTTACTGTCTAACAAAACCATAATTACTCCAGTGGAGAAATTAAGGAAAATGATCACGTAGCGCACAGCATCTCTCCAACAAAGCCTCCAAACACTTGACTGTATCAAGCCAAAGATTCAAATTCAAAATGAGCGCGCATGCATTTTAAGAAGCATTTATATGCTTTTAAAACAGCAGCAGAAACACAGTTCGGATGTTTCTAGCAGTTTCTGCTAACAGAGAACTCAGGCAATGCTTCCAGTTATGTTCATTAGCCCCAGAATACGGATACCTGCTCTGTTTAACAGCAAATACCGCAACAAAATTTATATTAAAAAGGGAAATAATTCCGTTATCACCACTGCATCTGAATTTCAGATCTTACTCACAGAAGTGACCTTTGTGACTCTGCCTGTCTGCCCTCCTCCCCTCTCGGATCCCCAGGCACACACACAGGTCACGTTCCCCAGCAGTTTTATCACCTCTAATTTCCTCTGTAAGAACACAAAACTCAGCCCCATCATTTTGGATTTCCTGTCCTTGTCCAGAAGCAGACACCAATGGGGATGCTGAAACCTCACAAGTGCAGCTGAACGTACAGAATGTTCTTCTGTGGCACGTCACATCCAGGTAAGGCCTTTAAGGCGTGTGTGCAATCCAAAATAAGGAGAAACAGCACTTCAGCACTTCGGACCACCTCAGCCATGGCCCTGGCAGGTAACAGCTATCAAACCAAGCAGCACTTCAGGAACAGATACCGTCACCATTCCTTCATTTATTCTTGAGTTAGAGCTCATCATCCTCCCACTTCTGGACAACAGGGAACTCCTAGACACAATCTGCCATGATTTTACCAGGTTTGATAATAGGACATCCTCAATCCCAGGCTGCAGCAGCTCAGAAGGTAACACTGGAACCTTTACTTCAAGGCCACGTGTCCAAACAGAGAGTACCTGTCAATGGTCCTGCACTCCCAACACTCTTTGGCCTGGGATTCAGCAATAAAACTGTGTTAAAAGTGCAGGCAGAGTAAGGGGACTGAATTTGGCCAAGTGATGATGCAGCTTCAGAGATCCACTCCTCTCTCCTTCTGGTCAGGTTTCCTTCTTGAAAGCAACACCAAGGTCTGTAAAGTACACAGTCCTCCAGATACAAAGCCAATGATTTCTCAGTAAGAGAGCGAGCCTTACTTGGTCTATACATCCCTAAAAAAGGAAAACAGAGCAGGTTTGTGCTTTGCAGTTTCCCTTTAACTGCACCATTCTGTTCCCATTAAGAACATGAATAGGCAGCTGAAAAAAACATCGGGTCTTACAAAGCTGTGTTTGTTGAGCATTACACTGCTACGGTTTCAGCACTCGAAGTTTCACAGACGGATCAGCTCCAGATTGATCTATACCCACTACAAGCTCCCTTGGCCGCAGCACTGCACAGACTCTGTTCCGTGCATTTTTCACTGAGCTATTTTAATCTCAGCGTTTCTTTCTCCCGAGCAGTGCAGCAGAAGATGAGATTTCCGTGGCACAGTTCAGTGACAGTGCCGTGGTGGCTCTCGAGGTCCTGCGGTGCTCTGTGTGTGCCTTAAGCCTTTTTAATTTGCTGCTGCTGTTGTTTTACCTTCAGATGACAAACACCACTACTGAAACTTCAGTGAAGAATCTCCGTCTTACAACAGTGCTGCGGAGCTCCAGATGACCCAGTGTCCTCGTGTCACCCGTCTCGGCCCGTGTATTATGGGCTGTAATCTTAGATGCCATATGTGGTGCATCACCAACCTGGGTGAGCTGAGGACAGAGCCGAGTTGCCTTTGTGAGCAGGGGGTGAGCAATGGGAAGGAGGGGGAAGTGGATCGGCTCCAGCTAAAAAGCCTTCCCCTTTTCCCACAAAAAAAAAGACACGTATGGAATCTCAATGTGACCGCTGCTGCTGAAAACAGCACTGTCCTGAGTTAGCAAAATGAGTTCAGGACGCTGAAAAATACTTGGAAGCTTCCCACTGTAAATAAAAGAGCCTCTCGTATACGAGCTGCGATTTTGTTGATTCTTCTCCTTGGAGCAGACACAAGAACATTCCTACACGTTACATGTGCACGGCTTTCACAGCATCAGCGTGATGCCGGCGCTCTGGAGTCAGCTCCCTGCAAAGCCTTCTCCAGGTAAGCTGCTGGAATGAGCACACAGCCAAAGCCCTGCTTCTCATTCACCTGGATGCAAAACCTGCAAGGCAGAGCTGCTCCTATCAGCTCCGACCTGCGACAGAAGGATGTGTGACACACACATGAATCAGCAACTGCTGCGGGACCGACGTCTACCTTTACAGGTAAGTAAAAGCTCAGAGCCTTTAAAGGCTTCACAAAATCCTGTTAGCTCTATTAAACAGTTGCTCGGTTCATAGCCTCCAACAAATATGTGCGACAGGCAATTACTGAGGTCCATTTTTATACGAGCTATTATGTTGCAAAGTGCAGCCATTCACATTTTACACGTTGCCCATAAAACCAGCACACGCACATAAATAGTTTAATCCCATAAACAAGTAATAAATCTTGCATCTAACTCCATCCCAGGAAAAAAAAAAACAACAATCTTTTCAATAACTACAGGAAAAACGGGGGAAAATGCCATTTCCCTTCTGAGTACTACACATGGCACTAAACCACAGCTTTGTCACAAATGTGATTTTACAGAAATCTATTCAAGTGAATGGTTTTCACCTTCTCTTGACACACAGTCACAATCTTGACACAGAATTTGGGCTCAGGTGTAGATTCCTTGCATGTCTGTAATACCACTGCTGCACCAAAGCATCACGTTGAAATGGGAAGCAGCGAGTGCCACGTGCACGTATCTAACAACTCACTATGCTCAGTCTAAGCTGAGCAATCCGCTGAGTAAAACCACTCACAATGCATTTTCCAACCCCACTGAAGCAGATCAGCCAGAATGAGAAGTCAGAAAACGCTCTCCTGACTAACCTGGTGATCGCAGACCCCAGCAGAAATCCCCATTTATTTAGCCCTTGCACAAATGCATAGACAGCCCTCCACCACCAGACTGAAAACAAAAGTTCCCCAGGAAATGACTAAACTCTGTGCAAGAGCAGCAGCCGTGTGATTCAGCACTTATTCACTAGGTGCATCATGGTCTTCCTTAAGGCTGAAACTGAGCTACTAGAACAGTGAGTGTTGATAACCTTCTCCTTGAGTTGTCCAGCCAGCCCAACTAGAAAAGCTCACAACATCTTTGTCTATGCGAAGCAGCACACTTTCTCCACAAGATAGGCCAGTATGGACAGAATTTCCAAATCAAGCCTGCTTTCAACACGGCAATACACACATTTCTTTAACAAAAGCCAGCTGCCACAGGTAACCCTGCTCCAGGTCTGACACCACAGCAACACCTTTCCAAGCCACCTGGAAAATCAGTTTGGAGATGCAACCTGTTCCAGGCCGACTCTACCTGAGGTTATCCTTGTAATTAAACACTAGATTCTTGAATGCCATGTCAGAATGGGAAAAGAAAGAAGTGAAGAGCAATTACTCCGCTATCTACTGATCAAACAGGGCTTCTCATCACAAAGTATTCAGGTATGGAAATGTAACTCTCATCTTTTAAACACAGTGTTGGCAGAGCAGGCTAGCATGCAGGTTGGCATGTTGCACTGCATCTGAGCACGGTAATTACGTATTTCCAGATGGGAAAATGCTATTGCAAGTAACCGGATGAGCTCGATGATCACGCATGCTGAAAAAACATAAGATATCTGTGAAAAGCATTAGCACTTAAAAGGATCACCCCCCAAACAAAAACCCACAACAATGAGAATGAACTTAGCAAAACTACGGCGATAAGACTTCTGTCACGACCTTCTCCTGTGTGCCCCCCACCTTGATTCCCTCAGGGAAGCAGTACCAGGCATGTGTTCATGAGGATGTAATTCCCATTTCACAGAACAGGGCAGTGAGAAAGCAATGCTGCTTAGACAGCAAAACGCTCTGTTTTCCCAAAACATTCAAATCTGAAACACACACCACAGTCATTTTACAGCACTCACAAGTGCTTTCTCTCAGATAGTTGCTGTTCAACAGTATTAGTCACCGCAGTAGGATCCCACTACTTAACATCAAAGCTGCAGAATTATTAATTTTTATCCAGCCTCAAATTAGTGTGCAAAACCAGTAATCTAACTTTCAGAAACTCCCACCAAATTATAAAAGCGTATCTGACAAAAAAAATAGGAGGCCAAGTCAGTGAGCAGCTACTAAATAAATCACTTAGTTGTTCTTTCACTTCTTTTAATCCTGACCAGTGGGAACCCAGGCAAAGGCATCAAGAGTCATCCGTGCTTTGCCAAATATCCTTAAGTCTGCTCTGCACGTGGTAATTGAGCATAACCCCATCAGAAATAGAGTCCCAGGAAAGCAGAGCTGCGCTCCAGCTGACAGCATGCCACGCCAGGGCTGTGCTCTGTGCAGGGACAAGGCCGCCTGTGCTGCGCTGAAGAGCACTCCCTGTTCAAGTTGGCTGCAAGCTTGGGAAACTGGACGGGAGCAGAAAGAAGAAAATGCACTGGGTAGGATGGCACGGCAGCAGGCCTCAGCCCAGCGCTCAGTGCAGGCAGTGTTAAGCTTTCAGCTCTGTTCAGATCAGCAACCCTGGCTCCTTGAGGAATTTCACTGCTAAGGAAACCATGCTGGCATGTCACCAGCAAGGCTAAGAAAACCCATTATTCTGTCAGCTGCAATGCTCTTTACAAGAAAGATCATGCGAGGAGCGACTTCTGTTTGGGCTCTTTCGGCGTGCTGAAGAGTCAAAGCGTCTGCCTCAGAAGCACTTTGTTCAGATGCTGGATAGCAGGATGCAGAAAGATCCTCGCAACGTGAACGCCTTGAAGCAGTGTGGAAGATCCAAATAATGGGCAGCACATGTTCCCAGCACAGCTTAACGCTGCACCATGCTCCATCTCAGCTCAGGAGCTGAGAACCTCCAGAAGATTTATCACAGTGCTGCCGAATGTAAATACTTCCATGGAAATGAAGCACTGCTCCCAGCATACCAATTCCTCCTGTCTAATTCTGCACCTTTCTTCTTTAAAAAAAAAAAAAAAAAGAAAACTGCATTAGATTTTTGGTACAAAATATTGAAGTAGAAAAAAAACCATGTTATTATCGTAAGGGAAGGAGTAGTCAGTCTCAATTTGCTGGCCTTGTTATGCAGGATGCTGCAACACTCAGACCAATTACAATACCTATTTCTTTTGCAGCAAAATGACCACACCAGCTGCGTTCCTCATGCCTTGCACCACTACAGCACCGCTGTCACAGTGTATTTTCACAGAACTGAAGGCAAATATTTTTTCTACAACTACACCAGTGGACCCTGAACCTAAACAAACAGGCTTAGAAGCGAGGAAGATCCCATTCAACAAGCTATCTCCAGAACCACAATTACTGCTCGCAGCACATTTCCCTTTTGGGGCCTCTTTAGGGGTGCAGCATCTCCTTTTCCATCAATAAACTGAATTCTCAAATGTCTGTCTCGTAGAGGGAAGGAAGTATGGAGAAATCAGTAGGATTATTTAAGAGCACACAGTCAGCAACTTGCCAAAAGGAAAAGAACACAAACAAGATGAACACAAGAGCACACAAAAAAGACACTGCAGACACTGATGTGGTTTTAGACAGAATCTCCATCAGAAAATTATTTCACTATGAAGAATTCCTGTGTTTATCTTCCCAAATATTCTGAGTTTATCATAAGGACGTGTCACTGTGGCCTTGTTAAGAAAGCTGTTCCTGAGATCGCAGTTTCCAAGCAAATGTTCACGTAAGAAAAATTCACAGGAGAAAACTTCCATCTTGCTGATTTCTCATTAGTGAAAAATAAAGGAGGAGATGACAACGAAGTAATCACAAAACAAATGACTCCAAACCACCTCGTGCGAGGTTCTCAGTGAGCAGGGAATAGAGGCTCTCCATCAAACAAGAAACAGAGGATAACACAGAGCTTTGGACAATCACTGCTTTGTTCGCACAACAAATAATTAAAGCCTCCCCAGCAGCCCCACAGGGAGGCTGAGAAATCATCTCATCTGAATTCCTCCCGGCTCTACCTACGCCACCATTTCTGTAGAGCTCCTCGAGAATGCCAAATTACTCAGGTCTGACAGCACTTGACTCCTCTCGGGAAGGGAAGCTCTCGTAGCAGCAGATGCCATCCCAGGAGGTCAGTGCTGGGGATGCTGATCCACACACCAAGCACCTTCCTGCTGGAAGAGCAAAGCTATCACCGTGAGACACACTAAAACCCAACCATCTCACTGCCCAAAGAGCAAATTGGGCAGCTTCCAACCGCATGGCCTCCCCTGTACAGGACTGCCAAAAGAGGGACTGGCCCCAGCACAACGCGTATGACACTTGTGATATTAATGAGTCGGCCTTTAACTGCACACAAGAGCTGAATAGCAATGAAAAGGGAAGCGTGTTTTACACCTGGCACCCGGCATATCACAGCAGCAAGGCAACACTGCTTCGCTGGATAAGCAAACACCTGAACACAGCTGCTCTCCAAGCAGCTCGGTTTGGCTCCGATGCTCCTGAGCCCTTTTCACACGAAGGTCAGAGACATCCGATAGAGTGGAAATACACTCATTGAGATTTATTTATAATAAAAAGGGAAGAAAAACAAACACATTCTCCTAGAAATGACACAGCTTTCAGTAGGTAAATTAAAAGCTCCTGTTAGTAAATTCAGTATTAAAGAATCAAAGGACAGCGTTAGCTATAAACAAATACTTTAAACAACAGATCTACTGATCCAGCCAAGTGGGAAGAAACATGAGCTGGTAAACAAAACTGGGCTCTGCCAAAGCCAGAAGGCTGAGTGCATTTCCCATTCGTTGTCTGCAGCCTGAACCACCACCACCAGATTTCTGGATGCTCACAGTGGGGCTTACTCACAGCTCTGTGTGCTGTCAGCAGCGACGCACAAACCCCTCTGCAGCCCTGATCAATAACTTAGTGAGCACAATGCAAAACCACCACGAGCTTCTGTACCACAGGCAGCTGCACAGAGAAAATAAAATCAAAAAAACAAATAGAATCATTCTATAAACTGCTTCTGAGTTTTTCCCAGGACAAATAAGTCTCCTGCCCTGGAAGGCAACTGACCCAAACCAGGGATGTTCTCACGTCCTCTGCTCTTCACGTGAAGAAAATATTTTAAAGAGACAAAACTCAGCTTCTAGGAACAGGTACAATGTCATGGTGTATCTGTGCTAAGGAAGCAAAATTTATCATTAAAATACCGGGTAAAGAACATGTAAGTGCATCTCAGCGAAAGCCAAGTCACCGAGTGCCTGTGCTGACACTGCTTGCTCACGCGAAAGCAATGCAGGCTCAACCTCAGCACAGAGCTGCTGGGAAGCTGCTACACCGCACAGGGACCTCTGCTCACCCATGGTTTTCTCTGCAGAGCCACACTACAGATCAGCCTTCACCACAAGCAGTCATGGCTTGGACGTGAGGAGTACCTGCTTGGCTGGGCTCGAGCTGGAAGAGAGAGAAGAGCTGGATCTGTTCTGAGGCTGTTAATGGCAAAGCTTACAGAACAGGACAAACTTCTAGAAAGATTTTTTTTTTTTGAGTCATAAATCAAAATAAATAAAACCATATTCCATATTGTAAGTTCATCAGAACGCTCTCTCAAGTTGTCCTCGTATATCACCACCACAGGGAAGAAAGCCCAAACCTGCTAAAAGCTTTAAAAAGCCTTAAATTAAATATTAATATTCAGAAAGGGATGAAGCCAGCACAAAAACAGAAGGTTCCTCACCACTCCAGTTCTGCAGAGCCCAGAGCTAGAGATGAAAGGTTTCTTGCAAACAGGGATGCACTTTTTTTTCCTTTCAAATTTTATTTAAAACATGCTGGATGGTATTATGAACTAAAAAACAAAGCAAAACACCAAAAAAACGAGCTACAGCTGTACACGTTGAGAACTGAAAGCTGCCTGACAAAGCAACAAGCAGCACAGCGAATGACTAACAGCAGCTAATTGTTGTGTCAGTTAATGAAAAGCAGAGCTGAACGGTTATCAGCACTGCGTTGCCCTTACGGGTCTGTTTGCCATGTCAGAGATAAAGTCAGAATCCTTCTCTCCCAAATTCCACTTTTGATGCTTAGTCGTGTTCACTTATCTCCAAGCCACATACCTCAAGAGGGAAGTGCATTAAAAGAAATGGATTCAGCTTTACTTCCAACTGTTGCTCGGACTTGGGCTCACAAACCTCAAGACACGTCCTTGAAGAAGACCTCTGGCACCCCCAGCACAGGGTTGCCCCGGTTGGTTTTTCCTTGTGCTGTTCCTTTGTATCTCTCTGTGTAGCAGAGAGATATCTCCTGTTCCCTCTGATTTGAGGATGCTGGCTGATCAGGTGTTCACAGCGACCCAGAGCGATTTGCCAAAAGCTCCCAAAAAAAATCTAACGGAGTGATGACATCAGGTACTTCATTTTAATGACAGTGAGATCATATTTTAATTTTTCATTCTGGAACAAATTTAATGCAAGGGTGACTGTGCAGTTCCCCTTAGCAATGGCCCTTCTCCCTCAAAGACAGAAGCACCGCTTTAAATAATGAACGGAACCCTTTGGTTACCGCCAGCATTTAATTTCAGCAGTATTAGCCTGGTTTTCTTACTATGCAAAACATGTAAGCCCTCCAAGTTACTCATCTAAAACAGAAACCCTGAAGTGTGAACTCTAGTTCTTACAGGAAGAAAGCCTGCAGGGCCAACCGTGCTCTCTCTAGGCATGGGTATAGAAACCTTTAAGGACATACAAGCCTAAGGTGTCTAGAAAGCAAACAAACAAAAGAAACGGGACTAAACTTAAAAGTATCGCCGGAAAAAAGCAAGTTAATTAAACACTCTCTGCAATTCTTAGCGGGGACACAGAGGTGTCTGAGCCCCATTTACAAAAACCTGATGGAAGGTACAACTGCACGCAGGGCAGAACTGCAGATGTTTGGCAAAGCTGCTGGTTCAGCTCCACAGCACGACCTCGGCGGTGTTATCTGATGGCCATGGCCTAATTCCACCTCTGCTCTGGCAGGCAGAAAGGCAGGGACTTTCCAGGCCTCTCCCTCTAACTTCATAACTGCGGGAGCCCTCCTCCTCCTAAAACCTGGTGGTTTTACACAAACTGCGGTCTGCCCATCTGAGGATCATCCCAATTGTGGTTCTGCTCCACCGGTGTACAGTTCATCCCAGCGTCCACGTTCCAGTGAGACTCATTACCCCTCTCCAGCCCATCCTGCACCATCCCAAGCAGCTGCTTGCTAAGATCCTCCACTATTTCTCATATTAACCTCCAGCAGCTCAAAGAGACCAGGATCTAACACTTGCACTTTAGCTTTTCTGCTGTTGATGACAACATAAAAAGTACTTGTATTAACCATCTGTTACTACACCTAATGGAGCCGTAATCACTAGGCATCGCCCATTTCAGAGAGCACTAAAATGTTTATAAAACCAGTCTGTCAATGTAATGATGTTAACAGGAAGACACTTGCACCTTTTCGATAAAGCACTACATCTGCAGCAGGCCCTGCTCTCAACTGCAAAGACAGTGGCTGTTTTAATAGCAGACTGAAGCATGGGAGACTATTCCACACTTCGGGGGCTGGGAGGAGTGGGAAGGGCTGAGGACACGCTGACAGCAGGAATTTAAGGCAAAACATTCTGGCTAAAAAGAGAAACTGAGGTCCAAGGACAAAGCTCACAATGAAGCATAACCTCTGCAAAAGGAGGCAGGTAGTCACCAGGCATCGGTTTGGATTGCTGCCCTCCAATTTGTTCAGTAAGACCTGCCTGCTGACTCCACACATTTTATGTAAGTAAAATCTGTGCCATGCTACGTAACAGAAAAATAATGGTATTTGGGAAATAAAGCAGTCGCTTCCCTTCATGATGCCTTGTGCAAGAGGGTATTAAGAACAAACCAGTACAGGAGATAAAACACAAAATCAGTTCCTTGCCTGAGATGCTCCCAGCAAACATGATGCTGGCTGTCTCAGCCAATCTGCAGCACCCAAAAAAATCCCTTAGAGACAGCGATACCTCATCCAGAAGTTCCCTGTTGCCCCAGTTCTGCTGCAGGACAATGCAATGCAGCCCTGAGACCCAGACGTCACACTCAGGCAGCGATCGCAGACAGAGGACGAGCTCACAATGCGATACCTCCACTACAGATCCCTGAAGCACGATGCCTGTACTGACTGTTCTGTGTGCAGATACCACTGAATACTTCATGCTGAAAGCTTTAAAAGGGAGAAAAGTCAGCCCAGAAATGCAGCGTTCAGGAGCCAACCTCAGCTCCAGCAGTGATGTGATGTGACTGGTGGAACAGCTATACACGGCACTAAAACCTTCTTTCCACGCAGAGGAAAGAGAAACAGCACAGCAGTGCAGATTTCAAAGTGTGTCCATTTCTAATTTGCTTAGTTTCACTGGCTTAAAATTGAAGCTTATTTTGAGAGTGGAGTTTTTATCTCCCTCTTTCCCCCTCCTCTTTTTATTTTTCAGTGTAAGGACACAGCAAATCAAGAAGTGGGAATTTATCACCAGGAGAAAGCAGCCATCAGAGGGAGACAGCTGTACCTGACTGCTGCAGATATCTCCTTCCCCATGACCAGGGTGAAGTCGTAGACAGGCTTGGGGCAGTTCAATAGCAGACGGGTTCTGCCAGTGCTCTCACACAGAAGATCCTCTCCTCACGGTTCAGTTTCACCAGATGGGTTAAGTGCTGTACTGACAGACCCACTGGACGAAAACTCCGAGAATTAAGCACAAGACCTTAGCATCCAAACAACAACCAGGGTCTAAAAAGCTAATGTAGACTGACATGCAAAAGTGTGCAATCATTTCCATGAGGCTGCATTCATCTTCTTTACATATGAGGCCAAGAAAGCCCCTGGGGCTGTACGAGTGCCTAAATGGGCGCAGGTTTCCTTTGGTCTTTAACAAAGGCTTTAAGCAATTGGCAAGCTGCCCTGGCCTAGCTGCCTTCTTCCTTTTCATATGTGCCTCCATCCACAGATAACGCAGGGCGGCTCTGAATTCACAGCCTGCACAATCAGAGGTAAAGGATATCGCAGGAAACCCAAGTCAGCTTTTCCCCTCCATGAGCTAACTCCCTGGAACAACCAGCACAGTCCTTCTCGTTTGCGTATCTCACAGCATGTAACACTTAAACAGCAGATGGTATGTTCAAAGCTCAACCATCAACTGGTTTAGTGAGTTAAAGAAGGGAGATGCAGCCTGCAATTGCTTGGGGCAGAATGTGCTGAAGGAGCAGAAATCTACCATCCAGCTGGGGTTCCATGAAACAGCTTCAAACAATCCCTTCAAAACATGGAAACAACCCAAGGACTGCAGCCTCACTCCCATGCAACAATAACTTTTGCAGACTTTTTGTCACACTTCACCCATAGAAAAGCTGTTCTGAAATAGCTATTCTCGAAAGCGGAACTAAAGAAGCAGCAGCCTCACACTGCCCAAATCTCTCTGCTTCGCTAGGTCCTTTCATTCTTCTCTTCTTGGACTGCTCCACAGGCTGTCCCCTCCCGTATCAAATATTCAACTGCTCATTTTTTAAGGCTGTCAGCTCCCATGGCTGGACCCGCACAACCAAGGCTGTCACCGCGTGGTAAGAGCGGCACAAAGCAGCAAGGACGTCCTGAGCTGTCCTGCTGCCAGACCTCCCATAACCTGCAGCCAAACTCACTTCCAACAGCAGACTACTTACTCCTTCCCCAGCTCTCCATGCCAAGTCTTTGCTTTTATCCTTCTGCCCAAATAGATCTCTCCCTGCTGGAAGAGGAGTGTGCCTGCAGTGCTATGTGACGTCTGCGTCCCTTTCACTGCTCACAGGAAGCTGTTCTGGGGTGTTACGGAAGAGAAGAGAAATACAGTAATTTTCCTAAGAGAAAAGGCCAAGCTGCAGCATCTTGTGTGGCACTGGATTGTTTCCATTATTCTGAAGCAGTTCCATAGATTCCTAGTTGGAAATAAACCGGGGGTTGGAACTAGATGACCTCTCAGGTCTCTCCCAACCCGTGCCATTCTACAGTTCTATGATTTCTGATCCTTCAGCACATTCTGACCACCATCCTGTGCCTTACTTGCTGCCCCTCTCCCCCACTGCTTTGCTTCATCCATTTCAGTCCACAGGACATGGAAAGAAAAGCATCACTTATGTCAAAGGAGAAGAGGAAGTTCCCATAAACAAAGCCCCATAGAGCTGTCAGGACATGAACCTTTATTTCTATGTGGCTTTCTCCATCAAGCTTAACACAAGAAATTACCTTTTCATTCCAGGGAAATACACTGACTGAATATCATGAGCCGTCACAGTGCAGCACTGATAAACTGAGTGAGATTACTGCAGGTAAGCATGCACCAGCCAAATCTCAACGACTCCTTCTGGACAGAGCATCGTGTTTCACAGCCCCACACAAACCCAGAGGACAGCAGTCAGTACAAAAGAATGACGTGAAGCAAACAGAACGTGTCTGGACAAGAACCAACAACCCAACCCCAACATCTCCTAAAAAGCCCTGGAAGTGGTGACAGCCACCCTTGGCAGACAGGGCTTTGGGCCCCTGGGAGAGAGCTGCAACGGCAGGATCAGAACGTGGGCCGAGAAGGAAGGGCTCAGCTTTCTTCTTATTTAAATATGTTTTCATTCAGACTTCTTTAAGATCAACTTATCCACCGTGAAAGTAGGAAGGAGACGAGCTATTAAGTAATTACCTAGGAAGACACATGACAGTAATCACAATACATCAGACATGACTCTGCCGGATCCGAACGCCTCTTTCCATCTCCCATGCTACCACGAGATATACCAAAGCGCTCCACTGAGGCTCTACACAAGGAATAACCTTTGGATACACAAAAGCCGAAGGGGAATTACATCTTCCTGTTTGCTGTTCTGGGCAGGCTTTTCTTTTTTTTTTTCAAAGGCCTGTTGCAAAAAAAAAACCTGCTCTGAGAGCCCTTCACAGCACCTCTGAGATTCTGCGTCTGCCCAATTTGGGGGAACAGCAGAAAATCTGCTGCGCTCAGGCATCTGTGTCTCTGCTCACAGCGACCAAAACAACTTCCTTAAGTCTTTAACACTCGTGGCGAGCAGCCTTATGCCATCTTTACATGCTGCAATTTTAAAACAGGACTTAACAAGTAAAGTGTATCAAACGCAGGAATGGCCAGGCAGAACTGAAGTGTTTGTTCAAGGTTTCTAGGTGTGGCAGCAGCCAAGACATAATAGGATTATTTCTATCTGACTCATTTGCTTTGTGTTCATCCACGATTCTCCTGCTTTCGGACTCAATTATTGACTTTTTTTTTTCTACGAAACAGGATATATAGACATACTTTTTTTTAATTTGGGAAATTTTCAAGAGGGACTCAAGAACGTAAAGCAGAGAGGGGTAATTCCACAGATTGGGTACCAGCGTGCTCAACTCAAATGCACCATCACAGTGCTGAACTGGAGATTACCTGAGCACGCAGTGTGCTCCCAGCACACTGCACAGACACCAGTTAGCAGTTACCAGGCTGCATGCTTCAAACTGAAACAAACACTTCCCCCTTTTCACTCCAATCCAACATTGTGTAAGCGTGGAGGTTTTCATTCTAATTACAATAAGAATTGTTCACTTTATTATTTTTTTTTTTCCTTTTAATCCACAAGGGATCACTTTAAGTTTCTGCCCTAAGAATAAACACAGTCTGGGGCTGAAAATAAAAGCACAAAGCACTGACATGAGCGCTCTGAGATCTACTTTTTGCTAACGCAATCCATGCTTCACTTTGTGTTGTGCAGTATTCTCCTCAGGATTGCCAGAAAAGTTTCTATAACCGTACAAAAATAATTCATAAGTTTGGTCCACAACCAATGATTCGCTGCACGCGGAATGGAGTAAAGGGTTCCATTTCCTCTTTTTAGAAAAGGAAAGTTACATTCTTAAAAGCTTAATCAATTGCCCCCTGCAGCTCAGAGCTTGTCAGTGATGGAAAAGGGAACACGATGAGGTGGGATCCAACCCTGCTGCCAGAAGCTCTGTGAGGAGATGGAGCTGTGCACTCCACACACGGGAAGGAGCCAGCTGAAGCAAACCTCCCAGCAGCACCCTCCTCCATCCAAAGGCACAAACAGAAGATGGGAAGGTCTGTTTATTCCTCCACCAGAAGCACTGAGGATCGAGGCCCTCTTATCTCCGTTCCATCACCTGACTCGGCTCTCTCCAGCACAAGGTGAATAAGCACGGCCTGGAATGTGCCGTGTCACTTCCAGCTCCTGGGAGGAGCGCTCCTGCTCCTTCCCAGTGACACTGCAGGTTGTGGCAGAGCCTCAGCTGCTGCAGCTCGGCACAGAGCAGTTAGCTACAATCCCACCTTCACCTCAGAAAGGCAAAGAGAGACCTTTAGAGCCGTCCACCTTTGCTTATTGCTCTTTCTAGAAACTGACCAAAGCCTCTTCCCCTCCCCCAGGGTTTCTTCTGCCTGGGCAGCGTATCTGTGAGATCACTGCTTCCAGAAGCACGTACAGCTCCCAGCAGGTAATTACAGGGAAAGGTGACGATGAAGACGTGACGAGGAGGCAAAGAAAGCACTCTTATCAGCAACCCCACGCTGACAAATGTGCGTTCATCGCTGTTCTCACCCAGGAGGTTACAGAACTTTCAGAAAAGGTGCTTCATATTGAAAAGGTTCTTCACTTCAACGATCAGTCGGCACTCTAAATGAAAAGCTGACGTGCTGAAGGCAGCACAGGTGGAACAGCAGCAACACAAAACTTATCCTTAACGCAGCCTCACCTGACTCTGCCTTCCCAGAAACCTGGAAGCACAGCTCGCTGCCATCTGCTCAGCACCGTCCATCCTCCTGGCAACTACAGATACTGATCACGGGGAATATTCATAGCAGGAAAATACTTATCCTTGGCTTTCTTTGATAAATTCAGCAGCCAGACAGTGCAGTGTGATGGGATCAGTATTCCCAGCAGAACAGCAGTGCCTGCATTTAGAGCTGCAATGGCACTGCTACCTTCCCTCTGTGCTGTGCCAGGAAACACAGAGACAAGACACAACCAATGCTTTTTTTCCCCTGAGCTGCTCTGAGAGAAATGTATTATAAACGTGCATTAGAGGAACAAAAGCCTTGCTATTCCAAAGTACATTTTCTTAATGTAGAATGAGTGTGTGTATTTCTAGGTTGTAGCTAAGTCCTCTTTGCAATACGTGCTTTATTCCCAACAACAGGAAGGTTTTGTTCTCAAAATCCTTTATGACTAAGGTACAGTGGCAAAGGAGAGGAAAAGCATCCCAAACAATCCTTTTCCACCGCTGCACTTTAGACCTGATATATTTGACATCAGTCCCGATCCCAGAGGCAAAATGGGAGCACTTTATCCACTGAGTCAACCAGCTCCCACAGCTACAGCCATCCGAAATGGAACGCATTACTCCTGCATTAAAACATATGTTTTTGAAGGCAGCTAGCCATCCGGCTGCCCTCAGAGAGATTACAGAAGACCTAATTTTATCAGGCTGGGATACAATTCTCTTGGTTACTTTGGCTCCCCAGGGACACGGAGCTGCTGGAAGCAGGTTGCCTGACTGCTGGGGAACAACTCAGCTGCTGATCATCGGGGCAATAACTCACATCCTAGGTTCCCAAAATATATCAGTGCATGCCCTGCAGGCTCCGTGGGCTCCCACCCCTATGGAATTCACACAAAACCTACTTCGTATCAGCACTTCTCAAGTCCAGAAGAATTAGAAAAAGTTGATGCTGGCAGAAAAGTTCCACAACTTTAAGCAAGCTTTTTCTTTTCTTCCAGAAGGAACGCTAAATAAAAGAAGGCATTCATCCACTAGAGCCAAAAGCACAAGGCACTCTTACATCAGCTGTCCTTGGTACCAACGCAACCTGTGTGTGCACTCCAAGGTGTGCTGCAGGCACGTTCAGCTTTGAAGTTTGAAGAAACTGATGTGCATGCTGATAGAAATGGGTGTTCTACCCAAAAAAGTAATCCAGACAGGAGGGAAAAAGCAGTGTTACTCAGAATGAGGAATACAGGTGTGAGGCTTTTCCCAAGACTTGTCATCAAAATGTTATGGCAAAATTTGTGCAGCAGATGTGACGTGGCTGCCTGCACAGCAGCCGTTAGCTATAAATCACCGCCGTAAACTTAGGAATCTTCCATCCTAATTAATAGAATGAGACACCCTGGCCTGATGACTCCTCCCTGACTTCATAAGAAAAATGTTAAATTGAACCGACGTTAACAGAACACTTCAGTTCCACTGCTCAACAAAGTCCCAAAAGGAGCTGAGCAGACCCCTGAGGCTCAGGAAATGCCTTCTGTAACTTTGGGGCAAGCAGCTTCAAGAAAACCACTTCAAGAAATTATCTGGACATTATATTTGAGGGAAATCAAAACAGGAAAGCATTCAGCTTCTGCTTGCACCTCTGGGATGTCTCGCCATTAGTTCACTCTTTGGCTTCAGAAACTTGCCACTGAATAAACATGATAAATCCAATGAATAGAAAGCTTCATGACAAAAATGAATCCGGAAGGAACCCATCACCTTTTCTGACACAGTACCAATGAATTAGAAACACGCGGGGTCCTCTGCACGCCCACTTCTCTATGGGGCTCCAAGTGCTCTCCAGACCTGCAACCTGGCTGCACGCTGTTACTGCCATCCATCACATCTACCCCTTAATATTTCATGCTACAGAATTTAAAATAGAAAGCTGAAGATCTAGGACATCACAAAAAACACCGGAGAGAGCTTTACTGCAGATGTGTCAGGCTAACAAGTCCGATCAATGCTTCCAGCCTAAGAATCCAGCTGAAACTGCAAACTGCACCAGTAGTAAGAGCAAGCAGCACAAAGACAACACAGGAATCATTGCTACCAGATGTCAACCTCCGCCCAGCTGAGGAAAACTGGTTCTAACTCCAGCAAGGCTTCAGAGAAGCAAGGGAGGAGGTGGAGGAGTGTCTTTAAAGCCTCTAATTTCCTCCTCTCCCCAAGGCAAAGGGTCAGAGCTGCAGCTTTTAAAAATAGCCCCAAACCCGCTCCTCATTTCCTAAGTATAGCAGCAACAATGCAACCAGATGCACTTAAACTCTCCTGGTTGATCTTTGTTATACTAACCTGGATGCTCCAAATACTTTTCTTGCACAGTATAACTTACTCCTGGTCACAACATTAGCATTTAACTTTCTCCAAACCACTCATCACTCTCAGCACTCTGCTTTTTGACCATCTGCACAGTATGTGATGTTTGGATGGACCTTCAGTTCGATGGGCTGGGGACAGTTTTGCTGCCCTGCTCCTCTGCTGCTGATGATTTGAGCTGTATTTCATTTTCCTGTGTGATGGACACTGCAAGCAACCCACGGGCTACCATGCTCACACCACTTCTTTCCCTGCTGTAAAGCTTAATAAAATACCATTAGAAATGAAGCCTCCTATCGGGATCTTGGTAGAGCCAAACGAGGCAGGGATGAGCACCTCTGAATTTGTGTGAACAGCTCTCCATGACGTGCCCCAAAAGGATTTTTCTGCATTTCAAAGCACTGCCTCAGAACTGTACCTTTGTTGGCTGCATACGGAGAGGCTGTGTCAAAGCCATACACAGATTTCTCAGCAGATTTGGTACCCATCCGCTGTCAGTCCTGCAGGTAAATTAAAGAAGCAACATAAAAGCTTTCCCATTACCAGTTTTGCCTAATGCAAGACTTGTGGGTACAGTGCTGCATAAATGTACAAAACCACCCGCGAGTCCTGCTAGCTGCAAGACACTCAGAGCTGGCTGCTTACGCTCATAAGCTTCCTATAGTCACAGTTCCCCTCCGAACAACAGGGAGAAAACTGAAGTGAAACCACTCTGCCCACACAGCAAATTCCATGTAAGCAGACCTTCCTTGATCAATTACTTTCTTTGGTTCTCCCCTAATCTGTTTAGATTCTGTAATTTATCTACTCCATCTATTAAAAAGGTCCTCACCTACTTTGATGGGTGCCTGGCAATCAAAGAATGAAAGCTGAAAAAGCACAGCTTTTGAGGGAAGAGAAAAACACCAGGATTCCTCAGGAATTTTTCAAGCCAAACAAAATAAAGACTCAACCCAATTGCTTGAGTCAACATGTTTCCTTCCAGTAAGGTTCTATCCTATTTGGCTGGCCTTCAGTCCCGGGTTTCAGCTGTTCTGCTGATACTACGTTTTCCACACCAGCCACCATCCCTTCTGCTTCTGAAAGTCCTTACGCACAGCTTCCCTCTGCCTCACATCTCTGGTAAGAGACAATCAGCTTGAGAAGGAACAAACACAGGTGCGCGAAGCCATTCACAGAAACACCCACACCAAATCACAAACCAGACAGCCAAATGGATGTTTAACCAGAAAAGTCAACAGAAACCACCTCCTTCTGTACATGAAGCAAGAGCAGTGATATGATAACGCTGTCACATAACCCAGAAAGGGCAGATCATGCTCGGATCCTGAACTGCTATCACAGGAATTCCTCGTTATTACTAGGCGGGGTTTTCCCCCTCCTCTTACCTCATACTTTCACAGATGTCAGGAGCTGAAGTCCACTCCACTCACATCCCTTTGCTAGTTAAAAACAGACAGAAACCACAGTCAAACGAAAACCAGCAGCCAAGTAAGAGCTTCAGGAGAGCACTGAACCCTCTCAGAGACGGCTGTCCTACTTCCAGAGCAGCAGCTCCAGTGCTACCACCGGTACCTAGGGAAGAAACTTCACTGCGCAGACAGCGTGAACCTCAGACCGAGCACTGCATAAAACAAACATAGGGAATGTGCTTCAATAGAACTACGAATCCGCCAGCACCAGAGTTTCCTAGTGCTATTAACACAGCTGCAATGAGATTAATGTGAGAAGAGCTGCTTGAGAACTGCCCCCAAAGCACCACCAGAGCACCCAGACACCTCCACGCTGAGTGCTGCCTCACTCCAGGGCTGACATCTCAGAGTAGACACGGAGGACTTCATGTGCTTTGCTCTGAGAGTAGAGCTGTTACAGGGCAGCCACAGTCCTCATCACACACAGCTGTGGTTCAGCCTGGAAGGTGTAAAATGGAGCACAGGTGAAACTTGGTTTCTTTGAGTCTTATCAAACAGTTTGGGTAAGTCCTCCTTAAAGTTCAGATCCCTGGTGCTTCTCCTCCTCAAGGAGCAGCAGATGCAAACACAAAGCCAGCCCTTCCCATCATTACTGATGCATAATGTGGGTGTTACTGACAGATGAAAAAAAAGCACGAGAAAGAAAAAAAAAACTGAAGTAAGAAAAGAAGGAAAGCATGAGTAATCAGCAGGTTCCAGGTTCCACGTAGCTCTATGACTTAATTCACTGCAGTTAATCATTCTCATTAGAGGCAATGACACTGATCCCTTCTGTAAAGAATCTCTCTGTAAAATGTGCTGCTGGAGGTTTGGGTACAACATATTACAGAAGACAACTGAAGTCTTACCTAAATTCATTCAGAAATAAATGAGTTAAACCCAAATCAATCAGCGAGGCCAAACAAGGACGCACAACTCAAGACCAAAAGAAAGAAATGAAAGCGGTTTCTGTTAATGGAAGAAGAATTACTGCTCCCCGAAAGACGTCCCATAGTGTCACAGGAACGCTTCAGGTTCTTCAGGAAGGGGACTGCTGCTGCTTCCACGCTGAGCCCCACGAGGGGCAGTTAAGGAACAGAGCAGGGACGGCACCGTTACCATCAGCACTGTTGTTCTGTGAGGAAAGTCTCACTGCAGATCATTCAAACTACGGTTTAAAGCATGCTTAAAGTAGAAATCAATCCTTCTGTTCCGCTTTGTGTCCTACTGTATGCCGACACAGCACCTTCCACAAGCAAATCGCCAGGTAAGATTTCAATACTCTCTTTCCCCCACACTGTTAAGAGATTCTGCAAACCATGAAGGTGAGTGGGAACACGGCACCACACAAAGCCCACAGCTGCAGCTCTCCTTCCCTCTGCCTGCCCATGGCTCTCCCATTTAGGATCACCCATCTCCCAGTGCCTGCATCCCAAGTACAATTCCTCTCCCGCTCCCAAAGAGAGGCGTGCTGACTCAGAAACCCCAACAGAAACGTTTTCAGAGCACACAAGAGGCAACCTGAGAAAAACAAAGCTGCAGTTAGGAGCGGGAGAAGGATCGAGTGCTGTTAGCCAAGCAAGAACTAATCAGACACACACCAAGCAAATGCTTCTATTCAATATTGTTTACTATAAATAGACCCATAGTTATACCCAGTTAACAATGCACACATTCACCTTCGAGTCTTTAAGCTGAAGTCTCAAACGGGGATGTAGGTTGCAATGACATTACCCCACCGACCCCCTGCTCCACCACAGCTCCCCTCAGTTATCTCAGGGAACAGCAGGGCCGTGGCCCCATGCCATCGTGTGTGCTCAAGGCTTTCCGACAGGAAAAGGGACAGGCACAAAGAAACCTGCTAAAAAATCGGGGTATTAAATCCGTGAAGTGGTAATGGATTTAGTGTTCACAGAATTACGTAACACAGGAAACTTCGCTCCAAAGCATGGAAGTTTAAGCTGTTAGAAGCTTTATAAAGATTAGCATGATGTCACAGCCAGCCCTTCTACCAAAAGGACTTTTAAAAGCTCAGCTCGCAGCACCGTATCAGCGGGTCAGACTTAAACTGTCGGTATCACACGGAACAACTTTCATGAAACAGAAGCAAACGCTTAAAAGCATCCAGCAAACTCCTCCATAAACCACCAATTACCACTCGTGATATTCCTGGGGAGTGAAGAGGATGTTCCTCCATTCTTTGTTATCGTGGAGTACCCAAAACCAAACACCAGCCGGGGTTATCGCCTTCAATAAATGTTTACAGAAAGCGTATCTGGAGAAAAGTCGGGCAAGGAAATAATCACACACACACGCACACAAAAGCCAACAGCCAGCACGACGGCAGCGTTCAATCCAACCAGAAACAACCCGTGCTAAAAAGCACTACCACTGCCTTTCCATCGGGCAGCACACTGAGCTCCGCATGCCAACACGGGAAGCTCAGCGGAGGAATGTGAATGTTCACCACCGCAAACAGTCTCCTTTTAAGCTCTGTACGATCCGGGACGAAGTGACAGAGCGGGGATGATACCGTAGCTCGATGTGCCGTCAGTTTGTTAACGACGGGGGCGACGATTGCAGCCGTGAGGTCTCTTCCTGACGTGGCACCGCTACGGCACCGATCTGAGCGCGGATGGGGAGCGGGTTCCCGGCACACACAGCCCCGCAGCCCCCACCGCACCTCGGCCTCATCCCGCGCCCCACAGCAGCGCCGTAAGCTCCGGGAAACAAAGACGTACCGGCGCTGAACGGGAAACAAAACTCGCTGGGTTTTGTTGACAGCAAAAAGAACAAAACAAAACAAAACAAAAAAACAACGACAGCGTGCGCGTCCCCCTCACCGCAGCTAGGGAAAAGAAGTCAGAGGCTGAAAGCACATCCGCCCGCACGCCGCTATTCACCCCACGGCCCTCCGAGCCCCCTCCCCGGGGCCACGCAACGAGAGCGGCCCGGGCAGCTCACGGCCCATCCACGCGAGGATCCCCCCACCCCCCTCCCCACGACGCGGATCCCATTTTTTCCTCACACACTGAGCTTCTTCTCCCCCTCTCCCCACCACGCTTCAGGGCCGGGGCCTTCTCACAGCCCCCCCCTCCCCCAAACTGCCCACACGGATCCCCCCCCTCCTCCCACAGCCCTGAGGTGCCGGCTCGGCGCAGGGCAGGCCGGCTCCCGGCGCTCCTCACCTTCCGAGAGCTCCAGCTCCAGCTCGGCCAGCTGCTCGCGGACCTCGCGAGGCAGCGAGGAGATGCCCGCGGCCGCCGGCTCGGCCATGGCGGGAGAAGGAGAAGGCAAAGGGGGAGGGAAGAAGGGAGGGAGGGGGGATAAAGGCGGGCCCGGCCGCCGAGCTCAGCGCCGGGGGCTGCGGGTCGCGGGCGCAGCGGGAGCGGCCGCCACCTCCGCCATGCTGAGCCCCAGCACCGCGTCACGTGACGGGGCGGCGCGCGTGCCGCGCTTCGCCTCACGGCGCCCCCTGGCGGCCCGGCCCCGACACACGCAGCGCCCCCTGGCGGCCCCGCGCTGCCCCTCACACAGCGGAGCGCGTCCCCTCGGACGGCGCCTCCGTTTCCCGCCTCCCCGCTTCCCGCGCTCCCTCAGAGCTCCTGAGGCGAAGCCGCCGCTTCCCGCCTCCCGCCGTCCCCTCACGTTCCCCTCACGCGGAACAGAGACCACGAAGAGAGACGGTGTTGGCTTTTGTGTTGTTTTTTTTTTTTTCTTTTTTTTTGGTGGTGGTTTGGTTGTTTTTTTGTGTGTGTGTGTGTGTGTGGTTTTCTTTTTTTTTTTTTTCCTTTTAAATCAGCTTTTTATTTTTTTTTTTTCCTCTAAGTTATTTCAATTTCCCATAGCACCTTGGCGATGTCCAAAAAATAATAATACAAATAACACGTATCATCGTTGGAACATTTAAAGCATGGAACCTACTTTACACAAATTTTGCTCTGGGAACGGATCAGAACAGACAAATAGGAGAAGGCGGAGATGTGGTCGGTTTTGTTTTGTTTTTTTCCCCTTTCACGAAGGGCTGTAACCACATCAGCTCAATATATTATCTGAATCTTGTGTATTCTATTAAAAAAATAATAATCATCAACCAAAAAAAAAAAAAAAAATCCCAACCATTTACACACAGTCTGAGCTGAAGTTTGCAATTTGTTTGTTTTTCCTGGAAACCACATCCATAACTGAAGCTCCATAAAAATAAACCTCTGGTTCTTAAATATAAAACTTTCAGGCCGTTAACAGTTTGCAGACGGATTTGGGTTCGTTTCTTTCAGAAATAAGTTGCTTTTAACTCCATCTCGAGTCCCTCCCAACGTTAAAAACAGACTGCAAAAGCCCTCTTGCAGTGCCTGTGCTAAAGGCACTTTAAAAAGAGCAAATTAAAACACTACGGACAAACCGAAACTGTGTACCATCCTAAAAGGAAGCTCAAGACTATAGGTGATATATATATATATATACACACACACAAAGAAGAGCATGAGAAATCATTCAGATTAATGGCAACGATCGTTAACGTTTTCAGAAGGAAATATCAAAGTTAGAAAGGAAAGGAAATCTCTATTGCATATCTGTAGTAATCGAGGATTTACAAAAAGAACTCATCAGAAGCAGTTTTTCCCCCCGAAGTGCATTTCTGTTGCATCGTCTGTAATACAATGGCGCATTTTACAAATTTAAAATATCATCTGTACATAGCAGATATCCGAGCCCAGGAGGAGACGCTCCCCCGGGGAACAGTAAAAATAGCGGACATTTTCAAGACAATTAAGCTGATATTGACAAAGTAGTAAGGCCATAGCTATTGAACTACAGTAAAGCATTGATTAAGTCACTTATTTGCTACTGATCTGCCACAGTATCATCTTTCTCTTCTGGTTAATACAGTGGGTTACATTTTTATTATTTTCTTTTTTTATAAATCTACCGCTAAAACTGCACCATCATACTGTGCCAGGCTAACATTATTTTTATTTTTTTTTTAAAAACAAAGATAGCAGGAATGTAAGATACTATAAAACTAACTTAATCGTTATGAATCAAAAGAAAAAAAAATAACTTTTTTTGGAATTTTTTTTTTTTTTTTTTAGACTATCACATGCACAATAATGACTCTTTTTCACTCTCCGGCGGAAACGCGAGAGAGCGGCCCCGTCTTTCCCACGCACGATCGTTTGGAAAAGAACTCGATGGGAAGCACACCTCTGCGGGTGACAGAAGTGGGCGATGCTGAGAACGACGCAAAGCCGAGGGCCGCACACACCTATCATCCGCACAACAGGGAAAGCAGCGCTTGCACCACGGAGCTGCTGCCCCTGCAGTATGTTCTGAAAGCCAACGAGGGACAGTTCCACCTCTGCGGATGGAGCAATGCGACTCGAGTGGAACCCACTGGCCCCACAACATCCCCACTGCCCCTCAGTCTGCCCCAGCAGGCACTGACACTACAGCTCGCCTGAGTCTATCACAGGGATGAGAGCGCAGCAGCTAGCCCATCTAAGGTAAACGCTTGCCATGCAATACTGCAGGAGAACTCGCACACAGATCTACAGTTTTCACAGCCTTTATATTTACTTGGTTATTTCCCCCGATGCGCAAAAGATTAGGAAAAAAATAAAAACAATACAAACGTTAGGGGAGGGGGGAGCAGGAAGGGGAATGCTAATGTTAAATCCTTGCAGGTAAGTATTAAATAAATAATTACGAGTGCTCTGATTTGAAAGAAGTCTGAATATGCCGGGGGAAAACAAAAAATAAAAGGTAAAAATAAGAGCCAACAGGTTTCCAGACTTATTCGCGTACGCTGTACAAGAGCCGTAACTCTGCTGCTGGAAAATGTACACCCAGGACATACGCAGCATTCCTTTCCTCAATCAGGAAAGACTGAACCGCAGTTCATCTTTATCCACCAGTAATAAAATAATTAATTAAAAAAAAAATTAAATTTCACAATTGTTAAAAGCTCTGATTTCACCGTGGAGCACTGCGAGGTTACCCCAGCACCGAACCCGCAATGACAGCGCACACCGACCCAAGCAGCTGTGGCTGTCGGGCATTTCTTTTCCAGTTTGGCCTCTCAACGGAACACAAACAATTCTGAAGTGAACTTAAAAACCACGGAAACATTTCCATTTCTCTATCGTTCCAACAAACGCGGTGTGACTAAGATCAGCGGAGAAGGGTTCTGTCAGCATTCCTAAACTGCAGAACAGTGATCATCACCGTGACTACATTAGGAAGCCCTCCCAGACCCGGTGCAGGTAGCTGAACAGTGAGTAATGATTTTGGTTTGGTTTTCTTTTTCTCTTTTTTTACTTTTTTTTTTTTTTTAATATATATGTGTATATATATAACATGCGTAGAAATGAACAGTTAACTGCATAAATACATCATATCGTGTTATGAATCAAATCAAAGCAATTGCCAAGCTGAATAATAAGTTAGAGAAATGACAACTCTGGCTTTATATATATATTTATAAAAATAGATATGAGTGTTCTCAAAGCAGTTGATAGAGAATGCCTACTGAGTAAGAAGTTGCCAAGGGTTATCTGGCTAAGAAATCAGAAAATGAAAATCTTCACAGTTATTTTAACTGCCACTTACATTCATTCTAATGGCAACACTAACATATATTACTAAGATGTTTACGGTATATATCACAATTGAGTTTTCCAGTGTTCACAACTTACGACTTCAAAAAGTTTGTACACTTGCTAATCCTAAAGAAAGAAAAGAGGCGTCATCTCGTGCTGCCGGAACCTCCTCTTCCCTAACGCTTCACACAGAACTTTGAACCTGGGCACGCTGACTTTGGCAGATGAATGCGCTGAGTTTTCCCATTCTGGTTGTGACATTAATCGCCTTTCAGCTTAACCACTTGCTGCACAAATAGTGTTGCAAACTGAGTCGCCGCTAAGCTAGGCCAGACGCTGCCTTGCCAGCGGCTCCTCTGAACAGGAGGGTTTTTTCTTTCATTCTTTACCCTTAGTTCCACTTGAACAATTTTTCAAGGTCAGTTGTTACTATATCAGCTGTAAACAACGAGTTCCCAGTACATGTAAACCCTGACTTCAGCATACAGCACCCCGTGCCCTGCTCCAGAACACTCAGACAGGTCAGCCTACAGAAAACCCAGCCACACCTGAGCTGCTAACTGCTCGAGAGCAGACTCCAGCCTGAGCCTGGCAGGGCACACAGAGCTCTGTGAGACTGAACCCCACAATTCCAGGCTCTCTGCACATGGAGCTAACACCACAGACCGTGCAGCTGTCCATCAGTCATCTGTACCGGGTCTGCCTCACGAAAACATACCAAGATAAATGCACAAAAGCCTGTAATAAAGAGATCAGAGGAAGAAAAAAGCAAGATAAAAACAAACAAAAAAACCCCATCAAGTCGCCCTCGAGGAGGCGAGGAAGAAGGTCAAATGAGAAACTCTGACGCACTCCCTTCTGCCTCCTCCCAATCGCATGTACAAGACAACTCCTGCCGTCCATGTGCTCAGACCTACGATCCAGCCTCCTGTTAAACTTACAGCTTAAAAAGCTTGCTGAATGAGTTATTAGTAAGGTCAAGAGACTATACTGCAAGCTGGAAACACAGAGTTTACTACAGTAGTACATTCAGGTTTTCTCCTCAGTAACTAAGCCATGACAACACATCTGGCTGCACTCACTCAACCTCACGCACCGACCAAGCACTTCGGCTGCAGACGCGCTCTGCAATGCAAGGCCATTCATGGCAGACACATCACCCTACAAGCCAACTGTTAAATAGGTTAAAAAAAAAACTTCTACTTTTACAGAAATGCTCATCTTTTTTTTTCTTTTTTTCTTTTCAAAAATAATAATCTCTTCTCCTTCTCCTCCTACACCGAGTGACACGTTCATCTGTTGATTCGTATTCTCCCACTTCGTCGAAAAGCTAGTTTCACAACCCCAAAACAGATTTTCAAGCAGGAAACCCTCTGCAAATTAAAAACAAAAATACAAAAATTATAATCTCTATATTCATATTGATTGGAATCCTCCAGCATTTGTGAAATCACTTTCAGAGATGAATTTTGGGACCCTCCACACCTTCTCCACACAAGCCACACTCCAGTTCAGTATTCCCCTTCATGAATACTTTTTTTTCCTCACAGTCTCCTTTGCTGCTTTATGAGTCCACAGCTCAAATTAAGTCGAGGAATGGGCCGGACAAGCGTTACTTTGGTGACCGAGGTGGCACGTACTGCTCCTTGCCGAGACGCCGCGGCGCTCCCTGAGGCGATGATCTGCGTCCAAACTGGCGCCTCTGTTCCCTGATTTTCCCCGCAGCTCCCCTGGGAGGTCCGCTGCCTCGGAACCCGCAGTAATCCTTCATCCGCCCTTCAGCTTTGTCAGGAGCCTTCTCCGAAGCCCTCTCAGCTGTACCGCTCTCGTCGGTTTTGGCAGGGGGAACTATGTTGGTGCGAAGCTCCCTGAGAGGCTGAACAGGAACGGGCGGCGGCTCCTTTGGGGGCTTCTGGCAAACTTCAGCATAACTCAGCTTGCGTGGCTCCTTTGGGACCAAGGGAGAACAGCCACGTTTACAGACAAGAATATTCGCACCGTGCTCTTCCACACCATCCCAACACCACCACCAAGAACACACGATGAGTGATGCAGCCACAGCTGTGGCAAGCTGCACTAAAGAGACTCCAGGTGCTGCTTCAGCACACCTGAGGGAGGAGCTCCCCACGTTCCTCACTCGGTCTCTGCTTTGGGCCTTACCTGCACCGACACTGCGGGAGCTGCACTTGCATTGGTAGAAGACGAAGTGGTATTTGTCCTCGGTGGCTTTGCGGAGCTGACAGGACAGACAGACGCAGGTGGGGACGTGTGGCTTTTAACGTCTTTCTGAACGGACACTTCTTCTGGTTTGCTCTCTGGCTGAACTGTGCTGCTAAATCAAGAACGGTTTCACATTAATTTCTGCGTCAGAGACGTTAAATGTTTGTTTCCACCTTTAGAGCCATAATCACAGTTTCCTGCAGAACAGAATGGTACAGCTTTTACTGCTATGATTTGTTGTTTTCATCTCGTGAGAAGGCACCTTCCACCAACAGGAAAGGAAGCACAAATTACAGCCATCCTGCAGGATGCCAGCTACAGTCTTAGGCAGAACACACAGATTTTAATGCTCTCAGTTGGAGTAAGCTGCATACCTTAATGCCACAGCTTCAGTCTGACCCGATGAACTCACGCTCGTCACGGGCTGCTGGACAACGCTGGGCGTCTGTTCCTCCTGAGCAGAAGCTGGACAGCTGGACAGCAAGTCTTTGCTTTCCTGTACACAAAAAAGAAGTTGCAAAACCTGAAAAGATGGCACATGTGCTCAAATTGCTCCCGGACCAAGAAAACTGAGAAGTGGGATTTTCTAAAGGCAGCTCAAGACCGCATTATAGGGATTCTGCTTCTTTTGGAGCATCACCTCCTGACCACTCAACACCTACGTGGATGCAACAAACAGTGGATGGAACCCACAGTAAGTGGGGTTTATCGCTCGTGCAGCAGGTTCACCTGGAAAAGCCCTTGTCTAGGCTGACTACACACAATCCATTCCTACAGTGATGAACAACCCACATTTCCTTGCTTTATTCTATTCCAGAACTGAGCTTACACGAGTGTAACTACAGAAGCTTTGACTGAATACTCCCACGAAGCCAAAGAAATCCAGGAACAGAGACAGAAAATGGGCTATTATATTAAAACAGTATAATGTTTGGTCTTAAAGCACGCTGACGTGCAGCTCTAACGCAAACAATTCTTTAAGCAGGAGAGAAGGAAGACACAGCAAAGGCAGATTACTGTGCTCTCGACAGAGACTTGAGCACATACCTTTTCTTTGCCGATTCCTTTGACAACATCAGACATCCTGCTCTCCAGCACAGGCTCTCCTGGTATTTTTGCTGTACTACCGGGCAAAGGTGGGAAATTTGATGCTAGCAAATCAAACTTTGGTGTCTGAGTCTTTGTTTCTGCAGAAGGCTGAGGTCTCTGCAGAGGAAGAAAATATCTGTTAGTTAATAGAGCTGTGACATATAGCACTGAAAGTGCTCAAAGTGAGCGTCGGGGAGTTTCCTTAGGGACAGTGACTACCCACAGCGTAATCTAAGAACTTAAGGACAGTGCCATTCCTTCCATCAATGCTAAGACAATAACCTCACTTCGCATGACTTGAGGCAATGGAAGTGGAACTTACTGAAATCCGGTCATCTTCTCGTCTCCTCCGACCTCTGAAGATATTCCTCCTTTAAAGGGAAAAAGGAGAGAACCCACTCAGGCACTTATCTGTGGCCAAAGTACGTATCTGCACAAGGGAACCCGCAGCAGCGGGACTCCCAGCAGCCCATCAGTGAAGGTTTCATTATTGTTTATGCCAATGCAAATGCCAGCGTTAATTCATCAACTGTTCTGGAGACAGATCAGTTATTATGAAACAAAGAATCTTCTTATCTTAAAGTACCTGCCAGAAGGATTGCTAGGTATTCAGTCAAGCAGGAATTCACGCTAACAAATGAGTACTTATCACACATCTCTTTTAAGTGCCATTTTTCCCCAGTGACTACAGAAATATCCACTGTGCCAATGGCTGATGATCCCGGGCCCAGCATCTGCTGAACCTCCAACACACTGCTGCGTTACCTGCCCCTGCCAATGCCGTAATCCCCGTTCTGCTCCATCTGCGTGGTAGGAGAATCCTTCTGGGAATAACCTTGCTCTTGGTGCCCGCTTAACGTGCTGTTATGCCGCTCCATAACGAAACTCCTGGAGTTGGTTCTACTCAGTGGTCCATCCCCCATTGCCACGGTACCGGCAGCAGCTGGCCCCTCCACAGCATGCTCTGAGCTGCTCGACGATCGGAAGTGAGGCTTCACACTGCAGGGCACATGGCAAGAGGCTCTGTAACCCACAGCGCAAAGAACAAGAGGCAAAGCTCCTACTGACTACTGCTGATTTGTAGCTGACAACAAGGAGGAGGTCGGTATGTACTGGAACTCCACCACAGAAGTCTTGTTTCCTGAACGCGTTTGTCAAGAGCAAAGAAACTGTTCTTCTTTACTTCCATCTACTCCTTCCATTCTAGTTCTCTTGCAACCTCTGCTCTCATCAAGTGCTGCCAGTAGAAAACAGATACCAAAGGAAAACAAAATCCCCAAAAATGTGGCACCCCGACCTGTACCTGCTGCATGGACACAGCGTTCTGGCAAACAAAACCTTAAGAACAAAACTTACTTCGGCACAAAGAAAAAATCAGAAGTGCAACAAGAAGCTGAGAGCAGACGTACGACTGAACGCAGTGAGGAGGCCCAGGAGCTCCCAAAGCCAACGAGCTCAGTCCCACTGCTCCCATTATCAAACACTGCCGCACTGACTGTGGTTTCTCATACCGCAGACCTTTCACCCAGTAATCGATTACAGCTTCAAAGCTGTATCCCCGCTGAACCTGGATGTGGCTCTGGGTCTTCATCAGAGAACCACCCCGCAACACCGAGCTACCGGAAAGCAGAACAGCACCCGTCCTTCCATAGCCAAGCTCTGAGTGATCAAACTCATCTCCTTTGCCAAAGACACTTTAAATTATCTGTTAGATAGCTGGACAGAAGATACCGATTTAACTTAACCAGCACTAACACGGTGGATTTTCTATCACGAAACCCAACCTTCCTTCCCAAACGGATGTTGCAACAAATCAGGGCAAAAATAAACACAACCAGCTTAGGCAAATGTTTAGCTACAGACAAAAATCCAATATTTAACTAGTGACTGCCTGTATGACAGAACAAACGAAGCTTAATGAGCCAGGACAAATCTGAAAGCAGCAGCTGAATGAACCTCTCTGAATGAAACCTTCTGCAGTTCAAGAGATGCATCAAGCAAAGATTAATTCGTATTTCACAGCTCCGAGCAGCATTAAAACCACTTCTCAGGCACCAATAAGGTAATGTCTTCCACCAGCAACAGCCACAGGGAACAGGAGATAAGCCAACAAAGTTCTCCTACTTTGTTCAGCTCGCTCTTAAGATGGAAAAGACTCTCAGGTGATTCTTCAGCCCTCAGATCTCATAATCTTAGCCATCATTGAGAAGGCCACAGTCTCATCTGGGCAGAAGAGCGAAGCAGAAAAGACAAGGAAATATAAGGAGGAAAAAAATAAAAAAAGCAGAGAGAAAGAAAGATGATATGAAAGAGTAAAAAGAAGGAAAAGCATGAGGAGCAGGCTGCCCAGACGCCGACTGTTGGACCTGTTCTCTCTTAGCGCGATACTTGATCATCACTGGGCCAAACCTTCTGTCCTGAGCTTACGAAGGAGTCCTGCTGAAGTCTAATCCCTGTCTGCTTCTGGAACTTTAAGACATATTACTGTGAAGTCAGAGCTTGGTACAAGCACAGTGGCTCAGCGAGATTAGCAGGAAAGATAAGACAACCAAGACAGACCAGCAGAACCTGTACACTCCTGGCCCTGAAGCTACGACTTCCCAATAACTCAAGTTTGGCAAATGAAGGTTTTAAATAACCAGCGGAGTTTTAAAAGCTTAAAGACTACGCAGGTGAAACCCACGAGAAGCCAGAGAACGTGTGGGCACTTCCAGACGTTGATCTTTGAGAGCACACAATTCTTGTATGGATGCTGAAAACGTACTTCTGAGATGACACATGTAATGAGCAGCTTTTACAAGCCCTAAGTTCGAACACAGTTCAAGGCAAAAAAAAAAACAACCCCACATTAATCAACTTCGGGATCGTAGCTGCGATCTGTGAGCTGTGACAGAATCTGCTGCCCCATCTCCTAAGCAGGCCGTGCTGCCAGCTCCAGGGCCAGCATTAAGGCTCTGCTGAGTCACCAGAGACCACATTTCCAAGTTCATCCTCCGCCAGCAACCACAAACCTTAAACTGCACCACACAAACACGGAACTGTCAGTTGTCAACTGACTTCTCAAACAGCACACAGCGCAGTTTCCGCGCTGCCAGCCACACGCTGAACGCAGCAGAAGAGCTCACAAATAAACCCATTTCCACCCACCCAAACACATCACTGCTCTGTTGTATTTACAGCGTAGTGCTCCAGCAAATACAACACCGCTTCCTCCTCCCTGGTGTTTATAGCTGAGCTGAGTCTTTATGGTCGATCAGGAAAGTGGGGATAAAGTAAATAAACTCCAAGTAAGAGCTGCGGCATCACGCAGCGTTAGCACAAAGCAGGCAGGGCGTGCAACTCAGCGGCACACGCTGAGTGGCTCCCTGCAGGACCACCACGCTGCAGGAAAAGCTCACGTCTGCACTGCAGAAGTTTAGAATCTGTGTATGGCAAACAGAATTAGAAGTAATACTTTAAGAGTGGTCAAAAATTCCCCCGAGGCTTTTGAAGGAGTCACCTTTGCTCTCTCCAGGACACACGTCCATTATTTTAGGATTTTAAGGTGCCACTCTGATCTTCGTTTCGTGGTACAAATCAAGCTGACAAACATCATTTGATTGTTTGATCAAATAGATATCCCGTCCCCACTACGAGGCGCTGCACTCCACGGGTGTGCAAAGAACACTTGAGGATCCCAGAGAGCCAAGGACTGACGCAGCTATCTTACCGATTCCTATGGAATGGGCGACCGATACTCAGAGAAGCAGCACTTGTTTTATACGATCCTGGTGTATTAAAGCCATTCACAAATCCACCGTTAGGAAAGGGGGCCTGCAACAGACAGAGCAGTCTCAGTGGCTGAATTTCCAAGAAAAATATTTGCAGTCATTCACCTAGTCTGTACCAACTTCTATGCAGAACCCCACCAGGTTAACAAGGCCGTCCTCTGCTCCCTGAAAGAGCTACAGAGCTCATCCACCAACAGCAATTACTGGACAACAGAACTTCACACCAAAACCCGGCGACGGCAGACAACGCTGAGTCCACCTTGCTTCACCAGGTCCCTGCATCCAGCAGAGGAACCTGACTGAAAACTCGTGTGCCCTGGGGCTGAAAGGTACGCTGACGCTGCGGGCTTTTTTTGGGGCTGGCTGCCCCCATTCTCAACAGGCAGCAGCCTTTCTCATCACTCAACCCCCATTCTCAACACTCACCAGCGGCGTTTCAAAGTAAGGTGCAGGATTTGGAGACCACGTCTGAGGCACGATGCTGTAAATAGAGTACTGCTGAGGACTATATACAGGCTGCATGAACAGCGGGGAGGCAAACTGTGCTTGTGTTTGAACGGGCTGCGCGTAAACGCTGGAATCCACCACCCGGTAACCGTTCTTAGCAAAAAATGTGTTGATGGCTTTTATCCTTGCCTGTAAGACAGCAAATCAGATCGCAGCACATGCGTGAGATGGGAGAAAAGGAGGAAGCAGAACGTGATATCCTTCGTGTCTATTGAAACTGTAACACAAGGGATGCTAAGAGGAAGTAGGTTGATTACCTCTTACAAATAAAAACTGATACGAATCAATCAGATTACGCTCTTAGGAGCATAGGATACACACACTGCTTTAATTAGAGAACCCTGAAGCTTAAAGTAACACTGCTTTCTACAGCAGTTAACTATGCAGACAGTTCCCCTCACAGCATAGCCAGCAGGCCTCAGCCTCATTCGTAGCACAGCTAACGAACCAGAGCCTTGTGAAGGTGAGTCCCCCTCCTGAGCTCCAGCCCCAGATTCCCACGGAAGTGGAGAAGATTAAACAGAAATGTATTTCACACCTCACGGGAAGCAGCACTACGGATAACCAGGAGGTTTATTTTACCGAATGGTGACCTCTCAATGCTACCCATGACCTCGTTCATATCAGCAGCCTACAGATCTGTGAGCTACATCCCCAGCTTCCATCCCCCCCACTGCTAATCCCTCGACTCCCCACTCCCACAAATGCATAACGTCATTCCAATAGAAACAGTATTTCGTTCTGAAATCCCTTATGAAACAGCCTTACCATTATTGGCTTGCCCTGAAAGGTTTTCACTTCTTCCCTTAAGTATTTAAATGCCTGCACAAAAGAGATTAACATTAGAATACCTCGATGAAATCGTACCACCTTTAAAGATATGACTTAATGTGCTTCCTTGTTAGCCCAGCTAAGTTATCTGGCATCCTGAATCGGAAGCGTTAGTTATCACAGTCGTGGCTGGCAAGTCCCAAGGCGGGAGGCAGACAAGTGAGCTGTAACCCTACAGTCTGACTCCTCTATGCACTAAGAATTTGGAAACAACCTCTTAAAATATCAAGGGGGAAGATCAGGAAGCAAACAGTGCTTTTAGCTGCAGGCAGCACGCGTGCAATTCTCTCGAGCAGAGGAAGTACCAATAAGAAAACAGAGATATTATGAAAAGCTGAAGGCAGCCTTACCTGTTGGGCATCTGTATCAGACTGGAATGTAACGTACCAGTTGTTGTTGTGAGCAAACTCACAGCTTATGACTTTGGGGCAGTTTTCATTTTTAAACAGAGCCTTAACCTCCTGGGGGAGAGAGAAAAAACATCAGGGACTTATGGTGTGCAGCTCAAGCTCTGTCAATTCTTGTCTGTCATCCAGATGAGAACGATCTGAAGGGATATTTCTAATTTGACAGCTTTACAACAATTGATCGTATTTCATGGTCAGGACAAACATACTGTTCAATGTCTGCCTTAAAGGGACTAATTAAAAACGCTAGCAGACAAACACTCCCTGTTACAACTTTAAGAAACAAAGAACTAAATCATTCTGTTAGCCAAATATCAGTAGGAATTTTATTATCCCCCCTTCTCTGAACATAATGAGCTCAGCTCACACTGGGTCGCAATGAATGAGAGATGTGTGTGCTTAATAACATTCCTCGCTGCCAAAACGACCGTCTGACTTCGAGTCGAGTCACCGCTGCGACAGAGATCCAGCCTGAGTCCCAAGCTGTGTCCTGGGCTGACTGGACTTCTGGATCTGAAGAGATCCCTCCAGAAGAGCCCAGCTAGCTCGCTTCTGCAGGAAGTTTACTTCAGAATACTTTTATGTATTAAAAAATAACAGGGCCACAGTGCCGAGGTCACTTGGATCTGACTTCTTTTGTCAGTGGATCCAGGGAGAAAAAAATTACTTATGGGGTTTACAAGAAAAATATCAGAGCTTGATTAAAAATCCAGTTGACCTTTTAAGCAACGCTTCAGCACTGCTGAAGAACCTCCCAAAAACATCGAGTTCTCCATTCTCATCATTCCTTACCTCCACAGGTGTCGTTTCGGGGATCTCACGGAGAATGATAATACATCGTTTGTGGTTTGGTCTGACTTTCTCCCCTGTCTCATCCACTTGTACCATAGGAGAAGCTGAAATTAAAACACAGAAACCGGCTTCACGTGGGACAGTGCACCAGCCAAAAGTCATCTCTGCAGATGTACAGTGCACTCCCACCACATCACTGTAACCCATCCCAGAGCCCCTCAGCAGCACAGCTTCAGGCGTTTATAACAAAGCATAACTGGAATTCAGGAGCCTGGAACAGCCCCTTATATGCACTCTTTGCCACACAATGTTCTCTTCAGCATTTAATAACACGCAGACTTACATCTTAAAACGTCAAGAATGAGGTCCATATCAGTGGTCAGCTTCTTGATACCTTCCATGTTAGCAATCGTCCATATCGGGACAAACTGATCGCTGTCCATTTGGGACATCAAGTAGAGGTCCTTCGAAAGATTCTCGCTAAAAACAAATTCGTTATTTTATTAAATTGATTTTACTTTTTATTTTTAAACAGAAGCCTTAAAACAACTGCGTGCTGCCAGGCTTAAATGTTCCCTGACACTATTCACAGCCATGCTAGACAAAACGTACTCAGATTTCGAAGTTAGCAGATCAGAGAGCTGAGAAAGATGACTGAAACAAGTAACTTCCATCACGTTAGAGTGCTCTCGTGCTGTGTTCTCTGCTAAAACGATCCTGCCAGAGTCAGCTCTTCTCTGAACTACCCCAGCACCTTCCAGCCACGAAGCACAGAGGTCAGCCTGCCTCCCACTCCTGACACGAATACACAGACTGAAACGCACCACAGTGCTCCTGCAGATCTCATTCCACACCTCAGCCAACTCCTGTCACTCCGTTTGTGTTCTTATTATAACGCACATCAACCGAACGACGACGATCTGCTAACAGTTCTAATAAAGAGTTCACAAAGCTGAGCTAACTGTACCGTGAGAAGCAGAACTCAAGTTGTTTCTTCAGACATTCTCTGATGTCTTCTGTGGACACAACGGAGCTGCCTTCACCTGAAATGTATCACATTCACCGTCAGACCTCAGTTTCACATCAGTACAATACTGAATACACATTCAGTGGGGAATGACAAAGTTCCCACTCCTCATGGACAAGCCCTGCCTTCAGGGCAGCACTGCACAATGACAGACAGTGACAGCGGTGCTCCTGATCAAGTACCCACCGGCCACTTCATAGATTTGGTACCCAAGATCTTCTGTTGTTAGGACGATCCCATTCGCAGCTGCTTCATCGATTCCTGTGCCATTCCTTGCAGCTTCACAGGGCGCGGAGTACATCACTTCATATTGCTTGCAGCTATCCTCTGCAATCTCTACGTTACCTGGCAAAAGAATGCACCGTCAGCAGAAACCCAACAACGAGCTTCAGAACAATTCCCATTTAAGAATGTCAACACTCAAAAAAAGAACCACTCAAGAATGCAGTAACAACAAGGCTTGGGTTTTCAATGCCTGCGTTGCAGAGGACAGCACTTCCCACCTCTCCACTTTCACGCAGGATTGCACAAAGGTCTCAGTAAATAACTGGACCCCAAACTGTAAGATCCCCCCGCAGCAGAGGGGTGATTTAGGACACACAATTTCTGCTGAAATTTAAGATACTTAAAGTTCCCCAAACCTTTGAAAAACTGCTCCGTGGTTTCTACTCCAGTAATAATGCTACTGTGCAACAGTTCTCAGCAACACCAGGACTGTAAGTGGCCCTCAGAACTTGTTTTCCTGCTCACAGGGTCAAGCTTACACTAAAGTGCAGCAATGGCAAAAAAAAGAAGGCGCGTCTGAACCCATTTCTACACATTTAGCACCTCGTTTCCCTCTTAGCGCGTTACAGTCATCACCGGGCCCCTGGAACATCACCCTCCCTCAGCACTCCGTCCCAGCGGAGCTCTGGAGGTGTCCCTGAAGCCCTGCACAGCTCCCACACACCACGGCTGGTAACAGCACCCGCTCCTGGGCCGGCTCACCCTCGGTCTGAGTCCCCGCCACCGCCGCCGGTTCGTGCCACGAGTGCTCCGCGCCATTGCTCGGCGGCGCCGCCTCACCGCTGCCCTGGGGAACCTCCTGCCACACCTTCGCGTTGGGGTTTAAGCCGGCTCCTTTGGATGTCACCTGCTGAGGAGAGCACAACGATTCCATTAGGGACAACAACCCACAGGTGCTCGTGCCCCACGGCACGGCTGAACGCGGCGACGTCCCGTGCGGATCCACAAGTGAAGGGGCGAGCTATGGCTGCGAAGCGTTTTCATCACTCCAAATGGGGAAATCCCTGGCATTTCCATTTTGTTTCTACCCCCATGAGGCACTGCCTCCAACCTCTTCATTTACGCCCTCCAGCAGCAGCGGGGGAAGCTGCTGGCTGCCAGGGACTCTGCCGACCCTCCGACTGCTCAGATTTGGCTCCTGGTCCTCCTGTCACCTCTCAGCACGAAAGGGGATTTTCCCCCTCCACACCCTATCCTAGAAGGTTAAAACAATGAAACAACGCATTCCAAAAGGAAGAGTTACTGATGAGTTACTGAATTTAATTAATGACATCTATCCTAACGAAGCACCTGCTCCGCTAGGCCAGGTGAGACTCGCCAACCCACGTGAGCATTCCCGATCTCTCCGTGAAGAAAGCTGTCAGCACCCACTGAGGAGTTTTGGATGTAGGTAAACTTGTAACCAAAGACATAAACGCTCCCAAAGAGCCACAGTAAGGATACACAGCAGCACTGTGCCCAGAGGAGCGGGGAACAGAGCTGCCGTACTTCTAGAACTGGGCAACAGGAGCCATAATGGGAGCTGGAATTCCTAACACCCTCTGAGCGACAAACACTCTCCTCCAAACAGGTTCCCTCTCCGTGGAGCACAGCCTGCCTCATTCACACCGCCTGCAGGAATTCAGAAGGCAAAAGCCACCAATCTCAGCCCTTATCTCACGAGCTCCTGAATAAGGAAGTCCGATGTTTCAGACGCCAGGAGCCTGAGAGCAAGGAGTGGCTTACTCCAACATAAAGCTGGAGGATAAGGAAACAGTCGCAGCAGCGTTAGAGATAATTTCTCTGCCAAGGTGGCACCTAGCTCCACAGCGATCTGCTGCAAGGACAAACCAAACCCAGCAACAAAAAGCCTCCGAACTGCAGAGGCGCTCAGGGCCATCACAGCAGAGGGCGAAGCACAGCTGACAGGTTTTGCACGGCCGCCTTTAGGATTCAAAATCCTCAGGGCACGATGAAATCAATCCACGCTGAAACAGCTTTGAGAATGTCAGCAGAAGAACGCGGCTGGGAACGGAAAGGAGAAGTAGCAGCAGCGCGGTGTGAAAGGACAGAGCAGTTCCTCTCCAACAAAGCGCTGGAACTGAAGCTCGGGGCGCAGGTACAGCAATTCCCATCCGTCCCAATGCAGTCCAGCAAACCCTGACCCACACTCTGCCCGCCCGCAGTGCAGCACACGTGGCAGCAGAGGGAACCACCACATTTCCCTGCATCTACCTTCCAAAGTTAAAACCAAATCCGATTCACTGCTTTACAGACGCTGCCCCTCTACATTACGTCTTAAAGGTTTCAAACTCAGCTCGAGACGAAAATAATTGCAACGTGTAAATCTGATTAAGCGAAACTGAAAGAGTTCAGGGGAATGGCTACACCTCTGGGGGAGATCGGAATTTCAAAGCATCCCCGGGTAAAGGCTGAGTTACTTCAGCACTTCCTGGAAGTCGCACGTGTTAACGGGGATGTTCTGAAGTCACAGGTGCCAGAGAAAAGCAGTAAGAAACTGAACAGATTTGGGCTGATAAAGAAATGGATGGGGCTAATAATACAGCGCCTGAAATACACTCTGAAACAGCGTGGGCTGCTTCCTCTTTGTTGTAGTGCATTTAATGACACGTAATGTAGCTCTGGAAGACCCAGCTCTGATGTCATGCAGCTTAATAGCAAGGCACCATGGGCTCTGAGCAGAGAAAAAGTCCCTCATTTACATTCAGCCTTCTGAGAATACCCCGTGCTGCACTCCGAGAGCTCTCAGGAGCAGGGGCCAAAACACTGATCCCTGCTTCTTTAAAGGAGGTTAACAAACGCCAGCCCCCTCCATTGGCTGCCAGACAACCCTCCCTGCTGCTGTCGGGAGCTTTCACGATGAGGTTAAAGCTTGACAGAGATACAAAGGTTAGGAACACTCGCTGGCACCCACGAGCTCACAGAGCTCTCAGCTGAGCCTCCCCCCACTTCACACCGCTTTCAGTGACCGCGGTCAAAGATTCCCCTCCAGAAATTCCTCCACGTTGGTTCCTGAAGCATCTCTCACCTTGAAAAGATGACAAAGAACGTTGGTTTTTTTTCATTCCATCAGTCCACATTACCTTTCAGAGATTCAAATAAGCCTACAAATCTACGGGAGGTTGTCAGAGAGAAATCTTAGGACAGCTCGTCCTCATCCCTGCAGGCGTTTCCTCACACGTGCTGTTACCCATCACCTTCTCAGAGCTCAGCACCGAGGGACACTGCTGCTGTCAGACACAGCTCCTGACCTGCCTGCAGGACATCCCATAGTAACAGCTCAACGCCCCGAACGTCTCAGGCAGTCCTCAGAACACAGCAGCGATCACAGACCTGCTGCCTCTGAACCATTTCCTCCACTCAGCAAGTTTCCTGAGCTAAGAGACTTCCAGGGCAAGCAGAACTGCACGCGGTGAAGAAACCAATTTGCAATCAGCACGTGCGTCCCTCAGCTAAGCCTCAAATATAGCACGGACAGCTAAAGTCGGCGAGCTGATCCTCCCAAAAGCTGCACAACTTCCAGCACGATCCTTTCCAGCAGCCCCAGAGGAGCAGAGGGAAGGCCGCCCTGTGCCCCACGCTCCGGCCCCACAGAGCAGCTGCCCCGACCTCACGCTGCCGTCCTGGCACGGAAAGAGCACCTTCCAAAGGTTGGATGCGTTTGGTTTGGAGCTTCTGAGCACATTACTGAGGGCTCCTGAACAAAGGTGGCAGGAACTAACGAAGCTATTGATAAAAAAACGAAGGAAGGAGATCAAACCGGACAGCTAAAACGAGCCCGTGCCTCCACGGGACGCAGCTCCGTGCCCGGTGGGAGCACAGAACCCCCACGCTCAGCTCATGAGCTACAGCAGTTCGGCTTCAGTACCGCAAAGCCGACCTCTCTCTGCTCATCTCTCCGTGCTTCCCTTCTCCTCCCCCCATTTCCATACAACTCGAGCCGCAAAACTGCAGCAATCCCCTTCAAGGGCCGTCCCTGTGGCTTTTATTCGCACGCTCCTCGCAGCGAAACGCGTCGTTCCCCCCCCGCCGTGAAGCGCCGCTCCGCTCCCCTCGCTCACGTCCCATGAACGCGGCCGTTCGCTCCGCAGCGCCGCAGCCGCGATCGGGAACGGCGCCGAACGCAGCGGGGCCGGGGCTCCGCGAACCGCCGCGGCCGCTCACGGATGAACGGAACGAGCGGGGCCCGGCGGGACGCGGAACGCCGCCGCCTCCTCCTCCTCCTCCCGCCCGGTGCGCGTCACCTTCAGGGCGGGCCCAGCGCCGGCGCTCCCCGAAGGTCACCGCGGTGCCTTTCACCCCCACCCCCCCCCCCTCCACCGCCAGCTCCGCGCGGAGGCCCCGGCCCCGCCGGAACCTTCCAGAGCGCCGACCCCCTCCTCCTCCTCCCCTCCCCCCCTCCCCGCGCCCTCCGCCGCCGCCGGATTTGCTGTGTCAGCCCCGTCCCCTCCCCCCGCCACATGGCCCGGCCCGGCGCCGCGCCTCACCTCCACGAACAGCAGCATCGCGTCCCCCGCTCCTCCGCCGGCGGCCCCGCGCTCCCCGCCGCGCTCCCCGCTGCCCCGCGGCGGCCGCGCCAGCGCCGAGGACACCCGGGCTCCGCCTCCGCTGCCGCCGCCAGGCCCGGCCCCCGGCTCTCTCCGCCGCCCGCCGTCCGCTTCCGGGCCGCGAGGGAGCGCTTCCGGAGCGCGGGCGGAGCCGGAGCGACCCACTCCCCGCGTGGGGCGGGGGAGGGAGAAACCACGCGGTGCCGGAGGGGGATGAGGACACGCGGGGGGGGGGGGGGACGGCGCCCCCTGGCGGAGCGGAGGTGTCCGCTGCTTCGTGCTGAGGAAACGGCCCCGCATTGTTCTCCGCCGCCGCGCGGCGCGAAGGGCGCGGAGCTCCCACGCGTGGGACAGCGCAGCTCCAGAGCGCTTCGGACAGAGACGGCGCCGCAGTTATCGCATCGCGCGTCTTTTGTTTTGGGGGTTTAGGTGAAGGACGCGGATCTGCGGCAGTGCCCCGCAGGGGAACCCGGCCCCACTTAACAGCATTACCTGCAATTACGGAATCACGCGAGTTGGAGCCACGGCGGTAATCACGGCCCGGCAGGAGATTAGAGGAGCTGGCACAAGCTGTGCCTCAAACTGACGGCCCAGCTGCCGCATCTCACCCAGCAGCGTGTCTGAGACGCAGCTACGGCAGAAAGAAAAGCACGATAACGAAGAAGCAGCAGAATAAATCACTCTGGGCAGAAGAAATGAGAAGCGCCCATTTCCTGACGGCAGAATCGGTTCTGGCAGTGCACCCTCACCCCCCGGCAGCTCCGGACTGCCCGGGGCAGCACGAGGAAACCCCTTTGGGGTCGTTATTTCTTATGGCATTGAGTCAGCCCTCGTTCCTGGGGATGGATGGAACCCATCGCCTCCTTTCCATTCCTACCCCTCCCGCACCCGATATAATCACCCTGAGCACGCTTCATCTTCAGAGCGCTTTGCAAACATTAATTCATTAATCCTTTTACCCTCCCGCGAAGTAATGAAGCGTTATCCCTGTTTTACAGACCTCTCTATCTTCAGAATCTGCCCGTTCATTTTCAGCGTGCCCATCGCTTTACCCTGGCACGATCACAGCAACAGAGAAACGACGGCACAGAATCGCTCGGGGCCTCACGTTCAGACGTGAAGAGCTCCGTAAATCCTGCAGTGACTTTTTGGGGGCCCCGGTTCTGCCCCGCTCCTGCAGGATCTCCCCATTTAATGGCACTGCTGAAGCCGTCGGCTTCCACTCCTGGCAGGGCTGTTACTCACTCACAGCCTCATCGGGCTCCAAGTGCAGGCGGGGGCAGAAAAACAGACCCAGTCTATAGAGCCGGTAAATAATTCATTCTGCAACAGCAAGCGATTGTCTTCCGAGGGAGCAGTTCAGATGGGACAGTTCAATAAACAGAACGAGCTATCATCGGGCAACGTTTAACGCCCATCTGAAAGGCAAAGAGGAACAGTTTTGTGTTTACAGCACCATCCGGTTTCCTTCGTGTCCGTCACCATCCGTACACTCCCAGGAGGCCGACAGCTTTCCCTGAGCTCCCCTGGACCGCCACGAGCGGATCCCCAAGGCCTTCTTCTCCACGGTTGGTTTTGGAAACAATCGTGCCTCTGTCTGTGACGTGGCAGAGCAGAATGAATTGATGCACGCGCTGAAATGAGATGTTGTGTCGTGAGAACAAACCGAGGGCACGGAAGAAAGCTCCTTTTTGTGGCTCAGCTTTGTAGAGTTGGACGAGAGAGGGATCTATTTTTCGTTATTGGTCAAATTATCTGACTAGGAGTGGATGCCAGTAAAAACTGGGATTTCCTGCATCCTAACTTTCCTCTATTTATTTTTCCACCTTCTGAATTTACCATTTGCTTCACTGTAGAAGACCGTGACCCGGTGGCATCTCAGGAGCACCTCACCTGCTGCTCCGGAGGAGGAAGCATGTCAGCAGGAGGAGGAGGAGGGCTGCAACACGTCCCCATAGAACAGCGTGCAAAACCTTTCCCAGGCATCGGAGCCGAGGGGACATTTCGCAAGAGGAAACTCCACCTCGAAGCAGCGCTGAGGGCACAGCATCAGGAATTCATCCTTAAGAGGCCACAAGTTGAACGTTGTCACCGGCAGGCAGGCTGACAAAAGCAGAAAGCAATACCTATTGTAGTCAGAAGCCTGGAGCGGCTACGCTGGCAGAAAGATTAATTACTTCTGGGTGTGAGCTGGAACCACACGCCCAGGAGTGCTGAGGTCTGGGTTACTCCCAGCAAAGTGGGAAATGCAGATCTCTCCCTGATTACACTGAGGCAAGGACTCCATTTCCCTATTCCTTTGCTTTCAGCTCACTTCTACCCACACAGGAGCGGGCAAGAGGTGTTGAATTTGCTGTATTTACTACAGTTTTGCTACCATCACCATAATGAGGATTAAATCATGGCACACAGACACGGAGCTGGCAGCACTGGCTGCCCCAGCCCTGTGGGTGCTCTCATTCTGGACAGCCGTGGTGCTCCAGCGGCCTTTGGGATCACAGAGTTATCCCAACATGCAGCACTGCAGACGCTGGCTGGGTCTCTTTGGTGGCTTGGCAGATATGTCAGAAAAGGCTGTTCTCAGCAGGCCGCTTGGAAACATCTGGCTTTAATTCTTCTTTAAAGCTGTGACATTCGTTTGGACACCAAACCACTTTCCTTTCATCTATCCGGAGGACCGACCCTGCGGCAGAGCAGCTGACTTTTCAGCCTGCCACTACGGCGTGCTGACTTCCATTACCCTGCAGGAAGAAAGAGGTCACGGAGGAGCCAGGGCTGTGCTCTGTGCAGGGGGAGAGATCTCGGCAGAGGGCGGCTGCTCACAGCCGATGCCTTTTCCTGCTCCCCTCCCTCCCTACGGTTCTTTTCAAGTCGTTTCAAGGCATACATTTCTCTGTCAACATGTCTCGAAGTGGGCTCAGAGTCCAGCTCAGACCTGATTTTCCTCTCAACTCACTCAATTCTGAGAACTAAGGAACTGACCGACGTGGCACGCTGTCCCAAGCAGGGAAGAGAATGCTGCTGTGCTGGAGGGAGGAGCTCTGCCTGCTCAGAAATCCCACAGCTGAGGATGCTGAAGGCTCCGTGGATGGGCTGGCACGCTGGGAAGGAGCCTCTGATAAACAGGAATGCAGGCAGAGGAGTTTCCTCAACAACTCCTGGAAGCCAATCCTAGCATCTCTAAGTAACAGTTACAGCAGGGGACAATGTTTTGAACTCTTTGTGCAGCTGAAGAGGCCTAAAGCAAGAACACTGAACAAGATCAGCTGTGCCATCACATGATCCCACGTAACCACAGGGAAGTTTTATCCAAAGAAAGAGGGGACTCCTGGCTCTGCTCGCAGCTCTGAGCTCAGCAGTTGTGTTTTCACAAACTGCCACCGGTGCAGAAGCACAGTGCCTGCTGCCCAGGCTGAACCGAGCCCCACCAGCGTGGGATCCGTGCCTCTTCCAGCAGGCTGCTGGGTCTTGCTCCAACCCTTCAGCAGCAGCAGACAGCACCGAGCTGCAGCTCCAAAAGCAGCCAGGCAACAGTGCTGAACAATCCATTTCCCATGTCAGACTGGCTACGCCCAAAGTCTTGGCAGTGCTGGATGTGCGTCCTGTGGCAGCAGTGTTCAGTAAAACAGATTTTCTCGGCTGCCCACCCTCCTTCCCGGCTAACGGGCTGCTCTCCTGGAAATGCCACAGTTAAAAGGATTTACCCTTTCAGTTCCAGTGCCCATAGAACAGCACCGTACAGCCAGGCAACAAAACGCTGCCCCGTGCATTCACAGCCACTGTCCAGTGCTGCCTGGAAAGAAAAGTGCCGTGTGGCACTGCTGACAGCCAAAGAAAATTCTGGAACAGCTCAAGAAAGTCTTTTGGTAACTGAGCTTTCCTCCTTTCCCCGCAGCACCGAGATTTCTCTCAGGGCACTTTTCAGGAGCTGTCTCCAATACCGTGGTGCAAGGCAGCAGAGCATCCCTCTGCCTCCTGCTGACACACCAGGACCAAGGCTGCCTGGCAGGAGTTGGGAGTGATTGAATATCACAGAAGGAGAGAACCGGAGCAGGAAATGCAGCTGCCAGGCTGACTCAGCGTGGCTTCCCTCCTGAACCTTGAACAGATGGGAACTGTGAAGAATGTTAATGTTTAACCCCACCAGAAATCCCCTCTTTAGCAAAAGGCATCTGAGCCTCGCGGGCTCCTCTGGAAGTTGTGCTTTGCTTCGCCAGGAGATGAGCTGCTGCTGATTCCTCCGTGGCAAGGTCAGCAATTGCACCTTTCAGCAGGCACATCAAATCCAAAGGGCCTCACGACAGTGATAAGCTCCAGGAAGGAGGTGGAGAAAATCAGTGTGTCCGTGCAGGCCTGCACTTCGCTGGGCACGCCAGCGAACACCAGAACTACACACTTGCCTTATAAACCTCCCAACGTGTAGAGCAGTAACAAAGCATCTGTGCAGGGACCCGAAGGGTACGACAGTCACCAGGGAGCTGGAAAAGAGCTAAGCAGTGAAGCGACAGATGGAGTGATGTGGAACTACTCGGGGCATCCCGAGTCAGGAAAGGATCCCACAGCACTGAGCACCCGGGCAGTAAAACCACAGGCAAAACAAAACACTCATGGAGGCAGATATGTAAAGCTAACGACACAATGATGGGGTCTAAGCTGGCTATTTCTACTCAGAAAAGAGCTCATGCAATCATGGGGTAGGGAAAGAAGTGGTGTGTTTAAAAAGGAGTGCAATAAGAACTGCACTGATCTCGTAGGATACGGGCACTTATTATTTTATTGCACTTTACCTGCAGCGTTAGCACTTTGGTGTGGTTAGGTCGGTGTTCTGTTGTTGTGGTGGTGACACGTGCTACATGAAAGAAGAAACCCTGGAGTCTTAAACTGTGCCTGAAGGAGAGCTTGGGAAGGGCTGCAGGAGCCAACGAGGGCTGATCTGAGATACACTGGGTCCCACCTCGTGTCTTTCTGCAGCAGTTTTCTGCTCCTCCTCAATCCCTCAGTCACATCTGTGATCTCCCCTTCAAGCTGTGCCGTTCTGCTTTAACGATGTATTTTTTTTCCTTTGTTTGAAAGCAAATAAATAAATAAGAGAGACAATGTAAGGACCGATGGAGCGCGTTTGGAAGTGAAGTAAAATTCCAGTTTAATCACTGATTAAACAAACGAGCGGTGCTGCTGGGAGGGGTCACACGGAGTTCATGGGTTGGGTGGAGGAAAAAAGGAAAGGAAAAAAAAGCCATGTGGGTGTTCAGACACCGTCTGTACCTTGCAGTGCTCCTGCAGCAGCTGCCCCAGCCTACCTGCTGCTGCTGGGCCTCGGCTGGGGGAACTTCAGCAGCTCCAGCAATCAGAGGCATCAGTCGGAGGATGCAGAGAGAAACCCTCATGTGGAGCATCAAGATCGGGCTGCTGAAAAGGCAAAAAAAAAAAAGCACCGAAGTTATTTGGACTCTCCTCTCTAGGATAAATACTGCTCTGAGAGCAACTCTAGGGAAGGTGCTGCCCCTTTTAAACCAAGTAAACCTGTTAATTACACCCGAGGCCCTCCACCACAGGCTGACTGTGTCTCAGCCTTTCTCCCTGCAGCTCCCAGCAGTCTCACTAAACCTGCACACGGATCACGGTTACAAAGCTCATCCTCTGCAGTGCTGAGGGCTGTGCGTGTCCCTAAGAGCATCAGCCGCCCCAAAGCCACGCACCCCCACCGCCATCAATGAGACCTCAAGGAGCGAGAGCCGCGCTGCGCATGCGCCGAATGAAGACCTCCCCCCCTCCCCACTCGGTAAAATCGGGGCGTGGTCTGATAGCGATAGGGGGCGTGGTCTATGCGATGATGGGCGTGGTTTGGGCGTTGTGGGCGTGGTCTGGAGAGGGGGGCGTGGCCATCGCGGCTGCCCGCCGCCGCCGCGGGCGCGGAGGTGCAGTCGTTGTCCCGTCCGCGACAGGTGCGCGCGTGGCAGCGCCGCGGGACCCCGCAGGTGCGTGGGGAGGGGGGGAGGGGGCGCGCAGAGCGGGGGAGGGGCGGGAGGTGCCCGCCGTGGGGGTCCGGCGGACCGTTGCGGGCTCCTCGGGCCGCTCCTCCCGAGCCCGGCGGTGCCCGCGCGGTGCCGGCTGCGGGGAGCGAGGGAGGAGCGAAGCGGACGGGGTAGAAGTGGGGGAGAAAGGTGCGGGTGTTGCAGGTGGAGAGGTCCCGGTGCTGCTCGGTTTGGTGCAGGTGCTCCGGGCCGCGGGGTGGCCGCTGAGTTGCGGTTTTCCTTCGGGACCTTAAGGCATAGGTTGGGTTTCTGTCCCGCTGTTACTTAGCGGAGCAAGGTGTGCTGCTCTGTGGGGTGCAGCGCTGCCCTTCCCTCCGTGGCACTCCTCCTCCTCCTCTCCTCCTCCTCCTCCTCGGGACTCTGTTCCACCCAACCGTCACTGCTGCACCGCACAGAACCTTCACGACGTCGTTTGAATTCCGATCACGCACTGAAGAACCGTTTCCTGGCATGGGTCGGGATGAGCACTGGGAATAATCCCATTCAAAGATGTTTGGGATGAAACTGAAAGCGAACGGGAGAGGGCTGAGGACGTGGAATGGGCTCCTTGGAGCTCTGCTTCCCGTCCCCAAGGGCGGCTGAGCCCCTCGGGGTGCTCCTTCACCTCCGTGTGAGGTCACAGCATTGAACTGCTGCTTCTGGACGGTGCGGTGCACCTGCGGCTGTCACAGGAGGGAACAGCAGAACCTCATCCACAGGCAGCGATGGCTAAGGGCTTCCGTGCTTAGGCATCGAATGCAGGCCCGTTTTCTGCACCGTTTAACTGGGTTTTTGTTTTCTCAGTATTTCACTGTCCTTCCGTGTAAGGTGCACGTCAGTCAGCTGCTCTGCCTCTGCCAGGAGAGGCTTCTCATGAGCGCCCTGCTACCGTTCCCTCTGCAGAACGGACTCCTGTTCAAGTGACTGAAACTGCAAAGCGGGGCTTCGGGTGATCTTCTCTTGGCTCCAGATTAATCACAGAACAGAAGTCGAAGCTGGGACAGCTGGCTCAGAGCTTTTTTCTTTTTTTTTCTTTTTCTTTTGCAGCGGATGCATTTTTCAGGAGTAAATTCCATCTGCAATCTCTGTGGATGTATTCCGTGCCCTTATGATGTCTGTATGCTAAACGTGCCCTACTGGGCACTGATAGCAGGGCTCTGCCCTGTCACCACGGAAATGAGTGTTCATTTACATGCTTGTTGGAAAGGGGGAGTGCTGAGTACCCCTTGTATTCGACTTAGAACCATTATCTCTGCGGATGATCGCTTGTGCAGGTGGCAAAGAGCGACAGCTTTTCGAGGTCTGGATAACAGAGAGCATCCTTTTCCTGGTTCAGCCTTGACAGAACTTCTTCAGGGTAACAGGAGGTGATTTAGGGATGCAAAACGCTTTCTGGAATCCACAGTTCAAGCAGTGACTCTTCAGCCCGGGTTTCTCTTGTTAGTTGGAAGTGGAGATGAGTGTGTTTTAGAGGCTGCCCTTAAATGGGAGACGTGAGCAAGCTGCAACTGGAAACGTGACACTGATAAGGAGTTTCAGTGTGTTTCAACATCGTGACAAAAACAGTGCAGCTTTTCTGGTTTGCCGCGATAGTTCCACCTGTACATCTAAAAGCACCATCTAAAGCACGATCTTGAAAGGCATGTGCTGGCTTGGTGTGTCGTTCCCTCCATGACATCAGGTGAGTTAAGGAATGTTGAAGTCCCATTCTTCCTGGCGATACCCACCGGGACAGCACGGTGCTGGTTTCTCTCTGCACAGCAGCAGGGTGCAGCACTGGAGAGGTTCCTCTGGTTCCAGTGACAAAGTAGTGCTTTGCAGACCCGTTCTCCCCTGCCAGCATTGGAAATCAGGTTCTTCTGCCTCAGCTTCACGTCAGATCAGCGAGATTCTGCTCGCTGAGTTCTTCGGGGCTGAGCTGCTGCAGAATCCCAAATCTTTGGTGCTTTTCAGGAAATGCATTGGGTGCATATGAGGATTTCAGAATCACGACCCTCCCTACAATTTGCTGTTCCTGAGGTGCCTTTTAAAGACTCAAACTTCTGGAGTTGTGTGACCTAAGACTCAGACTTCTGGAGTTGTGTGACCTAATGGTCAGCTAGAAAACCGATGGAAAAAATGGGAAAGAGATCAGCCTGTCTGATGTTACCGTTGCAGGGTCAGCCAGCACGCTTGCTGCAGGCATTGTGTGACACCAGGCTAGGGGTAAAAGAAAATAGGAAAAAAGGAAAGGCGTTGCCTCGCAAGCTTTATTTTTGTCTTATCAAGGAACTCTTAAAATTAATCTCCCCTCCTTTCCTCCTCCACAGAAGAAAACTGTGGAAAATATATGTATGTGTGTATCTGCCACTGTGTGGTTGACTTACGCTGTGAAAAGCTATGCAAAATCTCTTCCAGTCAATAGTCAGATAGTCAAAACTATTCCTTTAGGTAACTGGCAGCTATTGTGTGGAGGTTTACAGCTGCCTCTGTGAACAGAAGACTTATGTTAGCTCACGGAGGAAGCGGCTGCTGCACGAAGAGTGAATGAAAAATGTTTGCATAGGAATTACGTCCTCTTAGGTTTCATAACTCAAGCCTTCTTACATAAATGCCAGCACATTTGGTTCAGAAAGCAGAACAAGAGAGGGCATACCAGGGCTTCCTGGAGCCTGTGTGTGTGCAAAGGAAATACGGAGCTTCGCCTTAGCGTCCGTGTCAATCACAGCCTGCTTCGCACTCCTATCTCTCACCCTATTAACTAGTGCTTTATTGGGGCATCATCTCAGTGGCATCTGCAGGGGGAATTGTTAATCTGATGCTGAGTGGTGTTTTTGTAGTCAGTCGGTGGTCGCGATTCTGGATGCTCAGCACTTGGTGGCACTCTGCAGCTCATGAACGGCGACTTCAGATGGTGACTCTGGAATCACTGCTTTTCTGCTCGTAGTGTTCAGACTGACTGGCACTGTACTTTCTTCCGCAGTGTTTGTGAAGATGGAGCCTTCCCCGTTTAATAGAAGACAATGGACTTCCCAGTCTCTGAAAATCACTGCAAAAGAGCTTTCTCTTGTCAACAAGAATAAGTCATCAGCTCTCGTGGAGAGGTTCTCTAGGTAAGTACTGCGAGGCTTCCCAGCACAGTCTGCCTGCGGAGGTTGAAGCTGAGATGCTGAGCAATGACTGTTTCACTGACAGCTGCTTTGTTTCTCAAGAATAACATTGCTCTGTGGGCATTTAAACTGTTTCAACCATCAGAGTTATAATCTCTCTGCTGTCCCTTGAGTGTGATGCTGTCACATTACAGTTAGATCCTGGGGTTGTGGTGTTGGAGTGTAGGCAGCTATTGTTGGACTTCATCAGAAATGGGATTTTGCAGCTTCATCGTGAGCTGCATAGGATTCTCTCTTAATGTGGGAGTTGGGCAGCCGAGTGTCCTAGACTTGCGAGGTTTTATTTCAATCTTGAGAGTGGGAGAAACTTCCTGGAGTCAGCAGAGGAAGGATCATTTCATTCTGAACTTTAAACAAACAGAGATGCTCCTCTGTAAGTACCCCGTCCTGGGGAGAAGCTGATTGCTTTGACCAGCCTCTTTAAGGTAATTTCTTCACTCATTGAAACTTGATTACAGAACCTACTCATCTTGCTAAATGTTGATAATCCTTTGGAAAGGGCTTACTGGAAGTAATCCAAACTGCTATTCCTTAATCAAGTGGAGTCCCTCCACATAAGCAGTGTCAGCTCCTTGCGAAAACACAGCGCTGCTTGCTGGCTTTGCCAGCTCTGACACTAACAGAGAGGAGCATGTTTTTTCATAAAGTGTCTTTACATAAATATTTGTACGTGGAAATATATATATTTTTAACCCCCGTAGTGTTTAAATTATCACTTTGGCCAGGTCAGAGACATGCAGATTTGCAAAGGTGGAAACTTAAACGGTGCACTGCAGTGAGATGAGAGTGCTGCCTGACACTTTTCAATCCTGCTTTACGTTTTCCAGTGTGGTACAGCTCTTTCATCCCCATGTCTCTATTGCTTTTTCCAGTAGCACTGATCTCTATTCCTCCATAAACTTGCTTTCTCAGTGCGTCTCATTCAGAGCTCCCAAAATCTGCAGTATATAAGATGCAGCTTAATGCATTGGTGTGAATTAAAGAGGGCCAGCTACAATTCTTCAGCGGCTTTCAGTGAGCACAGTGAGTGCAACTCGTAGAGCAGCAGTTAACAAGGGTGCAATTTGTCCACTCTTCTGCATGAGAAGAAACCTACATAGGAGCACACGGTTCACAAAAGGAAAAAAAGCAATCACTGAGGTTCATCGGTTGTAAGATGGGTTTTTGTGTGTTGTTTTATTTTTTTCCTTAGAATGAATCTGGTCTTTCTAAGGGCTTTTATTTAGAGCCCCTTATATACATCAGTTCCTGGTCTGATACCAGCCATTATTTAAAGTCTGGAGCTGATGACTTATAATATTAGTGACTCATTTATGGCCTGTGACATATTCGTCGTCGTATGAAAAGTAGAATTGCACAGATAAGAAAGGCCCGCAGATAAGGAAAACAGAGACATGATGAGTGATGGCTGTTCTCTTTGGAAAGCAGAGCTTTGATTACAGACAGCAAAATGTGTCTGATCAGATTCATTCGTGCTTTTCGAAAGCAGAGTGCTGATCAGCGAGGTCGGTGTGCTCTGAGCTGTGGGTACACTTGCTCCCAGTGGAGAGGCATGCAGATTGCTGGGAGTTTTCTGTAGCTTCTTAAAGGACTTTGATTCATGATCCAGGGTGGCTTATCTTCAGAGGGCTGTGATTAACGTTTCCACTGCTGGGGTGGTTCAGCTGCTCACGAAGCAACTGCTGAATTGGTGCAGTTTACCACCCAGCACAGCGCGATAAACTGGCACTTATGGAGATTTTTCTGTGTATGCCAGGCTGTAATTTGTTACGGTTCAGCAGCTGCTGTATAAATAGCTGAGGCAATATTCCTGTGAGGGTACACAGCAGACAGCTGGGTGGGAGAAACAATGCAGCTATTCCAAGGTAAACTGCCTATATTTGAGCATGAGAGTGCTTAGCTAACAGAAATTATCAACGCATGTTATTACTGGAAGCTGGATGACTTAAAACCTGTCTGTCACTTTGCATTGTTCAGATGCTATTTGCTACTGTTTTTTCCAGCCTTGGGTGTTATTTGGTAGGTCTGGTAAGTGCACAGAGTCCTAGGTGGAAATGCAAGCTCAGCTCTCTTCATGATCATTCAGTATTCTAGTTTAAAAATGGTTTTTGTTTTGTTTTTTCCCCCTCTCCTTCCTATTTCCCAAAGGTACCAGAAAGCAGCTGAAGAAGCCACAGCTGAGAAAAAAAGAACTGTAAGTATCTGTTTCCTAGGCAATAAGCAGCAGTCTGCAACCAGAGCGGATCACCTGCATGAAGTGTTCCTGTGGCAGTTTATTTTGGGAATATCAAAGCTGTTGCTATGCGTCCTACAGAAAACTCAGACACAGTGTCTGCCTTTGACCCATTCCCTCTTTACTGCTGTGAATGAAAGGAAAGAAAACCAAGTGACTTGCCCAGAGCTATATGTTGAATCACCAGTTCACTCCTAAGCAAAAGGCAGAAGGAGTTGGCTGTCATTTCTAACCACAGCCTCTTTGTTCTTGGCTGTAGGCAGTTATGTGGTACCTCTTCCTTTTCTAACTAAATTTAAAAGTCTGCTTAAAAAGGAGCTGCCAGCCTCTCTGCAATCCAGCATGCATCTATTTGATAACTGTAGAATCTGTTACGGGATCTGAAATGGTGTACGGGGTTCAAACTGTCCCTGAATGTGGGGACAGTTTTGAGTCCTTCAGTTACATTACATTTGCCTTACAACTTCAGTACTTTCTTTTAAGTACATTCAGCAAGTGAGCTGATCTTTTTGAAGCCTAGATGGATTCAAGTTAATTTGCAAAGCAGTGTTCAAAATGTGACCAGAAGAGTAATGGGGTGAGAGACTTAAATCCTAATATAGCTGCTAATCCTGTTTAATTCCTGTAAGCCTCGCAGACCTGCTCCACTTGCAATGAGTCTGATACACAGTGGAGTCCGTAAGGGAGAGAAGGGAAAAATGCAATGCTGGCAAGTATTAGATTTGAATGAATCAAACGTGGGCTGGGCTGTTACTCTGAGGAGAGGTAACTGCTTGTGAGCAAAGTTAGCCTGGAAAGCATTTGAATGTGAGGAGTACCACTGCTCCATGTATTGCCATCCAAGTCGCAATGGTAAGGCAGCACTTGTGCTTTGTGTGAATGTTTCCTGTCTGGTGCTTTCAGTGTGTTGAGTGAAATAGAAAAAGCCCAGCAAATGATGTGGTGTTTATGAATGGGAGCAAAAAGAAGCATCTCGTGCGTACCTCGCTTAGGTCTTACTCTGGGTGGTATAAAATACTGAAGCCAGGTGTCTCGTAAGGAAAATGCTACTGTTTTGTGCTGGTATAAATGCAAAGGATCAAAAAGTACTGTTTATTTTGGAAGCTAATCTTGGAAGCTTTTTGGAGGGGTTATTAATTGTTGTCTTCTGAAGCAGCTGGAAGACACTGCAACACTTGGCACACCGCACGTCTCTCTCGTGGCTGCTTTTTCTGTTGTTTGTTTGTTCCAGGGCTAGAGACCCTTGTCGTGTGGATTTGGGTCCCCTTCCCTTCATTTGAGCCTTTTGTGTGTCATTTCACTCATTAGACCTTGACTCCCTTTTTCCTTATAAGGCCATCCTGTTTGCTCACTTCCTGCTTTAGCTCCTGACTTTTCTCTTCTCCCCCCTCCTTCCTTTCCTATCCTGGATGCTTTCTCCATGTGGCACAGTTGTAACTATTCACAGCTGTCTGAGAAAGCAGAGAGCTGAGCTCAGTGCTGAGCCTTTAACTTCCTTTCTCATAGAAAGGAAGTACTTCATCAGGCGCATAACTGGAATCTAACTTCTTGTTCTTTCAGAGCGCAGAAAATCTTCCCCCTCATTTTAAAAGGGGGAATCTGAGCGTGCTAAAGAAGAGGTGGGAGAATCCAGCGCCGGGAACGGAGTCTCGGAAGGAAACGCTACGAAGCAGCTGTGCTGAGGTTAGGCACAGGGTCGCAAGCCCCGAGCTGGGAGTTGGAAGCAGCCTTGCTTTTTCCTCAGACACAGAGCAGATCCCGGCAGCCGGCACAGCATCTCACAGCCAGGCCTCTTCTGTTACCCCTGGCCAGCTGCAGTGTCCCGCTGTTGACAGCAGAAAGCCTAAAAGCCACTCACCGGAGGGGGGTAAAATGGAAAACCATCAGAGAGAGCCCAGAGAAGTGGAAAAACCTGAATCCAGTGAGAACACGGAGACCTCGGGGAAGATAGAGAAGTACAGCGTTCCGCTGAACAAGTTAAAGATGATGTTCGAGAAGGGTGAAGCAGCTCAGCCCAAGGTAAGGAATCTGACCTTGCATATCTGAAGGGAAACTAAAACTGCTGCCTCCTGGGCATCGGGAAAAGTCCCCGGAGGGAGTGGCTCAGAGCTATTGACTCTGTGAGTAATTGTGTTCGTTGTTTTAGCTGAAACAAAACGGAGCTGCCGTTAATAACGTAATTGAGCTGAACGGATCGTCGGTTGCTCCCCGCAGCTGTAAGATGAATTTGCTTTTGATAGAAGGTTAACATTTAAAATGAGAAAAAATAACGTGCGGAATTTACGAGGGATTTTTTTCAACTCACGAAGGGAGCGTTCATCTGTGGTGAGGATGGATTATGTAAACACGAATCGTGTCAGAATGTGTGTTAGTTACACATAAAGGCTGTTTGAGGAGAGCTCAGCATCGGCATTTGCACTTGAGATGAATGTACTGACGGTGTGAGGAGCTTTGTGTGTCACACATACGGGTGTAGATATGCATATAAAAGTGCTGTGAAATACCTCCATCTTTTCCCTCGCTGCTCTCTCATCTTTCTACGTTAACAAATGTTCCTTATCAAAAAAAAAAAAAAAAATAAATCCTCTCGGGGAAATAGAAGCAAAGATAGCCACGCGAGCTGCTGCCTTCACTCGTTTTGACTTGCAAATGCACAGGGCTTGCATTTTCCTACCACTGCTCATGAAATCTGATCCTGCATGTGGACTGCAGACTGTGTGTCCCGGGGGAGAATTGCTTAACTAGAAAATGAGTTGCATATGCCAGTGACTTGCAACACAGTCCCGGGGCTGGTGGATTTTCCAGTTTTCTCATAGTTTCCTATACTTCTGGCTTTGTTTTACTGCGAGCGATTTTCTTGCTTAAAAGTAGCAGATTTTGTGCAAAGGTTTTTAAAACATCTAGCAGGGGCTTCCGAGGGGCAGTTCTTTGTTGTAGTGACCACATACAGACCCTGAACTTGCTTGAACAGCTTGGATTTTCTAGCCTTTGTCGTTCTGTAAGAGCCACCCATGCTATCAGGGCTGTTTTTCAGGGTGGGACGGGGAGGGTGATTTCCTGATAGCACTTCTCTGAACTCTTGCTGCAGGATTAATCCATCAGGATTCCTCGGGAAAGTACCATTCTGCAGATGGACGTGAAGTAATTTCATCTCAGCCTGGGGAATAAAATTGTTTTGGAGATGACTGAATCTGGAACTGATAATTCTCTCAAGCTTAGTCATTCGAGTGTGGTTGAAATCCGAGTGAACGCAGTAAAAATCATGCAGGGGATATTAAACTCTTCAGGTTGGGTTCAGATCCCGTCGCTGTTCCAAGTTAATCTGGTTACTTTTTAATTTTGGGAAGGAAAAAGGAATTTTTTCACAGAAGGGCTGTGAAGTTTAAGTCGGGGGGAGGGGTTTGCGATTAGAAAGCACTATTGTAAGGTTTCTGGTTCTGGGATTTTATCTGGGGGTTGGAGGATGATGTCATGTAGTCACGTACAATGAAGATAGTTCAGCACTATGGGGACACAGATCTTTTTCACTAAGGTAGGAGGTGAGTGCACAGTGGTGCAGGTTTAACTAACTGTGGGGTCTGAAAGTATCTCTTCCATTTATACTCTTCCTGAACGCTGTTTGTTGATAAACTCCTGGCTTAAGTGCAAGCAAGGTTTCATCTAAGAAATGGTAATTTTCCTTGGCGTTTGCTTCAGCCTTATGGTGTAAGCTCTGCCAGAGCTTTCCTGACAAAAACGTGTATAAGCTGAGTGGCAACATGGCTATAGCTTCACAGCTGTAAAGATAAAATAACTTGCCTGGTTGCTGGGTAGGAATCCATGGCAAGAATCCAGGTTACTGCCTGGACTTCCTGAGTTGATCGCAGACTCTGCACAAACCTATTCTGATTTTCAGGGCAAAACACTCTTAGTTTATTCGTCTGTCTTCAGATTTTGCTCTGATTTCTACAACTGAGCTACAAAGGCAGATCTTTTTCTTCCACAAAGGCACAGTGTAAGTACTTCTCAGCACGTGAGTCTGAACCAGGAGCAGGCACGTTGGTCTAGATTGCTTCAGTGCTGAGCAGAGGCCAAACATTAGGTCTTTTATCAATTTCAAAGAACTCTTCGTGTAAGGAATAGCAAAAACATACCTGAGGAAGATCAGAAGAAAGAGCAAGCAGATCTGCAAGACTTGTTAAAAAAAAAGTTCTAAGTTGGTTTGTGTTTTTCCTTTAAGGCAGGATCTTACTGTGCCTTGTGTACCTAACCTGATGCTCAGGGTCACATTTGACACAGTTGTCTATAATGAACTAGGTGTAACTTTTAGTTGGTCTTTTGCCCAACAACTCCTGGTGCCCCAGGCGAAGTGCTGTTAACTCTGTTGTACCTCTGCACTCACCTCTTTTGTCTTAGAACACTGGGGCTTTCCAGATATGAGGAATCGTTCGTTTTGCAAGCAGCACAAGCTGTAGCACTGGAATAGTGGCCCACCCAGAACTACAGAGGGAACTGAGTGGGATAAGCCTAAACCTGGGAGTGAGGGATTCCTCCATGCTGATGGTGTTACCTTCCATGCACACTAATCAGCCTAATTACATGTGATCAGCCCACTGGTGGCAGTGGGGAAAGCCTCTCACCTTCCTTTTGGTTAACATTTTTCACTTATTACTCTGCTTCTTTTATTTTTTTTCCCCACAGTGTAAGACTACTGATATAAAATCTGCACAACATTGGCTTTACTCAGTCTGGATTTCTGTTTTTGTTTCTCCAGAAGGATGATAAGGGTTTCTTTCAGCGAAGTTGGAATCCCAGACATCAGATCTAAATTTCTTAAGACTTTTGTTCCCCAGTAGTGAACTCTTCCTCGTGAATGCTGCTCACCAGTTAAACTTCCTGTGTGTCTGTACTACAGATTTGTTTGTTCCATTTGTAGCTTCATCCTGCTATGTGCTAGAGAGTGTATGCGGTCCATACAACAAATAAAAAGAATCTACCCACAGTTTAGCTGAATTATCTGAATTCAATAATTCAGAGTTTGAAGTGGGCTAATAAACTTGTTTGTTTTTTTTCTATCCTTATAGGATCTTCTCTTCGTGTGTATTTTGCTCATAGTGGTATTTTTTGTATGCTAGTGAAAAGCTGGTCCCTTTGAAGGACCAATTTCTGAGCTATAATAGCTTCAGCCTTGTGGGCTGAGGGTGACATGAAAGCAGACAGGCTGAATAAGAATATCTAAGGACAGTTTGCTCAGAATGAGGAATCTGCAAGTTCTTACAAGCATGCAGACACTCCTGAACTGAACCTATCAACACACTCGGTGGAAGGAAAAGGCTTGTCATAGCTAAGCTCTTTTCCAGTAAGAAAAGTTTAACAAAGCCTTAAACCACAGAAATAAGAACTATTTCCCATGCTAATGGAAAAAAAAAGAGGTTTTCCAGCTCCATTTTCCTTTCCTGGTAAAGTGCTGTTTTGTATGCCAAAGCAGCCTGATTTTTCACAGTGATTATCTTACAGTGCAGTTCTGTTAAAATAGAGCTTTGGAATTTCCTTCAGGTTGGTGACCAGCAAATAAGAAAGTTGTTGGAAGGAGTTGGGGGTGCAGGGATATGAGATTGTAGCGTCAAACCTGCCTTCTTCCTCTCATCAGCCTCAACAGTAATTTCTGTCTCTGTCATCTCCTTCTTTAGGAAAAATTAAATCACAAAGTTCCATCACCTTCTAGTATTTGTTATGCTGTCTTTCAGCTGTGAAAACATCTCATTTCAATGAGGTCCAGTTAAACACTGCATTTCATGAGCACTCCTTCACAGTTCCTCTTACTGAGCACAAGGTTTTCGGGAGTTGGCCTCAACAAATGTGTGTCAGATCTGATTTGAGCCAGCCACAACACTTGGGTTGTAACTGCAAAACTGCCCACCAATGCAGCCTTGTAAATAGTGATTATCCTGTTTATCTGAGAATATTTATCTCTAACACTCTAGCTTAAGCCTTATCAGACCTAATTAGGGAATTATTTGGTACCAAGTGCATGAAAAATACAAATAAAAACAAGTGGCTCTAGATAGCTTTTGTTAGTGTAGGTTTTTTTTCCCTTGCTGCAGCTGAAAATCAGTGCAGATTTTTGTTATCTTACTCCTTTCATCACTCTTTCCAATTTTAAATCTTCATTAAATGACTTTGAACATTAATTTCAAAAGAATTGGCATGAGATGCAAAAGTCTGGACAGAAGTTTTGTACTTACAGTGGTAAGTGGTTAAATAGCTCACCTGGGTAGTTTTTTGATTTTTTAACAGAGGTATCTTATCAAAGGACACTTACCAACCTCTTCACAGCAGTGTTTTCCAGGTGTCAGAGGGTCATGCATTCTGTGATCAAACTTTATATTGGTTAAATAACATGTCACCTGCTAGACATCTGCTAAAGCAGATTTGCTGGTGACACCTGTGCATCTTAAAGGATTAAATGCAACAATCTTTGTTTGCCCAGGCAGCTGATAGGTGGGTTCTGTCTCTAATAGGTTGCTAGAGACCAGAGGAAGACAGCAATTGGTAGGAGGATTTCTGAAAACAGCTTCTCTTCAGAGGACCTCGATGTTGGCCAAGGAGAGAAGAGTCACAGTGCATCAGGTCAGTAATCCCCATGTTTGTTTGTTTGTTTTCCCCAGTTTATATAATAGAAAAATACTCTAATACGATAATAACAGTAAAATAGTCATCTGTGTTACAAACTTAACTGTTTGCTTCTGTGGCCGCTGGCTGAAATCTGTGTGAGGTGAATATGCTCCTTCTGAAACTAGCTGTGTAGATTACAGGGCTTGGAGCCTGTGACTGGAGAATTTCTGTTGCACTGATAAAGGGATGGGGTTTGTAATCTTCATGCATGCAACTGGTGTTCGTGAAGGTTACTTCTTATTCGTGTAATTCTTTTCATCCTGTAGATACAAGTCCAGCACTCAGCCCAGATAAGGTAGAGACCAAGAAAAGCCTCGAGATGCCTCGCTTAACAGAAACTTCAATAAAGGATAGGCTGGCAAAGTATCAGGCAGCTGTGTCCAAGCAGGGCAGTTCTGCAGGCCTCATTAGCACGGTAAGTCTGTTTGCCTTGGGTAGAAGTGAATTTTAACCCCAACCTGAGGCTGGAAATAAGATCTTATAGGAACCACACTTTTTGAAGATAATGCCATCTTGTTTTGAAAAGACCTTTGTGCTCACAGGGCTCATTTTTAATGAAGAGTTGCCTCTACTGCAGGAAGAAATAAGTATTTGCATCTTGCTGGACTGATGTTGAACGTTTTCCAGGAAATTAATTGCTGGCACCTCGACCCTTCTGAAACATAACTGACATTCTTTTCTTTCTGCCTATCTGGAGCTCCCTGCATGCTAAAAACAAACAAAAATCTCACTTCTGTAATGTAGGCTAACTATAAGCTTGGGGAAGCAGTCTCTACCCAGCTGAAATGATTTCTTGCTTTCATCTGCAGTGTAGATTTGATTCTGCAGCTCGTGGGAGAAAAGTCTAGTGTAACCTTCATGGTATGAGTGGGAAGTCATTGCAGCTAGTGCAACAAATGTCATTATCTGCAAATTGCTGATTTGAGTCCTGTTTCTCACCTCTGTTCAGTTTGCCAGATATTTTTCCAGCTTGTGGCTCAGAGTAGTAGCAGCTGATTCAATAAGTTACGTCCTAATGGCAAGAGATTTACCATAGATTTGTTTTTCTCTTGAGACTGTTTGCAATTCCCCAATGCTATCAGTTTGCTACCAGTGCAGCCTGAAGCTCTTAGGAAGTCTCATTTAGCAGAATTTCTTGTGATTTTTGGCCTGGCAGAACAGTAAGGTGCTGATGAGCTTAGTGTTTGCAGTACCTACAATAGCAGCAGTAAGTCTTGGTTATTTTCCTTTTTTGCTGCCAAAGGAACAAAAGATCTTTTGATATGGCAGTATGATATTTGTACTTCTCTTCTCCGAAAATGTGTCACATCTATGCTGCAAAAGAGACATAATCTCTCTTGGGAACAGCTATTTTGTGGGCATTGTTGTATAATTGTGTCTGGATTGAAACTGGTGGATGTTTTTGCAGTGGGTTAGAGTAGTGGTGAGAAGTAATTCTTTTACTAGCATTGCAAGTGATACAGGAAGGGTGGGGAGAGATTATGAACAGCATATTTAGGGATCTGTGTATTAAAACATCAGTGCTTAATTACATACCTGTTAGACTCGATTGGTTTACAGAATCCTCTAAGCTGCTGGTGCTGGCGTTTAGCTCTCTCTCTCTTCCGTGTTACAAAGAAGATGCCTTGTGAATGGCATGAGTCTTCCCCCAATTATCTTGAATCCTGCGGCAATGAAACACGAGGTTTTGCTGGATTATTTAAGTGTGAAAGATTCTTTTGTGTTAATCTTAAGGCAGTTTGTAAAGAACAGATATCTTGGTAAATAACAGTTGGCTTTTTTTCTTTTTTTTACCAGTATAGAAACAAGCAGGATTTGCTTTTGTGTTGTATTTAGTAATTACACAGTGCTTTACACAGTGATTGTCTTGAAATAATTTTCACTTCCAGTGAAAAGTTAACATGCCTGGAAAGTGAAGATGTATGGAGTGAGCAGGAGGAAAATGGGAGAGTTGATGTTAAATGGAAATCTGGAATCGGAGAGAAGGGCCCTCATTACCTTAACAGAGGAAAATGCTACAGCCCCATCTCTTTCCTCATTAAAATCCACCACTTTGCAAATGTGCATGGATACCTCTTGTTTAAGCTCTTTCACTTAGTTATGGCTGTATATGCTAGGAAAACAGTTTACAAAAAACAGAATTAAGAAGAAAAACTAGCAAGTACTTTCCTAGGAGAAAAGAGCCTGTCAACTTTCAAGTGCTTTATTCTATAGAATGAGATTCGAGCCAGTGAAAGTGAACTCAAGAATTACAAATCTGAGCAGAAGGAGAATATGCCACCAAGTTTTGAGGACTGCATTTCCTATCAGGATGGGGAGAAGGTAAGACGCTCATGCTGGTGAAGGTCCAGGACTTCACTGTAAGTGGAAGAAGTTGCTGAGTTTCAGCTGAGGTGTTTAGAAATTGAATCTGAGCATGGGACAATATACATGCTGCAGAATTCCTGGTTTTTATTCTTTAAATCTAGACTGTATCTAAGTTATGAGCTGGCAGGTCTCAGTGGAAGACTTTTAACATTGTAGGGGACATCTAGAGATAAGTCTTCAAGTTTTCTTGTGGATTTCCCATCTTCTCAGTAATGACACGTCATTAGTGTGGCAGAACCCGTGGTTGTCATTCTTATGTATTCTTTTTGGTGTCTTCAGCAGCTGACAAGCCTCTGGGTTGGGGTTGGTTTTGTTTGACTTTGTCATTAATATTTGAATAGGGTGAAGTCACCTAAACTTTCCTGTGTCATACTCCCTAACAAAATATAATGATCCTCAACTAGGTCTTTGTTTTTTTTTAATAACTTAAAGGATGGAAAGCTTTGTGTGACACATGTAAAAGAGACTTTGTCACCATTTCTTCTGCACGTAGCAGCTAGATTTCTGTTAAGGTAACAGAGTGCCAGTCTGGGTTTGCTCCCATTTTTGAGCTTCAGCTGCAAATTGAGGCTAAATTACTCCCTGAATACAGAGATAATAAAGCATGCTCGGCCATTTGTGTACTAAACTGGGATAGCAGACGGGATAAAAGTAGCTGAATAATAATTGGGGTACTGTGTATTCAAGCCATTCTGAACACGTGGCAGCCTAATGCCAGGAGGGCTTTTAGAGCTTTCCAGCCTTCCTTGGGCCTGGAGCCAAATTGCTGCTTTCAGCTGTTGGTTGCTGACGGCTGAGCAGCCCCACGTTTAACTGGTTGGGGCTGCTGCTGCTGGAAGGTGAGTTAATTAAAAGAACACCTGTGAAATCAGAACACTTTTCTGCTGTTGTATGGAAGATTTGAATAAAATTGATCGCATGCAGCAGTAATTGCTAAGTTATTTGTTGAGGAGTCCAGGTGTTAATAAAGAAACTGAGCAGAACACTGAGAATCAGGATTATCTGAAATGGCATGATGAAATTTGGAAACAAGCCTAATTAAAACTACTGGTACTTAATGTCAGCGATAGGAACCCTCTGGCAAAAGGAGAGCAAAAGAAATGTGCTAACCTTCTCTGGCATTTTTTTACACTGAATCCATGACTGATTTAGAGATCAGATAAGTGTGATCCTAACACGTACAGAACGCGCTGATGTGCTTCCCAGTACACCAGTGTTTGTTATTTTTTTCAGTGGAACACCGCGTGTTAATTTATGTAACTTGCTTCTTCCATTACCTCGTTAATTTGCAAATGTCAGCTGCCTGCGATTCAGTCATTAAAGTGAATTAATGATGACCTGCCATTAATCTTGTTTAGTTTCTCAGTGTAGCTACTTAGAACTATTTGACAGCAATAGCACCGCATTTAGCAAGTCTACATCGAGTGCTTTATCTGTGGTGTGTTTAATATCTGAGACTGATTTATAACCACCTCTTAGAAAAACTGGTTTTGAACATTCATTGTTGTTAGGGTTTTCTTTTGTTTTGGAAAGCACTGTTTTTGCTTAGTGCTTAAGGAACATAGATTTGTCAAATGTTGGAGGGAGCCATGAGGTTTCCAGTAAATGTGTACTGCTTGGTGGCCAAGGATTTTCTCAGAGAGAACTAGGAAGCGCATCAACAAAATCAATGAGGCTTTCTAATAACTAAGAGAGAAAGATGCACAAGCTGCAGGTGTTTGGGGAAAAACAAAAATACAGTGTTTACGTGAACACTGCAGCAGATGATGTGAATGTTGCAAGAGCTGTAACTGTGTGAGGATATCATTCTTGACAGTCAGCTGGACTCTGTCTTGGGCCTTGCAAAACAAAGAAGTAGTTTCATGTGGACCTTATTGTGGCCAGTCTCTTCACGTCTGAGTGCTTATGCTGTCACTCTGTGTGTTACCTGGGCCATGGTTTTCAGACTTCCGAAGATCACAGGTGCTCACTGCCCAATGTTCTCTTGCAGGTGTCCGTAGGTGAGAACAGCCTGTCTTTCCACTCCAGCCTTTCAGAGGATGGCAATGGTAAGGACTTGCTTTTCCTGCCTCAGCAAGAGTAGGATGTGAAAATGAGGAATTGCGCTCCCTCTGATCCGTTATTTGTAGGATGCTTAGGACCACTCCTGACAAATGATAGATTTGACCTAATAAAAACTTTCCTAATGCTGAAAGTCTGTCCTGTACAAGGCTGAACGTTCTTAGTAATGCAGGGTGACTACCAAATTCCTTTGGTGTTGACCAGAGGTAGACAAGTTCCTATTAAGTCCTTGTCGTGTTGCATTAGATTTGCTCCTGAATTCAGGGCCACGTGAGAGCACTTTGCAGAAATGACAGCACAGAGTGAGGTGTTGGATCTCTGTGTACACGTTTCTGTATTGTATTAACTGTTCTGACACATGAGTAGATTGATCATGTTTAAATATATTTGCTGTATCCAGATCAAAAGTTTAAATAGCAAACAAATACTTTAGCCCTTAGCTGGTAGGATGGCTATCTGGCCCTTGTCGGAGCAAACTTTCCATGGTTTTCAAGTCGTCGTAATTATCTTTTCTTCCTGTTCTCCTCCCTTAGTTGGACAAAACCCGGAGAGTGAGACAGAAATTCAGAAACCTGTCAGCACAAAACAGCAAAACTTTGGTTCCAAATCGCTTGGCCAGACAGATGCATCTCTGCCAAAAACAGTGAAGGTAAAGGAGCTATTTATTCTCAAACACTGGCGACGGTTGGGAAAAAACTTTCTATTTAACGGTGAAAAGCCTTAATTCAACCAATCTGTCAACGAAGTAACTGTATGAATGTCTGGTCTGACTGCGAGGGAACTTTAGTCTGAATAGAAAAGCATCTCAAAACTGTTTTTTTTTCCCAAAGATGAAAGTTGAGCTGTTTTCTGGGAGCTGTGCTGCTGCTGTTTCAATAGTGTACCCTGTGCAGAGGCAATCTGTTTCTCTTTAGGGTGGGAAGAAGGGGTTTGAGCAGGGATGCAGATCCTGCAGGGATTTATCTGTGCCTCATGTAAGGTCAGAGCTCCTAGATGGTGGCACTGAGGTCCTGAACCTGAGAGCCTTCAGTAGGCCAGGACCTGCCTCTCCACGCTCCTCTCCCAGCTGTTCCCAAAGCAACAGCAGTTGGTAGAAACTTAATATCAAGGGTGAATGGTGAGCGAGTCCACAGGGATGAAGTATGGCATTCTCAATAACAAATCTTCCATGTTAGGTTTTCTTTCACGAGGGCTATAAAGCAGATGGAGCGCTTCTCGGATAGGAATGTATTTGCTAATCTTATTAGCCATGCAGACAGCAGTTCTGAACGTTTTGATCACACTGCACTTGTCACATGTGCTGTCTGGAGTTAGGATGCCTGTTCCCTGGGCTGCCACGGCCTTCCTGGCTCACTCTTGAGGAAACAACTGTGCTTTTGTTGTTTTCCCCATCTTGGAGAGGAACAGCACTGACCTAACCAAGACCAGCAAGATGTGGCTTCTTAGTGTTCTGAGGTATAAATGCTAGCATAAGATGCCTGCAGTGTTTTTGCAGTCTTGATCTGTGAAAGCATACAAGGTTCATGCAAGCTGTGTTTTGGTCCTCTGCAGTATCTTCCTATTGCTATAACCATTGTAGTCCTCTCCTCATTACTGCTTTTGATGCTGTGCTGCTCAGATAGAAACCCAGATGCTGTTTATTCACGTGAGGTTCCTATTTGTCTTTTCCAGCTTCTGTTTCCTGCTCTTGGTTCCTAATCTCTACTCCTGCCTTCTGCTTCCCTCCTAATGCGAGCTCAACTCTCAGCTTTCTGTCGAGTTCTTTATTTATTGGGCCTCACCTTCCTCCTGTAGCCCCTATCTGTAGTATGCCTGGAAAGGAATTTCTTTCTCTTCACACCCCAAAACACCTCTCCATCAGACACAGGGCTCATTGTCATACAAGTAAGTTCCTCTTCTCAGATGGGGATGCGCACTGCAGAGGCACATGCCAGCACTGTAATGTAATGTTGCAAAACTAAGCTCTCGGGGTCACTTTTTGATGGGCAAGTAAATTGTTGCTGCCTCGCTTCCTGTGGCTGAAGAGGATGGTCAGAGTTTTGTCTGAACTGGTAAACTCTCTCATTTTCTGAGATTTCATGCAGCAACTCGAGATTCAGAGTTCCTATGCAGTTTTGGCAGCACGGAGGGGTTGTGGGTCTTTTCAAAAGGAACTCTGAATTTTTGTGGGTCTAGTTGTCATCATAATTAGAACTTTAATCTACTGGAGCTTAAAGCGTTGCCTTAAGAAGTTGAAATACCTATTGAACTGAAATTAAACTGGCAGCAAATTTTGTGGCTGTGACAAACAGTCTGTCCCTTGCATATTGTAACTTTCATTGCCTAACCATTGTTTCTTGTCTGTTATAAATGAATTGCTGTAATTATGTTTTCCTGTGCCCATCCTGTTTTTTTTCTCAAGTCACAATATTTTTCCTTGGAGCTTTTCAGTAAGTTTGGAGCAGGTAATTCTGTGTCTAGATCTGGTTTTTTTTATGCCGTACTATCAATGTGAACGTGCAAGCTCGTGGATATGAAGCTCAGGCACTGCTATTCTGCTGCTGAAGTAGTTGCTATCAATGAGCAGCCTAAAAATGCCCATTTTTCACCTGCAAGTTGTTTTTTTTTTTTTTTTTTTTCTTGGAGGTATCTTTCCTGCTGGCCAACCATAATAGATTCCAAGAAGTGAATGGCACCAAGTGACCTTTTTCATGGACAATGTGCTTGCTCCCTTGATGCTTTCAGAAAACAAAGTCTGAAACTGTTCCCATGTCGCAGGGCAGCGATGCTTGACTCCTTAGTGTTGACGTTTACCCTGCACTAAATTCTCAGGAAATTCTCTTAGTAACTATGTAAACAGTTTTAGCTTTTTAACCTCAAAGCCCTGCTCAACTTTAAGTCTTGAGCAAGTTTGAGAGCTGTTTGTCCTGAAACCCGACTACAGTTTTTTGTTGGTTTTTTTTTTTTTTTGCAGTAGAACTGGAATTGCTTACAAATGAAGTCAGAAGCATTTCCTGCTGCCCACATCTGCACTGAGGCTATTTTCTCCTCTTTAAAAGAGTAGAGCGTTTAGCAAAAATGGGCTTCAAACTGCTGAGGGCAGTCTGCGCTGTTCCTCTTCTCTCCCCAGCCTCAACTTTTTATTTGTTGAGGTTTTCAGATCTTTTCCTGTGCTATCTACTTCAGCATTTTGTCATTTTTTTTATAAGGAAAAAAATCAGATTGCAGAAACATCCTGGATTTCTGGGAACTGGCTCTGTCAGAGTTACAGCTGGGTTCTAATGTTTTCATTGTCCCTTCTCAGCTCGTGATGTGCAGCTCACTGGGGGAAAACTTTGGCTGTCAAATCATACCAGTCCCCGTGGGCTTGTGGCCTCTTCCTTGCTTGTTGCCCACCAGAACCCGCTCTATCAGAATTAGCATTGAGGTTGCAGAAATACTGCCGTTTTTTCTGTCAGCTCTGGAAGCTGTGCATGAGCCCAAGCCAAGTCTCCGAGCACTTGATTTATTTTCCAGCTAATGAACTTTCTCCTCTTCCCGCAGAAGTTTCAGTTGCCAGCAAAGGAAACCTGTGTTGGGTGTCAGAAGACAGTGTACCCAATGGAAAGGCTCCTTGCCAACCAGCAGGTGTTCCACATCAGCTGCTTCCGCTGTTCCTATTGCAACAGTAAACTCAGGTAAACACGCTGCTCCGTTTGGCTGCCTTCGAGGAAGTGTGGCTTTCCTATTCTCAGAAGCTGAGTAAGATGCTGTCCAGGCTTAGCTGAAGTGAAAACAACTGTAATCCAGTGAATCAGAGCATAGGAGTGGTAATGCAGTTTTGGCTCTGCTGCCCTTGCACTTAATGCAGTGTATTTTGTAACTTGTAGTGTCACTTTGTGACAGAAAGATGTAGTGTCCATTTCCCTGCACTTGAAAATGGGGTCATACAAACATGTTGAAACTGTAAGCTTGTCTTCTGTAAACCTATTGGAAGAGATTTGTTTCAGCAAGATAAATAACACACTTGCCTCAGGGGCACCAGAAACTGGATGCTAACACATGACTTTGTATCTCCCTGAACAGTCTTGGGACATATGCATCTCTGCGTGGGAATATTTACTGCAAGCCTCACTTCAATCAGCTCTTCAAAGCTAAGGGTAATTATGATGAAGGCTTTGGACACAAACAGCATAAGGAATTATGGTCAAGCAAAACTGAATGTGAAGAATCCCCGGAGAAAACTCTCCACGGTGTAAATGCAACAGAGAGCCCTCAAAACCCAGGAGTAGAGGATGCCCCAATTGCAAAAGTAGGAGTTCTGGCAGCAACTATGGAAGCAAAAGCTTCAGCCTTGCCTGAGAGAGAAGAGAAACCAGCAGAAACAAAAAAGCTCAGGATTGCCTGGCCACCTCCATCAGACCAAAGTATTCAAGGAAGCGCTTTGGAAGAAGGCATCAAAGTATTAAAACCCAAATGGCCCCCAGAAGAAGAGAGTTCCAAGCCAGATGTGTTGGAGGATGTGGATCTGGATCTCAAGAAGTTAAGAAGATCTTCCTCACTGAAGGAGAGAAGTCGTCCCTTTACGGTAGCAGCCTCGTTTAGAACAGTATCTGTTAAAGGCCATAAAACAGACAATTCATCCTCTCCTTCTAAGCTAGAGAGAGACACGGTGAAAAGAAGTGAGGAACTGGAGAGGGAGGTTGTGGTAGACAAAAAGCAGAAAGAGAAGAAGATTGAGAGTAGGAACATCCAGAATGCTGAGGAGAAAAATGTAGAGGAAGAGCAGGAATTGCCTGGTATCAAAACAGCAGAGTATAACTTTGTAGAAAACGGCCAGGAGAATGCAGAGACAGATGAGGAGGAACACACTGTGGAAGAGCAGAGAACCACAAATGAAGAATTCCTTGAACCAAATTCTCCAAAGCATTCCAGCTTATCCAACGTAACTGCAAAGGAATCGTCTCCGGACCAGAATCGTAAATCCCAAGATGTTGGTTTCTGGGAGGGTGAAGATATGGAAGATCTGTCTGTGGAAGAGCAGATCAAAAGGAACCGTTACTATGAAGATGACGATGAAGAATAAACGGGCCTTTTGTAATAAAACTTGCTTCAAGGTGCTGGGCCATTTTAAATTGGTGTTTTTAGCTTTAACAAACGGCTGTCCTGTATGAAAGTGATGCTATACTGCACGTCAACGTTAAGGGAATCATATGTGCAAATTATCTCAGCCAGAAAAGTACTGCAGAAGCCTGAAAGAATGTCTGGGTGCATGGAAATGAGTATCTGTGGCTGTGGGATGCCTTCGACAGGTAACCTCTGTCCGCAGGATGAGAACAGAGCTCCTCTGTGCTCCTGTTGTCTTATCCTTCTGGAACTCTCAGACCTGTTTCACTAACTCACAGAGTTTGCCTGTGTGCAGTGGTGGTGTGGAACAGGCTTTCTGTAATACACTACTTTTACCACTACAAACGCTACTGCAGTGCTTAGGGACCAGTTTCAAAGGGACTTTCTGACCTGCTTTAAAAATGGTGACTGAATGCACTTTAATACGTGTTAAGGGCACAGGTTTGTTGGTGTTTTTAATGATTATGACAATAAAAACACTTTCTGGGCTTAGAGTCCAACAACCGAAGCATCTGAAACTGAGCAGAACGTAACTTTCAAAACTGCTTACAATCAATTGAAGATTGATACTCCATTTTTCTCTCTGTGCAACTGGAATAGTGTGCCCACTGCTGGAACAAATGTATTTTAGTGCTTATCCAAACGCTGTGCTCGCTGACAGAACTCTTTGAGGACAAGTCCACATTTTTGCAGGAGCCTGCAGGGCATTACTTTTGCATTTTTATATGCATTTTGAATGGGTTTTTTGTTTACTTAAGAGTTCATTATAATTCCTTTAAAACTGCACATAACGTTTTTAAGGCCTTTTGGAAATTTTGAAATCCTGCTTGTATCGAGCTGCCATAATTTTTTTTTCTTCATTATGGCTGTGAAATTCTGCTGCATTGCAAATCTTTGGAATAAAACCATACGAACCAGAAATTTTCTGATTGCTAGCATTGAAGCTTAGTACATTTTTAAACTTGACTGCATTTATTTTACAAATAATGGATTCTGAATGGTGGAAGGAAGATATCCCTTTATATTAGCTTTTATTTGTACTGTAGTTACGTGAGAATTAACTCTAACTCTATTTGAGGTGTAAAATATCCTGCTTTCTTAACAGTCCTGCTAACTTCAATAAAGTTTGGTCATTTACATAAAAAAAATATATAGGTCTGAAGACTGGATTCATGCTGGTTTCACAAAGAAGCACCATTTTAAGAAGGAATGGGAAACGATGGGTGAAATCCCGAGGTTCTTGCAGCTGGAGGCCAAGCAGTGACTTTCTGCTGCCACTAGGTGACACTGTGGGTCCACTTTTTGTGAGCATCACGCGAGGACTGCGAGACTGAGGGAGAGGGATTAGAAAAGGGTGGGCAAAATAAGGACGTGCAGGTATCTTAGCTCCCGTTTCTGGCTTGATCTGCTTCTCAGGCAGCTGAGGACAATCCAGAGATGGTTTAGTTCAATCTTTTATTTTCCGTACAGCTGCTGTGTACTGCAGTTGTCTTAAGCCTGGGGTAGTTTTGGTTGGGGGCTCAGGTGTAATGAAAATGCAGTGAGTGCTCTGCAGCAGCAGATGTGCTCCTTTGTGTGAAAGGGAAGGAGAGTGAGAGAAAGGAACAGCCTGATGTTGGGCTAGCATGCATTAGCAGCTGTGTAGCATAAGGTGTAGAACCTATGGATTTTAACTGGAGAACCAAGCCTTGGTTTGAACAGGTAGAGAGACATTGCAGACACTGGGAAGCTGATGTGGAAGTCCACATTTTCTTTAACCTTTAAATCCTTACCTTTTCTTATCAGCATCTACTTGCTCTTAGATTTCCCCAGCAAATCACCAAGCAGTTCTGGCTGCAAGCTATTCGTCATGGACTTGGGATGTGTTGGTTTTTCCAGCTCCTTGTTTCTGAGGAGATGCAGCTGAGCTGTAACAGTGCATCCCCAATTACGTGATCCCAAAGCTGCCCAGCTGCCATTGATAAGAGATTCATTGTGGTTAAATCTGAGGCACCTGTGAGTCCCTGGGGGGGGGTACAAGGATTCAACCTATTCAGGGAAACCAGCACTGAACTTAGCGTGGATATTATGTGTGGGTATTATGACCTGCTGCCTCCTCGGATCTGTTAGTTACCGTGGTGGTTGAGTGCTCAATGGGCCGTTTAATTTACGCTCATCTGAAGGGATGCCAGAAGGGCTATTATGGGACAGATGGGCCTCTGCTACCACGTACAGTGGTGCTCAGTACCTTTATGGACATCTTTAGAACGTAATTAACAAACAGAACGCAGCCTTTGTTCCTTGGGTAGCCCTCAGTCCCAGGCCCAGCACTTTGAAGTCGTTTTCTGAACGCTTTTTATAAACTACCGGGAACGTTTTCAACTTTCTCAATGCGTGAACCCCTCTGTTTTGCACTTAAAGGTTAAACCACGTCTACGTGAATCAAGGCAACCCTTGTTATCTCACCGTGTGAGAGCTGGGCGGCTGTCCTTGCGTCTCCGGGCCCTTCCCTGGAGAAGCGAGCGAAGGACCGCAGGCCAGGCTGAAATCTGCTCCTCGGGGCTCAGAAGCCAATCTCGAGCCTTAAAACAGAACAATCAGCCTCGTTTTTCTCGTAGCAACGCCCCAGCATCTCTGCACCGCGGGCAGTTCCCGCCCATTCCCCTGAGGGAGCGAGAGCGTATCGCGCGGGCTCCGTTCTGCGCATGCTCCGAGTTAACGGTCCGCGCAGGGGGGCGTGGCCCAGGGGGAGCTCCGCCCTCACGGCGCCGTCTGCGCATGCGCTCGGGAGGAGGCGGGCGGGGTGAGGCGCGGAGCTCCGCCCGTTGTCGGTGCCGCCGCCGGGCCGCGGGGGGGGGGGGGGAGGCGGAGGGAGGCGGCGGAAGATGGCGGCAGCCGCGGCGGCGGCGTTGCGGGCCTGGTTCTGGAACGAGCGTTTCTGGCTGCCGCACAACGTGACGTGGGCCGACCTGGCCGGCGAGCCGGACGGTGGGCTGCAGTACCCGCGGGCGAGCCACGTCCTCTCCGCCTTCCCGCTGGCGCTCGGTATCTTCGCCGTGCGGCTGTTGTTCGAGAGGTGAGCGCGGGGCCGGGCCCCATCCCGGAGCCCCGCGGCCCTCGGGCGGCGGCCGCTGCCCCCTCCGCGCTGCGGTGCGGTGGGAGCCCGCTGGGGTCTCTTAGCAACGCGCTGCGGGGCCGGGCCCGGCTCGCTTCGGGGTCCGTTCATTTCGGCCCGGCTCGCTTCGGTTCGGCTCGGGGTACGAGCTCCCGTGTAGGCCTCAGGCCTCCACCCGGCGCTCCTTTCATCTCTGCGCGCAGAGGGAATGCCGGAGGGGCCGTCCCGAGGGCTGCGTGTCACGGCGTGGGGAGCCCCGCGCGGCCCTCTTTCTGTGGGGCCTTCCTGTGCCTTTCGGGGCCCTCACTGTCCATCTCCGCCTCGCTTCGTGGGCTCGGGACTCCCCTGTGCCTTGCTGTGGGTCCCGACAGCCCCCCCGCATACAGCACAATGTTGGGAGGACCCACCGTTATTTCCCATTCCCCAGGAAGCCCACCCCTGTATGGGTGACAGATGTTCGGATGTTCTCTGCCTGCGTTGTGCTCTCCCCGACGGTTTCTGGGTGAGGAATTAAGGCCTGCTGTGTTCCTCAGTGCTCTCTGTGGGTCCCCTCCGTGCTGGAGGGTGTCTGCCCACGGGCAGGTGTGGTGCAGCATTTCTCCCTGGGTTCAGTATCCATAAGGTTGCATTACCTCTCCCCTGGGGCAGCACTTTTTGCTTTTTGTGATGGGTATCTCTTACAACCGCACGTGGAGCAGGCTGTGTGGCTGACAGTGATGCTAATTAGGAAAGTGGCTTGGTTAAGAGAATACTTGGGCAAAGCCAATTAAGACACCTCACTACCTATTTCAATAGTTTATTAAAGGCTGAGTTAATCCTACGTTTCTGGATGTAATGAGTGGATGTATTTCACCGTGGAACACATTAGAGCAAGCAGGAACTGAGTTGTTTTCATTCTTCAGGTTTTCTGTAGGCAGTGTGGTATCCTGAAGTGAAAGCAGATTTTGAGAGCAAAATCCTGGTATGTTTCAAGAAATGCTGTCTTCTTCCTCCTGCCACTTGGGACGTGTCATGATAGTTCAGATTTGGCTAATGACATCTCCTTGTGCTCATATCCCAGCTGAAGCCTTGGGGGTGATTAAGGCTTCTGCAATACACAAGTGATGCTCAGACTCAGTGACTCAGAACTCGAGTTCTGCTCTCTTGCATCTCTTTTATTTTTCTTTTTCCCTTCATTTCTCTCCCTCCTCTGTTTGTAGGAGATCTTCGGTGTGAGGAAGTGCTTTTGTTATGCTGACATAATGTTTCTGTGTGTGAATGCTTCTGTAAATCAGCCTCTGTATGGTGGTGTTGGTGAAATACTCATTGAGCTTCAGTGAGTGTGGGAATTGTGTGATGAAGAACCGAGCTTGCAGGGTGGGGAAAGGTCCTGGTTTTACTGGAAGTGAACTTTGGGGCAGGCAGGAGAAAGAAGGAAGAAGGACTTCTGCTTACAAACGTGTCAAATTAGTGTCATCTTTTTTTTTCTTGCTGTTGTTTTGCCCTACGCATCTTGTCCCATTGCATGCACAAAAAGCCTCCCAGGTATTGAGGAAGACCTGGAGTCTATTACTCATACAAGGTGATTGTAATTACACTGGAACTCTTTTTTGCTTACAGTCGCTCCTGCTCTGAGGAAGGATCATCAGCTTGTGCTCGGTTTGGTGCAAAAAGAACAGAAAAAAGGGTTTTAGATGTTACTTTGTCAAATCTGTCTGGGAATTTGGGACGGTTCTGGAGTGAGCTGAGCACTGAAACTGAGCCATGGTGAAGAGATGAGCTCTCACTTTGGGTATGCTGACTCCAGGATGTGCTTGCTTTGTCAGTCTTTAGGGAATTGTTCTTCTTTTCAGAGCTGTAGGAGTGAGCTAGCAGAGAACCTGAAACTTCCAGAAGGGGGGAGGGTTTGTGGGGTACAACGTGACTTGTTAGATGCGAGTCTCTACGCTTGAAAACTGGTGCTGGTTTCAAAGTCTTAATAACTGGAGCGAAAATATAGCTGGGTAGGTGTGACTTAGGGCCAATAAACAAATACAGGTTCACAAAACAGCAATAAAAGCATTTACACAATGATAACTCCTTGCTGGGAGGGCGTGGCATGATCTCGACCTTGGGAATAGCTCCTGCAGGAGATTTGTGTGGCATCATAAAATAATTAGGTAGGAAGGGACCTCTGGGTCACCTTGTCCAGTCCTTTCCTTACAGCAGGACTGGCCTTGGAATCGGGTTGGGTTGCTCGTGGTGCTGTCCAGTTGTGAATATCCCCAAGAATGGGAGTTCTGGAGAGAGTGGGGATTCTGCAATAAGGGTGGCATTTTTTGGGTGATCAGTGGGAGGCCCTGGGGTGTTCTGCAGAGATAGTGGCCAGCCGGGCAAGGGAGATTCTCTCCCCTCTTTCTCTGCCCTGGGGAGACCCCATCTGGACCACTGAGCCCAGTGCTGTGCTCCCCAGCTCCAGACAGACTGCTGGGAGAGCCCTGTGGAGGGTGTGGAGCTGTCAGAGAGGTGGGAGAGTCCTCTGGAGGGATCCAAACCCACCTGGTTGCTTTCCTCTGAAACCTGCTGTGGGGAAAGTGCTTTGGGAGGTTGGGCTGGGGGAGCTGCAGGGGTTCCTTCCAGACACTGCCCTCTGTGCTGCCCAGGAAGCCCTGAGGAAGGTTGGCTGTGGGCTGGGGTTTTCCCCCTGCTGCATGAAGCCATCAGTGGGTGAGAGGAGCAGCCTTACCACGCTGGGCTGCACTTCCTTAACAGTAAAGAGATCCATGGCTGCCATCGTTTTTCCTTCCTATCTCTGTGGCTCTGCCTCCATTACTATGACTTTTTGTTTACATTGATGTTTGCTTGCCTCCGTGCACCAAGAAATGTTTGTGTGGGTTTTTTTTGTTTTGCCCTTTGGTCACCTGCATGCTTGGCTGAGTCCCGTGCAGTGACTGTAGCTCCTGCTTCACTCTTGATTTTTTTTTTTTTCTTTTCCTGGTTTCTGGACACATCTATATTTTCCCTGAGCCTTCAAGTGGAGGAAGCTCACAGTCAGGAGCAGTTTTGTGCAAAGCTTCAGTGTGGCTATTTTTTAATCACTGGGTTTTAAAATGAATTCTTTCTGTTTATTTCTCTATGATATTTTTTGAGGCAGTGCTGTTTCTTCTTTCCTTGGTGCTTCAGGTTTGGAATTCCCAAATAATGCCACTTTCATGGATTGTGGGAGCTTCCTTCACTATTCCCTCTCTTTTCCTGCTCTTAAACTAAAGCAGCTCTTTACGGAGCTGTAAGCACTGTATTCCAGAAAATGAAACAGAGCTGTTTGGCATCCAGTGAACGCATGAGAGCTGCTCTGCTTCTTGTGGTGCATCCTGGAGGAAAGAGGAGCAAAGAGATAGGCACTTTATAACATCATTAACATGACTTTTGGCTGGTGGTCCAGATGGTAGAGGAAGCAGTGAGCCATCAAAGCTCAGAGGCAAGCTGAAAGGAAATGAAGGAAATCACCTTTTTTTCTATTTTATTTTATTTTTTTCTTCAGCTGTGACTGTTGAAGGGAGCAGGACGTATGTAGGAACAGGGCAGGAACCTGGCACTATGGCTGCTGTTGCTTGGGGGCTGTTTTCTGAAAGCAGCAGAGATCATTTAGGATGAGTTCTGAGCTGATCCATAATTTCCCAAGGGGAAAACCCTACGACCTGTGTCTGTTCTGAAATGCACTTGTAGCTGCTCCTAACTGAAGCACTGGTGCTGTGCTCCCAAGCATGGCTGCAGCTGCAACGCTTATAATAATGATTCTGCTGAATTTCACTCTCATCTTTTGAACACAAAAGGAAATGGCAGCAAGTGGGATGCTTGGCAAAAGCAGCATTTTCTGCTTAATCGCGCTCTGAGACTTCTAAATGAAATACATATGTGTAATGAAGTTGTCTCTGGAACACTGTTTTAAAGCAGAATAGATTTAATGATGCAAGTGTTGGGTCCTTTTCAAAATCATTTTTGAGAAACAGGTTTTTGCATGCTCTAAATGTAATTGATTTTTTTTTTTTTAATTTTTAATTTGCTGTCCTTGAAAGCTGTTGCCCACCAACAGAGGAGAACACAATTCAGATGCTTGGTAATGTGCTTTTTCCACAGCATCTCTCGGCCAGTTTGACACAGAACACAACACAATAAGTTTTCAATGAGCGTGTCTTTGTGTCAGTTGCAAAACCAGGTTTGTTTTCAGAGTGTCTGTGCTGTAAAATTCACCTCCATCAGCTTTTGGATACTGTGGTGCATGCAGGACTGAGATGCTGAGGTCTGGGTCTCAGCTGATGTCTTCCCCACCTTGCCTGAGGAAGCAAGCCACTTAATCTTGGTTTTGTTTTCCTCTTAGGGAAAAATAAATCTGTGTTTGTGTCTTTTGTGAACTGTGTGACTTGAACTTCCTTTTATTTCTGAGCTGTGTGATGCCAAGAAGTGTTGTGGAAAGAAGGCGTTTGATCTGTGGTGCTGCAGGGCCTCCAGCAGCCCTTTGCAGAGGGCTCATGCCAGCGATTATTTATTATTATTATTTGTTTTTGAGTGGTGCAAGTCATGTGAGGGACCACATCCTGATCCTGCAAGGCCGGAGTATTAGAACTGAACTTTCCACCTTAGGTGTGTTACAGCATGTGCTGCCTGCGGTTACCAGTTGGGTTAACAAAAGATATGTGTTCCTTGGAGCAACGTGAGCGAAGATCTTCAGAAGCATGTTGGATAGGTTTGGCAGCGTGTGAGAGGTTGGGGCTGTGACTTGTGATGAAAATGTGCCTTGTTTTAATCCATCTCTTTGTGTTTCAGGTTTATAGCCAAGCCATGTGCCATAAACCTCGGTATACAAGACAGTGGAGCTCACAGAGCCCAGCCCAATGCGATTTTAGAGAAAGTGTTTACATCCATCACTAAGGTGAGCTGCACTGCTAGGAACAGAGACCTACCAAGGAGAGGGTGTGGGTTTCTGTCTTCCACTTCCTTGGCTTGAGAAACGTGTTCCATCTGCAATGCTTTCATCCATGTGTTCTTTATATTCCTTTGCCTCTGACACGTCCGTCTTGTGGGAAAGTAAGTTCTCTTTATGGCTGACCTGTGCTTTTGCACACAGAGGAATCTTTTTTGAATCAACAGAATCCTCTTTTAAAGAGTTTTCTTCCTTTATTTCCCTGCCTTTGTCCCAGCTGTTGCTGCTGCAATGGGCAGTAATTGCTGATTTACAAAAAAATTGCCTGGCATCTTTCACTTCCTATTGGAAAAGCGTCGCTCTGCTACGATCTGCTCCCCTGCTTTCATTGGCCATCTGGGGGAATGCTTTCCTCTTCCTGTGCCAAGTGGAAGTCACTTGCTCAAGTAAAAGCATCCAGTCCATGGAATTGTGCCCTGACAAGTGGTGGGATGCTGAATGTTGGCAGCAGGTATCGCTTTTATTCTAAGTTGATGGCTTTTCTCTTGCTCGAGCTGGCAGTGCTCCTTCTCTTTGGAATGACAGAGCTGCTTGTCTGTACTTTTGGATGCTGACAAATCAGCACAGGTGGGGGGATAGATTTTCATTAAAGATATTGAAATGGAAGGCTTTCTGTTCTCATTTGGTGATGCTGAACTCCATTTTGAGTGGAGCGGAAAAAGCACTTGGTGAATGGAGGGGAAATTCTATAAAAGCCTCAGCAGAGCTTGCCTCATGGGAGCAGTGAAGTTCAGGAGTAGCTGGGATGACACGTGAACAGGAAGGCCCCTGTGATTTGATGCCATTTGTGGGGAGGACTTTTATGCAAGGGGATGTCCTTGAAATAAATGTTGAGGAAACCCATGGAGTTGCACATTGTGTAATACTTATCTAGTTTCTATGAAAACAAAGCTTCGTTTAACTATGCCAGTGTACCTATGTGCTGTCAGAGAATGGAAATGTGGGGTGGCACTGATGCAGAGGGAAGGTTTCGTTGCTGTCTGCAGTGGGAGCTCTGTGCGCTCTCCTCTGATGCAGGGTCACTCTCAGTGTAGCAGCAGCCTGACTCTTTAAAGCATGGAAAGGAGGCAACAGGTCTGCTTGTGATGGAGCTATGAGAAGGTCCTGGTTCCAGTACTGCAGATCAGATGACTGATTATCTTGTTTTTCAGTTCAGCAGTCTGGTGACTCTGTATTCCATGAGCATTCTACGTAGCTTTCTGGGTCTGTATGCAACTTAAGTGGTAAAATATGTTTATCATCTTTCAGTTGTAAGAGCTCTCTGGCAAAGCTTGTTAAAAGGATACTGATTTGAAACTCGTGTGGTTTATCTCACCACTGGGCCATTGCAGAGGCAGTTATCAGGTTTAGTTTGCTTTTTCTGCTGCTGTAAATCCACTGATGTCATTGTTCAAACAACCTCCAGTGAGAAAACAGAGATGCGTTCTTTGTTGTGCAATTATTTCAGATTTCGGGTTTAATTTTATTCATGCACCTTAAAAGTGATCATGGAAATAATGCCATTTCTCTGGTGCCTTTTTTGGAATCTATAAATATCAAATGTGTTAAAGCCAAATTCTTACCGTAAGTTTCCCAAACTTGACAGAGAGTACCAACCCTTAAATATGTTCAGCTGTCATCTTCCTGAGTTCCAGACAGCCTGAGTTGATGTGCAGGTTTTAACTGGTAGGACAGGACGTTCTAAAAGCTCCTCCTCCCAAACTAAGAAACAGAACTGCATTCTGTGTAGTGATGTGCTGTCAAATGATGAAATCAATGAGGAAATGTTAAACCACAAGCATTAGGAATACTTAAGTCATTAGTGGCTTTTGAAGGTTAAATAAGAATGGCAGCAGGTTCCTCCTTCTGGCAGCGTACTGGTGTCAGGGTTAAAAATGTATGTAGTGCCTTCCTCGTGGGTTTTGTCACCCGTGTCTGGATCCTATTGCAGTGCACAGACGATGTCAAACTGAAGGCAGGTTGAGAAGGAGGGGAACTGACATTTGTTTCGTTTTCCTTCAGTCTCCAGATGGAAAAAGGTTAGAAGGCTTGTCAAAGCAGCTGGACTGGGATGTTCGAAAGATCCAGCGCTGGTTTCGGCATCGGAGGAACCAGGACAAACCCACCACCATCACTAAATTTTGTGAGAGCATGTATGTTCATGGAGAGGCAGGGATGTGCCTCCATCTCAGAGCTCTGGCTCTTTGTTCTCCCTCTTCACTGAAATTGTAGTTTAAACTGGTGCCTGGGGGGTGGCTGGTGTGGGAGGGAAATTCTCCTGTAGGCAAGTGGAAGAAGTTAGGATTGCTTTTTAGGACTCAGCATTCTGCAATATTGGATATACGTGCATGAAACCCAGAACACTTGTACAGGAGTTACTCTTGCCAGTGATGTACAGCTTGTGAGAGTGAACCATGGCTGTAATGCAGACATTAACACTTCAGTGTGTGTGTGCACATTTGCATGTGCACAGTTCGGTAGTTACACTGAAGATGAGTTGGCTGCTTGCACGGTTATGCTGTAGCATTTTTCCCAGACACAGTTACGTATGTGCTTCTGTAGACACTTCCTGGATTTCTCTGCTTTTCCCTTTGGTTCACTCTTTTGTCCTTTGTTTCTTTCTGAGTGCTTGTAGTTCCCCTGTTATAGTGCAGTAGCATCTGAGTGCTTTTTTTTCCTGACTTGTTTCTTCTGTGCTGGTTTCTTTCCTTTCCAGTAATTTTCTTCATATTAATTCTTCCCCCCAGTATGATTTTGCCTACTTAAAGCCACAAGGTAAGAAGGACAAATACATCTATTAGGACACCTTCTGGATAACAGCTACTTTTCTTGTTGTTATCTTGATGTTGTTTATTGAAGCATATGAATGTTGCATGCTCACTCTGAACTTGGCCGTCGATGCAAAAGAGTGTGGTGTGAAAACTCTCAAATGGATTTAACTTCATGTAAAACATGTACAAACAGAGGACTGTCAATTATTGGGTGAATGCTTTTCAGGTGTCAGAATCACTTTTTTCACAGTTGTTTCAGTTTTTGTTACAAACATTAACCAGAAACGATTTTCTGTTTCACATTTTGTCTTTTGCTTCTTCTTCCAGGTGGAGATTTACATTCTATTTAAGTATATTTCTTTATGGAATCAGGTTTCTCTGGACGGTGAGTTATCTGTCACACCCCTCTGCACCCTCCTACCCGTTTTTTCTGTTTGTTATAGAACTAGATTAGCACTGCATTGCTGAAATTTCAGGAGTTTGTCTTCGGTGTCCCTTCTGTGCTTGCACCTGGCTTCAAACAAGGGGAGTTTGGTGACAGTCACCTCTCTGTGCCCTTGTTTGACATCCTGGAGTTTCTACGTAAAGTCCACTTTGACTGTCTAAGAGAGCTTCGAAACAAATCTGTCATCATGGAAATACTAGAAGCTTATTTTTTCTTCCCATAGGGATACAGATTTATCTCTGGGTCATTATTATAAGAGCTACATGCTTGTTCTTTGAATTTCTGTTGCATTATAGTTTGCTCTTGGGTGCAGAAAGATTATTTTAAATCATTATTATGTCTCGCAGTAAATTTAGCTTGGAACAAAGGTAAAATTTCAGTGAACTGGAACTGTATTGGTCGATTGGCTTAGATAATGGGGAATTTAAAAGACCAACAGAATAATAAACTTGATTTTTCACTTCAGGCACCCTGGTTTTGGGACACACGACAGTGCTGGTACAGCTACCCTTTTCAGGTAGGAGATCAGAACTTAGTAGATTCAAATGTCCCGTGCAATTTCTTATTTTTGTTCATGACAGCAAATTGGAGCTGAGTAACCTCGGCTCTTTCTCATTCTGTGGATGCTACCTGGGCTGCAGCCTGGTAAGCTTCACAAGTAGTTGGTGGCCATCCCTTTTTGAAGGCACAAAGACAGCATTGCTTTGTGTCTTCCAATCCTGGTTATGTAGGTTTGTCAACAGTGGTAGACTCCTATTCATTTTGTGTTTTCTTCATGCTGAGGTTATAAAAAGTAACTTATTTACAGTGATATTTTAATTGTGTATCAGATGTGACTGTAGAGAGGCCAACCAGTCTGGTTCAGTGCCTGTTTTTCCTAATCCAAGAGGCTGCAGTATAATTTGTAAGCACTGAACTTTATTCAAAACCTGAGATTCTCCTGTCAAACACGCAAGGTTGCTTGTGTGACTAAGCCTGCAGTAAGGCGGCTGTTGCTTAAGCTTGTTTTAACTAAGCCTTAATTCTGGATCCTTAACTCATGCCTCATCATTCTGAAGGAACACAGTGGGAGGGAAAGGAAGAAAAAAGTGAATTGTAATGTAAATTTTTGAAGTACTTTGTCTTCTGACTGTGCTGTCTTTGTTTGTTTTCCAGCCTCTAACATCCAGGCTTTATTATTATTATATCTTGGAGCTGGCCTTCTATTGGTCTCTCATGTTTTCTCAGTTTACAGACATTAAACGGAAGGTGAGATTAACCAGAATTGCACTAACTGCTTTGCTAAATAGACCAGGCTAACAAAAACTGTGAGTGTGCTTGGCCAGTAAAGCTGAAGCTTAGTAATAACTGAATTTTCTCCCTCATTCACACCTCTCTGTAGCCTGCCTCCTTCTCTAACCATTATACAATCCTGGAGGAAGGGAGGAACGAGCCTGCTGTGTGACCTGGTGTATCCTTGAGAGGCTCTTTCGTCTTCCAGAGGAAAGAACAGAATCACTCAATACCTTTTAATAAAAACAGTTAGCAAATTGTTGCAGGAAAGAAAAAAAAAAAAGATTTTAACTACAGGGCTTTCAAGAGGACAGGAAAATAAAATGCTCTAAGCATTATCTTGCTGAGCGGGATGAGAAAATGGGAAACACTGTAACTATAATAATATGTTTTTTGAAAGTAATTTTTCGTCTCTGTGGCAGAATGATGACTGTTCATGACTGCTGGAATCTAATTCTGTTGTGCTGCATTCTAGGATTTGGTTCATTGTTGCTGTTGGGAAACAGTTCATAGTAAATCATGGCTTATTGCTTCTGCTGTACAAACTTCAGAGTAACAAATTCTCCTGAATCTTGCATCAACTGTTGGAAAAACCAAACAAAACATTGTTTTTTTTCTGTACTGAAATATTAGCTCCAAGATGCAAAATGTCTTGGAGCTGCAGAAAGGAAGTGAATAACAGCATCTGTGATAGTGTTTACAGTGTTTAATTCCGTATCCTGATGGTAAGGTGCACTGATGTAGGGTGTTAAGTGTGGTACCCGGGGGACTGAACTAGAAAGCAGCCTTCAATGTATGTGCATTGAAAAAACTTTCTGAATGGAGCAGCCCAGCTCTTGATGTTGGATTATCTTCTCTTCTGTGGCTGCTGTGTTCTGGCAGGCTTTTGCATGCTGACAGTGGTAACAGCAGAGTACTTACAATTTGTGCCAAGAGCTGTAAAGACCAACAGTGTGACTGCAAAGCCAAAGGGAACCAAAAATAAGGGCCATTTAATGTCCTGTCAGTCCTTTCAGAGGATTCTGCAGCTATACTCTTGAGCATTTGTGCCAGAGACTGTGCTGTGCCTGTGCGTGCAGAGGTACAACTTTGCATAAGCACACGTGCTGGGAGAGATCTTTCTGGAATCTCTGGTCATGGTGGCTGGTGAGCTGTGCTGTGTTTGAAGCGGAGCCCAAGTCTGAACTGCAGTCATGCTGTGACCTCAGTTGGTCAGTTTTGTGGCTCTGCTCCAAACACATGTATTTGTTGGACAGCCAAAGGGTCTTCATTCATCTTTCTGTTTCCAGGACTTCCTGATCATGTTCGTCCATCATTTGGCTACCATTGGACTCATTACGTTCTCTTACATGAATAATATGGTGCGTGTTGGAACACTGGTGTTGTGTCTCCATGATGCATCTGATTTCCTCTTAGAGGTGAGTCTCCTTTCTAGGTTTTCTGTACCTAATGCTGGGTGCTGTCAGGGAAGCGAGCTGACTTCCCCATTTTTGCTGAGCAGCATTCAGCATGCTGTAATATCTGCGTTGCTGATCCTGCTTTGTCAGCTTTTCATCACTGCTGTAGTGCTGAGAATAATCCCTAAGGATTCTGAACTCCTCGTGAATGTGATGGCTTGAGGATTTTGGAGCTCTACAGCCTGGTAATTACATGAGTGTACAAAAGGGAATAATATTCTCATGTTTCTCATCTCTTCTAGGCTGCAAAGCTTGCCAATTATGCCAAGTACCAGCGTCTCTGTGATGCCTTCTTCATGCTCTTTGGTGTTGTGTTCATTGTTACACGACTGGGCATTTATCCTTTCTGGTAAGCACCTTGAACTGTAAGATCTTGTTTGTTCTTCCAGTCCTATAAGCAAAGCTTTTGCACTTCTTGCAAGCAGCACAGGCTGTCCCTTGTGGCAGCCTGAAGTTGCAGACAACCCAAGTGCTGTTTGGAGCAGTGCTTTTAGTCAGGAGTATGAAGAAACCTCTCAGCACCACTAAGAGAGAGTGTGAGAAGTGACTGGAATCTTAATGCACAGCTGGCCCCTCTTGCTGCAAAGTGATGACAGAGCTCATTAGTGGAGCACGGTCAGCTGCTATCTGCACAGCTCCGAGCACTGTTTGCTTCTCTTGACTTGAGAAGTTTTGGAAATAGTTAGAGAAGAGGCATAATTTCTTGAAGTAAATTTAATTTCTGAGTATTTGGCTTAGTCATCAGTGCAGCTTTTGAATTCTTGTGTCCTGCCCTTGAGTCGTGACTGTTTAGAGCCTGAAATAGGTTTCTTGGGAGGCACAACCCAGGCTAAACAGCTTACAGCTAATTGTTCTGTAATGAGGTTCTCTCCTGCCCAGTCAGGCTCCGTGAGGTGGTCCTGGTAATGTTCTCCACCTTGTTTTTTCTAGTCAAAAGAGTGCACCAAAAATTTTGTTAGAGCTGATTGTTACCATAATTATAGTACAATTATTACTTTATTACAATATTAATTTTGATTTTATTAAATATATTTCATTCTTGAGGAATGGACAGCCTGCATCCCTATTCTTTGGGGGTACCTCAATCATAGGCAGAAACAGTATTTAAGTTTTGGTATCCGAGTTGCAATTAAAGCTCTTCCTTGTTTCCCAGTAAGTGCATCAAGGGAATCAAGATAAGGAAAGGTTTTAGTACTTAAGTCTCCAGTGTTTCTTTCCGTTGATAGATGAGATTGTTGTCATTGTTCTCCTCGCTGTTGTCTTTTGTGAGGCGATGCTCTTGCATCACGCTATTACTCAGCAGCCCTGTAAATCTTTAATGCATTTTCCACTGCCTGTAATGTAACTCCTCATCTTTGCAGAGAAATCTGACAAGCTTGCAGTGGTATTGCAGACCTTATACTAGTTCACCTCACGTATATTCCCTTCCCTAATTAGCAGAGTAAAGCACCAACAGACCTCTGGAGCTGCATACAATTCACTAATAAGCTGGCCACAAGTCAGCTGCTCCTGTAGCTGCATTCTGGGGCCTTGGGTTCTTCGTTGACAGGCTTGTTTCTCTTTTCCTGTGAAATGTTAAAAGCTATGCAAAACTAATGGTGCCTTTAAAGGTCTCTCCGCGCATCTCTACTTCATAAAATCTAAATTGTTTATTACATCACTTAAGTGCTTGCAATAACTTCCAGCAACGAGAACAGCAAAACAGTCTTGAAAGAAAGCAAAATGCTTTGTCTGTGAAGTAGGTTGTTGTCTTCCAGCTTGGCAGGAGGAATCTGTAAAACCTGGAGGGAAGGGAGGGAGGCCAACTGGGAACAAAATCTTTGTGATTTTTAAAAATGGGTGAAGGATGAATGTGTTAACAGTTGTTTTAGTGACCAGAGCAGTTTGACATCACTTCCTGTAAAGTTATTATAAACTCTGTTGAGAAGGAAACTGGCAGCAGATCTGTACATGTAACCAAACTGCACAACATTCGCATCTTCTCCCGTTTGTTGCTTGGATCCAGTGTTTCTGATTGGCTTTAATCTGTCTCCTAACTCTGGAGAGAGAGATCAGATGCATCACGGCTCAAAGCAACAGATGCTTAAGTGAGATGCAGAGTGCTGTGCATCTGGCCAGTCATCTCGGTAGAGGGCTGGAAGCTGTTGTGCCAGCACAGCCGATCTGTAACGTGTTTCTGGATCTCTTAGGATTTTGAATACAACCCTATTCGAAAGCTGGGAACTGATTGGTCCCTATCCTTCCTGGTGGCTGTTCAATGGCCTTTTGGTAACCCTGCAGATCCTGCATGTCATCTGGTCCTATCTCATCGTTCGCACTGCCTACAAGGCCCTGGTGCGGGGAAAGGTAAGGCGGTGGGGGCTGGTTTGGGTTCCCTTTTTCTACAAGCTCTGTGAAGGAATTATGAGAAACGCAGCCAATAGTGAGGACTGGTGCTAGTTCTCGAGGTAACTGCATCATGGTTGCGTTGTAGAGCAGTTTGTGTGGTGGTAGTGTTTTGTTTTTGTTTTTAACCCTAGTTGCTCTCCAGACCAGAGCTGCCAAATACATACAGAGGCAGGGATGCCATCCTTCCTCTCTGTTCTGCTCGTGTAAGGAAACAGCACCATTTTCCAGTACACTGAGATGTATTTATGCTTATGACTGATTTGTTACACGCTTTGTTTGGAGTTCAAGGTGGTAAAAAGCTCATTTTTAAAAGAGTCATTTAGGATGTCTTTTAGCTTCTAGCTTTCCAACATCTGCTGATTCTCGGGTTGCGCTGAGGATTCCACATCTTCCCTTTTAGCACTGAAAGGCTTCTGGCTGCCAGTGGGAGCCAGGCATTGAGCTGCAGAAGCAGAAGATTATCAGAAGTACTGGGGAGCAAGCTGTTTGTCACCAGGCTAATGGGGTGCAGTCTAGCTCCAATCCGAAGTATGCCAGTTTTATTTGTGTGGGGGGGCATTAGGGAAAGTTGAGACTGCAGCAGCTGGTGAGTGGCAGATGTTATCCTAAGAGCAAACAGTGCTGATGTTTGGCTGTAGCCTAAATTGCCAAACTTAAAAGTTGCACTTCAGCTGGAGGCGTGAGACAGGGCAGGCAGCCTAGGAACCAATTTGACACCCAGCCAGCCCATCAGAAGCCACTTCCTTTGCATCTGCGAGTGCAACAGATGGTTTGCTAGCACAAGTGCCTTTTTTTGTCATCTATCTGATGTCTTGATCTGAGTTTTTCTCACAGTTTGTGTTCGACTTCTTAGCTACCCACACTTGAAATGTAACCTTGAAAAATAGATCTGTTTGTGGCAGTTTGTCAGGGGGAAATGTATTTTAGAGCATGCACACGAGTTTGTCATCTGTTCCCCACAACTGCTACTGCAAGGCTCTTGTTTTCTGTGCAGCTGTTCCTACATCTGAGGTCTGTGTCTTTTCCCTTTCCTTGCTTTTCTCCTGTCCAGGTGACCTAGCCAGAGAAGGGACTCTGAGCTTTGTCTTCTTCACTCTTTTCTCACTCCTTTTCCTCTGTGCCAGATTGGAGCTGGACAGTTTCATCCTTTGCATGTAAGTGTGATCTGTACTTCTGTTTCTAGGCTGAGGGGAACACAAAGCTCTGGGGCTACAGCTGGGTGCTGCCTTCTCTTAAAATGCTTGTTTCCCTGGCTGATGCAGTGCTGGCCCTGATCCAGTGTTAAAATGCAGGTTTCCCAAAGGTCTGAGCAGTGTCCTGTGGCTTGTTCTGATGTCTTGGCCTGTCTGAGGCCAAGGTCTCTGTCTTTAGTGCTCGTTAACACTCTGCTAAATGAAAGAGGACAGCAGAAAAGCAATCCTTTTTTGTGAAAAGGATTACAGCAGTTTTGGGAAAAACATTGAGAGATCTCTGCTTCCTTCCAGTGACCCTATGAACTTCCAGTATAGGAGAGTAGGGAAAGGTACCAGAAGTTCTGGCTACAGACAGAAGCAAGTGCATCCAGCAGGCCCATCAGAACCCATCCTGGAGATCATTAACTTTACTTGGCTTTCTGTCGCATCTTCCTTGGAGCTGAAACCTTCCCATGAGGTGCTCTTCAAAAGCCAGAAGCCAGGCACAGAACAGGTGGAGGAGGATCAAATCTGCAGCACCTGAAAGCAGGCTCCCCACAGAGTGCTTGAGCATGAGGAGTGTTAGCTGCAGACAGAAGCACGGAGAGCCTGCCCTAGGGGATGTAAAGCAGGAGCCATTCGTGCATCCAGGTGGCACTGGTGAGTTTATGGCTCTGGAGCCCAGCCAGTGACCAAGGTGCTTATTTACTGTTGGCTTATGTTCCCTTCCCTTGTATCCTGGAGCACTGCACTTCCATGGCACTCCCACAGCGGGTAGCAGCGATATATGTACCAGAGCTGTGCCTGAGGATGGTTCCAAAGGTTCAAAACCCCCACATAAAATGGCATTGGCTGGCTTTGTTAGTCACCTTATAACCAAAGCCATAACCACAGGGCAGTTCCCCGTGGGCTGAGATGTTTCTTCATCTCCTGGACTGGTGGTGGTGTCTCTGATCTGCTGACTGCTGCCCAACTGTGCTGCTCCTCGTAAACGAGTTCTCACAGGTGAACAACAAGCAGTGAAAATGGGAGGCACTTTGTGCAAGCAGTAATGTAATAAATATAGCTGGTTAATTTTTAAAATATCAAAGGCAGTCCCTGTAGGACAAAGTGTTCTATCTAGAACTGATAGATATGTATTTTGTCGTCGGATTTTGCTGATTGTTACGGTGTGAGAAGATTTATTATTGTTGCTGAAGACAAATTGATCTGGAGAAGCAGCCTTTAACCAGTCTAGAATGCAACTCCTGGAAGGCAAGATCTCTAGCGTCCTCTGATGTGGTGAGAGTGAAGTGTGGTGCCTCACAGTGTACAGAGTGGCTGGAAAGCAGAGCTCCTAATTCCCAGCTGTCTTTTTCTACGTCTGTCTTGTGTTTTGCATGTGATGACAGGCTCTTTAAGCTTTAAGTTAATAAGGGTGGAGTACAGAGGGCAGTTGTGACTGGGGCTGGTTAATCCCTTGGATGCAACCTTCTGCTGTTATAACTTTCTGTCAATTTACCAACTTTCCCCTCCTCTACCAAATCTCACTTGGATTGCTCAGGTATCCAAAGATGACCGCAGCGATGTAGAAAGCAGCTCTGAGGAGGAGGATGTGACATCCAACAGCACAAAAGGAGTTTTCAGCACTTCGAGCAACGGCTCCAACCGCATTAACGGCCACGTGGCCGGCGGGCAGTGGACAGAGGACGAGTAAGGCCCTGGGCTGGCCTTGAGCAAACACGAACTTGTCTCTAAATATTTAGATGTGTTGAACTCCACATTCCCAAGTGATTTTTTTTTAATCAAGATACCCCTTCCCCAGAAACCTCCAGCAAATCTGAAACGGGCACAATCCAGACCAGTCAAAGGCTTGGCGTGACGGACGGGAGAAAGCCAATCGCTAGGGCAAAATGAAAGCTGCAGAGATTTCACTTTTAAGCCATTGTGTACTTCAATCTTAGCCCCACCGATGTTTGCAGAGGTATCTCTGCATGCGACAGACTGGTTTGTACTGGGATCAACTCAAGGGCGGAATGAGTTTGGGCTCAGCTGGCCACGGTTGGTGAATGCACTGCCAGCGACAACGGTTCATTCAACGCAGGGTCAGTATCGTCTCCTTGGTGCACTCCATAAGCTGCTCAGAGCCTGGGGGAGTGCCTGGTTTTCTGCTCCCCACAGTCAGGCTGCAGCAGACTTGTCCCTCTGTGCTACAGCGAAGCTCTGTGTTGTGTTGTGTTGTGCCACGTCAGAAATGTGGCTCCAACTTGGGGTGCTGTGTGCTAAGGAGCCTATAGCTTGCTAACTCTGCTCCCAAGAGGGACCAGGCCAGCATCTGCTGCCTCTTCTGGTGCTGAAAGCCCCTCTGAAGCCTCACTGACAGTTGTCTGAAACAGGGGAGGGGATTCCTTATTGCCCCTAAGACAAGTATCACAATATGTACCTTTTAAATTTCTTTTTTTTTTTCTGTTGCAAGTTGTGGTTTTGAAGACATTTCTAGATCTGCTGGATGCAGCTGGCTGAGTGAGGAGCTTGAAGGCAGACCAGTGCTGGGGGCTGTTTTCAGCTTTCCACATAATAAGGGGTTTCAGTCCTTCTCAGCTGTGCTTCAGGACAGAAGTTAGAATGGCACTGCTCCGATTCTGCAGTTTTTGTGGAGGAAATCACTGGGCTGGGAAAGCAGCCACACTGTGGGCTCTGCTTCTTTTTTTTTAACTCGATGGTACTTGGGGGCAGTGGAGGAACCTGCATGTCAGTCACGAGCAGAATTTTGGAAACTAATTGAGTTGTTACCGTTTTATACTGTTGTTTACTCTTATCTCGATTAAAAAGAAAAAAAAAACCAAACAACCGAAAAAAAAAAAAAAACAAGAAAGCATTTCAGAAACGCTTTGTTCACTGGAAGGAAAGGAATGAACGTGTTGTCCTGGTGGCCAACAGAGGGACGTAAACCAGCAGCGTGTGCCCTCGTGGGCAGTGGGGTGCACTGCACACAGTGTGACAGGGCAGCTCTTCTCTCCTGTGCTCTGCACTGAGCTCCCCAGTTCCAGGCAGACTGGGAACTGCTGGAGAGAGCTCCCAGGAGAGTGCAGAGCTGTCGGGGCCTGGAGCACCGCCTGCTGGGGACAGGCTGAGCCCCAGGGCTGCGCACCTGGAGGGGGAGAGGGCCGAGAGAGGATGGGATCTGATCAACGCTTGGCAGCACCTGAAGAATGGGAGGCAGGAGCACAGGGCCCGGCTCCTCTGCGGTGCCTAGAGCCAGGACGAGGGATGCTGGGCACCAACCGGGACCGGGAGAACTGTGTCTCCGGGGGAACCCTGGCGAAAGCCGCCCGCAGAGGTCGGGGAGCATCCTCCGGAGAGATCCAAACCCGCCCGGGATGCTTTCCTGCACGGACCCACTGCGGGAATCGGGGCCGGGCACGCACAGCGGACGGATCCCCGCGGTTCCCCCTCCGGCGTTCCTAAGGACCGTCCCATTTCCATTTCCAGCCCCGCTCCCCGCGCACACGGCCGCAGTACCACACTCGGGCGTTTCCACGCGGTTTTATTGCGCTGCGGACCCCTCCAAGGGAACCATCGCATCCCGGAACCGTCCGCCCTCAGCTGCCGGGGCCGGCCGAGCTCTGCCGGGCGCGGCGGTTCTCCAGCAGGCGGTAGGCCCGCACGCCGCACAGGTACGCGCCGTACAACGTCAGCAGCATCATGGAACCGGACACGGCCTTGTAGCCGAGGTCAGCCAGCCGCTTGCCGGACGCCATGGCCGTTCCTGCAACGACACCGCGGAGCTCCATCTCCCCCCTCACGTCGGAGCTGCGCGCTCCCGCCCCGCCCGCCCCGCTCCTCACCGCCGCCCGCGCGCTCCGCCGCTCCGCCGCGCCCCGGGTCACGTGGGTCGGTGACGCGCCTCGGGGCCGCGCTTCCACGCGGTGCCCCGCCTCTGGGTCACGTGGGTGGTGACGCGCCCCCCGCCGCCGCGCTGCCTGCTGGGAGGTGTAGTCCGCCTGCACCGCAGCGCCCCCTGGCGGCGCTTCCCCTTCACCGCCGCAGCGCTCGGTCCCTCCCCCCCCCCCCCCCCCCCCGCCGCTCCGCATCCCCGGCCCCGACCGCTGTTCCCTCGCTCCTTTCCCGGCCCTTCTCAGCACCTCTCCTCGCTTCAAGCCACCTCATGCAAGGCTTTCACCCTGGAGGAGACGGCTTTCAGCTTTGGAGTCCCCACTCCCCTGCTACCAGGGGGGTACCGGGCTCCCCCCCCCCCCCCCCGAGGGCTCCCATCCTGAGCAGTTTCTCCACGAGGGCTCTGAGAGCTGTTCCTGTGCACCATCCCAACCCCTGCCCGCTCCTCAGGCGGCAGCACAGCAGCCCAGAGCCGCAGAGCCCCGAGCCGTGCAGGAGCTGCAGCGCGCGGATGTGCTGAGGCTGCAGAACATAACTCCAAATGGCAAAGGGAAGACTTTTTATAGCTCGTGAACTCCCAACACTGCTGCGAGGCGCGGGCTGTTGGAAAGCGGGGGACATTGAGAACCCCCAGGTGAGAGCTGGGGCCTTCGGGGCCCGCAGGAATGCTCAGCGGTCAAAAAATGCCCGCTCAGAGTGATGCACCTCCACAGCAAATGGGTTAACAGCTGAATTCCAGTGCAGAACAAAGCTCCACGTCCTGCTGCAGGTGCTGGCAGCAGCAAGATGAGGTGAGAGGCTGCAGTGTACCAAGAGAGGAAAGCTCAGACCCACTGCACGATCCTGCATCCCATTAAGACAAAGGGGAGCAGACGTGGTGCCAGCCCTGCAAGAGGACACTGGATTTCCTTTATCCTCCCTCCAACCTCGCTAAAGTTCCTCCTCAGAGGAAGCCAGAGCTGGCTACTTCGTGTGCTTTTCAGCTCAGTTGAATTTAAAGGTCGTAGGGTGCCACCAGGAACGCGTGTCTAATAAAAGGCACAGAAACAACTGCAGTGGCAGCAGATTAAATTCCCCTAGCAAGAGGGTGAGCGCAGAGCTAACGGGCCTGGAAAGGTCACTCAGTGTGAGATGCATTTCAAAGAAAGACAGCGAGGAGGCAGGGAAGGGAAGCTGGGGAGAGATGAATAAAGCAGCACAGAGTGTCCCAAGGAACTGAGAAAGCAGAGAAGGGGAGGGTTGGGGTACGGGCAGCACAGCAGAATCCTGACCTGGCTCCTGCAGGCCCCAACTGGAACTGGGACTCTGTACCCAGCTCCGAAATGCAATCTCAACGCTCTCCAGCCCTCACCCGAGGCTTAGTGCTGGAACTGCTGGTGAAGAAGATCAAGTGGGGTGGGATGCTGCGCTGTGTTCTCTCCCAGCAGCATCCTGCATCCCCAGGAAGGAACTGACAGTGCCCTTACCAAGAGCAGCACCAACCCAAAGGCAACGAGGCACCGAAACCACAAACAGCCTCCCCTTCCCTCTCCAGATTTATTATCATTTTAAACACTGATGAAGTACACTGCCAGTCAGAGAGCCTGCAGCACTGGGACCTGGCCTGAGGATGACTGAGCAAGACCTGCAGCAGCTCCAGCCTGCCCCACATGGGAACAGCGGCCCAAGCAGCAGCAAGCCAGTGTCAGAGTGCCTGAGGAGCACGTAGCAGCCAGCTGGACAAGGGGCAAGTTCCACAGGCACAGCACAAGGCACGAGACCTCTGTCCCCTGCTGTGCTGCCTGAGGTCTCTCTGTACCTGCTGCGGATCACATCCTTCGGTGCCCCTTGTTCTGCTGGTGGACAGTTTCCAGCCCCCTCTCGAGAGCGGGGGAAGCGTGGAAGCTGTTTTCTCAGCTCCTGTAAATCCACACAGAGAAGCGAAGGCCAGCCTAAGGCACAAAGCAGAACGAGCCAGAGAGAAGGCAAAAAGCTGCTGCGGATCATTCCTCTAAGAGCAACACGGCCCAACTGCTGTATCAGGTACACTGCCAAGGGCTACGCAGCCTGCCAGCTGCTAAGGAAGACTTTGGGGCAGTTGGTCCCTGCATTGCCAAAGCCAGCCAGAGAACAAAACCGATACGAGGGAGGAGGGCTGGCCAGGGACAGCCAGCGGGCACAAAATTAGCACAGGCAGATCAGTGACAAAAGGGGTCAGAGAACAAAAAGTGAAATCAGTGAGCTCCGAGGGCTCTCCCCGGAGCTGCCCTCATGCAGGCGAAGTGCCGGCTGTGCTGTGCAGCTCAGGAAGCCGCACGTGGCAGGGAGCGATCTTCTGTGCTGGTGCTCCTCTGAAGAGTGATGATCAGCTCCTTTGAAAGTCCTCAAGAGCTTCAGTCTCTGATGGAGCCTGGCAGGGAACCGTGGCCCCTCTGTGAGGCAGTTAAGACAAAAGCAACGGCAGCAAGCGGGGAAGAGCTAAAAGCAAAGCTTGACCTGCCAGGCAGAGCCTCCTGCATAGCCTGTATCGATCACGACGACCTAGCAGAGTCTCTCTGAGAACTGAATCCACCAAAGCAAAAGAAGGGGAAAGGAGGAAGACACTCAGGCCCACTCAGGGCAGGACCTAGGCAGCAGCAGAAGCTAAATGAGCCCTTCAGACAGAGAGGGAGATCAGCAGGTACCTCCGTGCAGATGCCAGACTCAAACTGACAGTCCCCATGGCTGAGAAGGGAAACCTCTGCCCTTGCAGTGCTCTGCAAAGGCTCCCAAAGTCTGGACTCCTCACAAAGCTGTAGCAGCAGCAAGATGGTGGGGGTGGGAGCTCACCCTCTCTTCTCAGCAGGATCCACAGTTTTGCAGGCAGAGCCCATTTACATGTGCTCAGGGTGGTTCTGCAGGCACTTGATGACATCAGAAACAGGTTTGCCCTCGTAGCAGATCTGATAGACAGCTGTGAAGAGGGGGAACCTGCGGGCAGACCAACACAGTCACTCAGAGCAGTCACAGCAACACATGTGCTGGGCAGCAGCAGGTGGGACTGCAGCTCGTTGGGTGCAGGCACTGCAGAGCTCCACCTGAGCAGTGGGGATGCTGAGAGGAGTGGGGAGGGAGAGAGTTCCACCCCCACCCCAGCCTCAAAAAGGCAAATCAAGGGAGATGAGCTCACTCACTTATCCACCATGTTCTTGGTTTTAAGGATGTGATTCAGCTCAGCAGACGTTTGGGGACCTTGCAGCTTCTGCCCATTCAACATCTCCTTCTCCAGCTGTTCAATGGACTGAAACAAGCCAACAGAGAAGGAGTTGGACACTGCCATGCCATCCACGACCCCACGTTCCTTCCCTGGAGCTGGGCAGTGGCACTGGGCAAGCGAAGGCGATACCCTGCTGCTCCCTGCTCTGCTCACCTTCCCAGTCTTGGCAAAAGCCTCAGCCACTTTGCGGTTACGACCTCCGTAGCAGGTGGTGATGAGATCAGCGACCCCACAGCTCTCCAGGAAGGTGGAAGGGGTGACCGGGCCCTTGCAGAAGATCTTGGCGAAGCTGATCATCTCCATCAGCCCCAAACGGATAACGGCAGCCTTCGTATTGTCTCCAAAGCCAAGACCGTCGCAGAAACCAGCCCCTACAGCCACAATGTTCTGGAAAACAAGGGCACAGAGCTGTGTGTTCTCAACAGAGCCCAGGGCACTGCTGCATCCACAGGTGAAAGCGTGATCCCATCAACAGCCTGCTGCCTGCCCCTGCCTGTCTGGTGACCACCATCCCTCCAAGAACCTGAGCAGGACATGCACAGAGCTCCCCTGGAAGCCTGGCTTTCTGTGCCCAGCTGTCTCTAGGCAAGCTGGAGTGCAGTGTCCAGAAGAGATCACTCAGTGCTCTCTGCAGAGCTCACTGCGCCCTGAAAACCTCAGTGAGCAGCTCACCCACCTTCAGAGCCCCACAGATCTCTACAGTGTCAGCTTCCTGCACCACCGTGACCCGAAAGTTCGGTGTCTGCATCAGCTCCTTCAGGATCTGCCCATACTGTGCATTCTTACAGCCTAATGAGACAATGAGAGAAGGGACGAGATGATGGAGCAGACCCTAAAGGAGGACTTCATTCCAGCCCGCCCGTGTGGTCCTGCTGCGTTCAGCGCGGTGAGAGGAATCCGTTGCCCAAATGATGGACATGGCTAAACATTTGCAGGCCCACAGAGTGCCAAGCACACACTGCCTGGCAGATAACCAAGGTTCAAACTTGGAATTCCCAGAAGACAGGGACGATCCCTGCCACAGAATCTGGCACGTCCACTTTTAAAGGCGTCTTCAGAGATTGCAAATTCGGGTTTGGAGACTGCTGCTCTCCCTGCACGAGAGCGTTTCTGTGTGCTCACGGTAGCAGCACGATCTGCTTGCACCCCTCCAGCCTCCTGCACGGCTTGTTTGCTTTTGTTCTAAATACAGACGCTTTGAATCTTGTAACTTCTAACCCAGAGAACTGCTCTGTTGGTTTTGGCCGCTGCGTGTGATCCACAAACAACGTGGAGGATGGCAGGAGCTGCCACCAGGTGAACTTCGAAGCAGCCCCGGCTAGCAGGTCCGGGGGAGCGTCCTTTGAAGCCCAATGAAAACGAAGGTAAGCAAACTATTTCCTAGAGGGTCTCCAGGGCCCACCCCGTTCATTTCTGCCACGCTGACTGCCAGATGTTCATAGTGCTGGCAGGAGCTTCCAGACACACAGCTCTGTTTTTAACAGTGAGCAATCCCATTGCTCCGTGGATGAGTTCACCCAGCTCCCGTGGAACCTCAGTGCCTTCAGAGGGAAGGAGGGCCCAAGCAGCATCACGTTCTGCCCTCTGCCTCCTCCTGCTCGTCAGAAATGAGGGTGCTAACGAGGAGGGACGCTGGCTCCTTACCGATGGTTGTCTCGCAGAACTTCTCTTCTGCCACTTCGCTGGCAATGTTGGCCCCCATGAGGACGCTCATCTCAATTCCCAGTTTCTCGTGGATGATGTCTGAGATCAACCTCAGCCCATCGGGTCCTTCATCCACCCCCTGGGAAACAACCAAGGGGCAGAGATGAGCTCGTGGCCCCTGAGTCCTGACCCCAATGGCTGTGCTGCGGTGCTGCCATCCCAACAGCCCCCCATGCTCAGCTGCACCCCACTCCTCACAGCACCGTGTGCCCTCACCCATCCCTATCCCAATACACCTCCAAACCCCCACAAGGCACTGCCCATGATCCCGTGTGCACCGCTCTAAACCCAAGCCCTGTTCACTGCAGGCGAGTTGGTCTAGATGACCATTACAGATCCCTCCCAACTAAAAAAAATCGATGATGTTATGATGCTATGACTCCAATTCCCACTCGAAACCCCCCAGCACCTTCCTGGCTGTTCCCCTGCTCACACCTTGATGAGCGACATCCCGATAGCACCTTTCTTCACGTGGGCCTTGATCTGATCGCAGACTTTGCCGATGAACTGGTGGGGCACCACGAACAGGAGGATGTCAGCCCCAGAGCAAGCTTTCACCAGGTCCGGCTCTGCCACCTGCAGAGCACAGCTGCCATCAGGACCTGGTCCACGAGAGGGGTCCGCCCTAACCCCACAGCACAGGGGGGCAGGGGGAGGGGGTTTAGGGGACAAACTCTGCCCCATGAACCGCAGGGAAGGGCTCAGCCTGGCTCCCTGCACGCCAGCTCTGCAGGCAGCAATGCAGCTCTTTGAGATCAGCCCCTGGGATGCCTGAGCAGGGGGCAAAGGTGGGCAGCGTGAACCAGCAGAGCTCGTCCCAAAGCACGCAAGGTCACTGGGAACAGCAGGGCTCTTACAGCCCTTCCTTCACGCTGCCGGCACATGGGGCTGCGGCAGCTCAGCGGCTTTTTATTACCTGTCACCGGGGTGATAAAAACACGGCCGTGGTGCTCAGCAGGACGCAGGAGGGACTCACCACGTTGGGGGGCAGCTTGTGGCCCGGCAGGTATTTGACGTTCTCGTGCTCCGTGTTGATGATCTCGGTGAGCCGCCGGCCGCCCACCTCCTCCTCCAGCACCCACATGCTCACCGTGTTCTCGAAGGTGCCCAGCCGCGCCGCATTGCTCCCCACGATCTTGGCGATGGCCGAGCCCCTGTGCGTGTGCGTGGGGGGGGAACGGAGCCGTGGGCAGAGGGCACCCGAGGGGATCCCAGTGCCCCGAGTGGGGATGGGGGGGGGGGAGGGCAGCAGCTGGAATAAGGGGAAGCTGGCGGGTGCTCACCAGTTGCCGGAGCCCACGATGCACACCTTCTTGCCACCCATGGTGCAGGGAAGCGGGGAGCTGCGCAGCACGGAGCCCGAGGGCGGTATTTGAAGGCTGTCCCCCCCCTCCTCCCCCCCCCAGCCCCGCCCCGCAGAACCGGGCTCGGTCCCGGGGTCGGTGAGCACTGCCCCGGAGCAGAGGAGGAGCGGCTCAGGTCGCTCAGAGCCGGCCGTCCTGCCTCTCATTCCCTCCTTATTTTCTGCAGAAAAGCCATTTATTTCCTCCCTTTAAGTGCCTTCCCCCCCCCCTCCTCACCCCCTGAGTGGGAAACGTGACCCGTCCGCCCGCAGCCGTAACCCCACGAGAGCAGCAGCAGTGACTGCCCGACCTCAGGAGCTGCCCTCGCTTCTGCATTCGGGAGCTTTGTGCGAAGCATTACCTTTCCACTTTCAGAAACAAAGCCCCCTTCCCCCCCATACGGCTTTTGACCCATTTAGGTGAACCTTAATATGGTTTTCTCCAAAAACACGAGGCTGGCCAGCACTTCTCAGCAGCTTGCCCTCTGGATTTCCCTCCTGCTCCACATCCTTTGCTCTTATACCACAAAAGCACCCCGCAAAGGGTTAGCTCCGTGAGCCAGAGATGCTTTTAAGGCTCAGTGTGAAAGGTTTAAAACGGGAAGAGCGTTCTCTCTGCAGTTCCTTAAACCAGCTGGCTTTGTTTTAAAAAGAAAAGTGAAAAACGCTCCCGTCCCTCCCCAGGCAAATACACGGACTGCAGAGAGAAAAAAGCATTCTGTCAGCACAGGGGGAGGACAGCTTCCTTCGCAGGCTTTTATTAAAACTGGGTGACATCTACAAGGATACAGTACAAAAAAAAAAAGAAAAACAACAAAGTTTGGTCCATGGAAAAACGAACAAAAAAGAAAAGAAACCAACACAACGTCATCGTTAAGAAAAGCAGTTATTCTGCAACAGCTACGCTTGCCTACGCAGTGTTCAGCATCCTTCATGTGCAACTACCCTGAGGAGTCAGTGGGCTGCTTCGTCAGCACCAAGACCTTCACCCCAGTACCACAGAGGAGCAGTTTCAAAAGGGGGCAAAGGAGAAGGGGAGGGTCTATTACGTGGAACACAGACACGAGCAGGGCTCCCAAATTCATAGCAACCTCCCCCAGCACGCCGCGCCGGGTGTGGGGGGTCGGCAGTAATGTGGTTCTGCAGCTGCTCCAAGAGAACCAGCTTTGAGTTACGGTCCGTTTGCATGACAGTTCCGAGCAGAAATACTGAGATCTAGGCCAAGAGAAGTCGTTCTCTCACAGCTGACCACTGGGTCACCAGTAAATAACTCCACGAAGAGGCGTAAGGGCTGCCTCTCCCCATGGTAAAGAAAGTCTATTTGTGTACATTCCTGATCCGTAACTTGACTAAAAAACACAGGAGCTTCAGCATGGAAACGTCTGCGAACTCATCTACGCTCGGGGCTGCCTCCATTCCCATGGGATGGATCCACACTCCCAGCTCTGCAGGAAGGAGCTTCTGGTCCCCGCAGCAAACAACACGTTGTCACTGTCCCAAAAGGAATGAGTGAACAATACTCTGCCCCTGCACAACGGCACTGGGCAGCTGCTGCATTCCCTCCTCACTGCAGGGAAAGCGAGCAGGCTTCCAGGAACCACGAGTGGAGTCTTTTTCTGAGCTCTCCCAGCGCTTCCAACATCTCTGCAGCAAGACAACGCTTCATCTCCGCCAGGACTCCCAGCTCAAGGCAGTCTGTCACAAACGTGAAGGGAGCAGCACAGAGGGGGGGGAAAAGGACGAGGGAAGAAACAATTCTCTATACAGTCCAGGAACTTCCTCAGAGAGGAGAGTGACCTGTGAGGCAGCCCAGTGCAGCAGCCCCCTCCCAGCGAGGGAGGGGAGGGCTGGAGGTATGTCAGCATCCTGCCCACTCCGTCTCCTGGTACCTTGCTACAAACTGAGGCAGACTCTAAACTAGCCACAGAACTGCGCCCTTGGAGCAGATCCCGGCTTCCCAGAGTCAGGCCTCAACGTGTGCCACAACTAGATGCTAGTTGAAGAGGAACGGGAAGAGGAAGAGTTTCTGAACTCGAGAGGAGCTCCAAGTCAGCGTTCATACTGGCTATTGGGGACACTACAGGCAGCACGGAGTCAAGGGGAGGCTCTTGGAAGCCTTGGGACTGACAAGGCAACAGTCAGGAAGAAAACCAGGTAGAAGTTGTGTACTTGTTGGAGCCTGTCTGCTCGCCACACCCCAGAAGACCCCAGGTGTCCTAGAGCTGCCCCAGAAGGGACAATGCCAGGATGGATGATGGTGCAGGCCTCAGCACCACAGCGTGGTTACATGAGCCCGAACTGCATGCTCTCCACATGGAGCTGTGACACCTTCTGGTTTGGGAAGAGATGAGGGCCTATGTGTTACGGATTCCCAGGGCCTGCTCCAGCTCCTGCCGTCTCTGCTGGACCTGGAAGAGAAGAGTTGAAGCATTAACACAGACAGCAGCACGGTATTAAGTACCCCGCAGGGTCCAGCTGGATGAGGCTGAGCACAAACTGGGCTCATAATGCATGAGCAGTGTCTGAAAGCGAGGCTTAGCACTGCCCCTTTTCACCAGGGCATCGGCCCCAAGGAGTGCCAGGTACACCAAGTCACGGGGTACGGAAGGGACCTCTGCCTGGGGACACTTACCTTGGAGTAGAAGTATCTGCACACAGCTTCCTGAGCCCACGGCTGGAAGTAGAACTCAGCTCTACGCTCCTCTTCGGGATTCCCAACGACATCAGTCATCGTCTGGAAAGCACAAAGGACAAAGCAGTTCAGGGAGCACGAAAGCTCTGCATTGAGCAGAACTGCACCCCCCTTTGCCTCAAAGAAACTTCAGTTCAGTCAGGTCAGGTCCTTATGCTTGATTTCAGTTCAAGTCCTGCTTTCTGAGCAGGAAATTGCCTTTCTCTCTCTGTGGGAGCTAGTTATAATGAGGGAAACATGTGACTGGATCCACCTTCCACACAAGAAAAGCTTTTACCTTCAAGTCCCGGCACTGGGACTGGAGCCAGTCATTGATGAAGCCCTGAGGATCTCGGGCAAAGCTCAGCATGAACTCACGCTGGGTCTTCAGCTGGTTAATTGTCTCTATTGTTTCATGGATCTGAAGGAGATAAGCACAGCATCGAGACTGCTGAATAGGGAAAAGTGTCAGAGAAACACAAAGAGATCCAACACGTGAAGGTGAATTCTTGTACTGGTTGACTTCCCAGATAGCATTCACAGCTCCCAATTCCCTGCTCTAAATGTTACCCGCTTTTCCAGGGATCACTTGCTTTAAAACTCTGCTTCCAGGTAAAGTCACCTATCTGTAACGTGGTTGCCTCACTCCAGCTTCCAAATGCCCAACAGAGCAAAGCTGAACTGCCACACTCAGAGCTCATCTTGCTCCACAGACACACTCCTGTCTAGCAACGATGGCTGACCTGAAGGAACTCCTCCTACCTTGTTATCCAGAGCAGCAATTTCCTGCTGACTGGCAGTTGATAGCAGGAATGAATTCATCTGAGTCTTCAAGGTGTCATCTACCTCCACATCAATGTCATAGCAGGCTGTTTTCTTCTGGTCATTAGGATCGACACTAGAGACATCCAGAAGAAAGGAACCAGGAAAAGTGAGCAGTTCAAGAAACTGTCACATCAAATCCTGACTGCTCGAGGGTGAGGCAGCAGAGGACTGCAGGCAGGGAAAAGCCAGGCCAGTGCTGGCTTCAGCTCTAACATCAAACAGCAGAGCTTTATTGATGTCTTTGCTGCACACGAAGCAAGTGATTGTTCAGACAAATTTCTACCCACAAACATATAATACAAAGACAGCATGAGCTCCTTGTGAAAGAGAGGGGTACAGTGCCAGAAGTGCCCACTCCTGTATAAGGAAATAATGGCAGGCAACGCAGGGGAACTGCTACTGAAAAAAATCAGAGCACATTTTACATCACCTCCTGCGCCAGATTCATCCATCCTTTCCTCTCCTCCTTCTAGAAATAAGAAGCCAAGTGGAGCAGCCTCACCTGATCACATGATTGATGATGATCGGCTCGGGGGGCATCAGCAGCGCATGAAGCCTTTGTGGGATTTCAGAGAACTTCATCCTCTGAGATTCAAATATCTGTGACAGAAACACAGGGCTAAGGGGAGGAATGGGAGCTCTGTGCCAGAGGTGCGTGCCTGCTGACCAGGAAAAGCTGAAGCTCGCTCCCCACCACGAGTGCTGTTACCTGCTGGAGGTATTTGTCACAAATGACGTACTCCCGCTCGTGGGGGTCCTGCAGCTTGTGGGTCTTGATATATTGCCACAAAGCCTGGATGATCACCGGGCGAGTCTGAGTGTGGATCCCCAGGAGACGAGCCAAGCGGGGATCCAGTTTGAACTGGGGGGGCTGAAAGAAGAAGCACAGAGAGGTGAGAAGGGACCACGGCCACAGCGAAGCAAAAGCTACGTGCGCCCAGCACTGCCAGCCAACATCTCACCTGGTAATCCAGCATCAGAAGGACAGTGCAGCGCACGTTGACATCTCCTGGCCTCTTCACCTGGAAGCCATCTGTCTCCTGAGTTGTAGCAGTTCTGTGCCACTGGAATATGTTGCAAGAGGAGGAGGAGGCATTCAGCTGCACCCACACACTCGATTCCTTTTGCTCCCGCTGCTTGCCACCCAACCTCACCCACGGCAGAAAATTCATCTCATCCCCATTTATAGTTCGAATCAAGAGATAATGCGTTTATTCAGAGCCCTGGCAAGTCAGTGGAAAAGCTAACACGAGAATTCAAATTCAGCCCTGGCTCCCAGCCACTTGTCAAAGCCTTAAATACCCCACTTCACAAGTGACAAAATTACAGGCAAATTCAGCCTGCTGGAACAGCAACCCATTTGTAGAGATAACACAGCAAAAAGAAGCAAGCTCACCTCTACCAGGTGATTGTCAGGGCCATAGAGGTCTTTATCAAGTTCAATGACCAGAGACTTAAAGAAGGATGAGAACTTTCTTTTCTGTTTGGTGGCATCGTATTTGGACAAAGCAGACTGCAAGCAACACAGGAAGGAAGGGAGTCAGGAGAGCAAGTTCCAGGACTCAAGCACAGGCAAGGTGCACAACAGTGTTCCTAGAAGTTGTGAACACTTACATTCATCAATACATGCTCGAAAATCAAGTCCCAAGTCAAAAATGGTGAAAGACTGGAGACAAAGACGAGCTTGGAGGAATTAACTGACTCAGCAATTACATAAAATGCGAGTGCCCTGGTTCTAAGAGCCAGGGTACACAAAGTGCCACTGATAGGCTCTCACCATTAATTCTTATAGCTATAAGAACTTTGTATAACTCATGCTCTGCCATGGGGATACCCATCGGTCTCCGAGTTGGGCTCTCGGTCTCGTCATCATCAGACTCCTTAGAAAACAGAGATGAAGGAGGATATCAAGCCCTTAGCTACGCTCCCAAGCACTAAGAAACTGGTTCAATTGCCAATTCCAGATCCATAAAATCAACTCTGTAGTCGGGTGCCTTACACTCACATCTTCCAGCAGCCGTCCTTCCACTCGAAGCTCCCAGGAGGCCACTGTTCCTTCACCATCCTCTGCATCTGACTTGGCTGGGTTGAAGGTGTTGGAGATAAAAATACGTAGCTTTCGCTTTTGCTACAAGAAAAAGCATCAGCTCAGTATTCATTCTGCAGCAAAGGGATGACTCATCTTGCTCACGTTTTGTTAAAACTAAGCTTAATGTTATTCTCCTCCTCATACATCCACTCTCTCAGGGCAAACAGCGCAGAGAGGGGCAGTCCTGGTCCCGTCCCCCACTTAAGCCTAGAGCATTAGGATTCTTTATACACTTACAGGGATATGACACAATCTTCAGTGCCCTCCTTCTCTCCTGATCACAGTCAGAGTCTCCAGACGTCCCTCACTTACCTTAATGGGTCGTTTCAAAGCCTCCTGGATATCCAAGCGTTTCCTCATGATGGTCTGGTCCAATTTCCTTTCAAAGGCCAGCAGGTCCATATAAGCTTGAGACTCAGGCACAAGTTCACGAATCTACAGCAGAGCACAAGCCAATCAAGAATGCAAATCACTGTCGGCACCCCCACACACCTCTGTATCACCTGAGGCTGAGACTGCGTGCCACTCACCCTCTGAGGTAGAATTTTGTCTGCCATCTTCTTCTTCTTAGCACTGTAAAGGAAGGGGCACATTAAAATGGCAACCATTCACAAAAGGAGCAAGATGAGGTTCGTCTGGTTTAAGATCGTGGCACCAGGAGTGCTCTCAGCCCTGCAAAGCTGAATACATCCCCAAGGAAAGCAGGGAAATCACTGGAAAGGAGGGCCTGGCAGAGTGTCCAACCAAAGGGGCTCTCTGGCTCAATCTGCTCTACACAGACTCTTCTAGGAGACTCAGGGGTGAATTACCAACGTTGCCGTGGCATCACATTGTACTGCCAGAAACTGAACGTAAACCTGCTCTTGTCTAGCAGCTGCACGTGACTCTTTTATCTGTTGGAAGCTCCCCTTCTCCCAGAGAAGAAGCTGCACAAGAACATCTAAGTATCTTTCAGACACCCAACAAAAAGAAGCAATGAGAGGCCCAGGCCTGGCCCTGCACACAGAAAAGCTTTGTGCAGCTATGAGCAGCCAGCAGATGACACCAAGTCAGTGCCTGCCCCTTCACTGAGGACTCGCAGCTCGCTCTGATTTCAGTGGTGCCAGCCTGCACCCCAAAACACAGATCTTTCCCCATGGGGCTTTATGGGGAGAGAAGCAATGTATCTGCATCCACCTGGGGATGCCCTGAGCACCCCCACTGCCCTAGGGATGCGTGGAGGATGCCCTGAGGGCCCCTTAGACTCAAGGATGCCCTGAGATTCCTCCTCGCCCTTGGCGTGTCCTGAGGAACCCTATTGCCATAGGAACGCCCCCAAGACTCCTGCTGCCTCAGCGATGTCCTGAGAATCCCTACCGCTCTGAGGATGCCCCAAAAAAACCTCTTGAGACCTCCACTGATCGGGAGTTACATGGGAAAGACCTGAGTGCCCCCACTGCTCCGGGGACCCTTCGTATTTCAGAGATGCCCAAGGATATCCTAAGCCCCTTGTTGCCCTGGGGCTGCCTGGCTACATCCTCAGGACACCCACAGCTCTAAGAACCCCTCGCTGCCAAAGGGCTGCCCAAGGACACCCCGAGAGCCTTGCTTCCCCGGGGATGCCTCGAACTCCTCCCTCCCTTGAGGCTAACGACACCCAACGACTTTCTGAGCCCCCCTGCTCCCCCAGCAACACCCGGATCCCCCCGGCCCCTTACTTGTGGTTGCGGTTGGGCACTGCCTGGGGCTGCACCTGCTGCAGCTGCTGCGGCGCGGGCCTCTTGCGGGCCTGATCCAGGCCGGCCTGCGCCATCCCGGGCCGCACCGCCGGGCTCCCGCCGTACCCGGGCGGCCCCATGGAGGGGCCCTGCGGCGCCAGGCGGCTTCCCGGTAACATCCCTGGGCGCTGCGGAGAGTGGGGGGGGGGAAAAGAAAACCGCTCCAGTGCCCACCGGGATGGAGGTGGGGAAGATGAGGGGGGGGGGGCGGCCCCGTCCTCGTCCCCGCCGCCTCCCCTCCCTCCCGCCCCGCCCCGCCGGCCCCTCCCCCGCCTCACCGGGTAGGCGGCCCCCGGCAGCGGCGAGCGGTACAGGCCTTGTCCCGGGGCCGGGCCCATGCGCACCGGTCCTCCTGGAGTGCCCGGGCCCAACGTTCCGGCTCCGGCAGCGGCTCCGCCGCCTCCGCCGCTCGGAGGCACCGACTGGAAGCCCGCCCGCGCCGCCATCTTCTCCAGCACAAAGGGGAGCGGACCGGAACCGGAGCTGGGACATAGAGAGAGCGAGCGGGCGCCGCCCTAGAGCGGCGCCGCTCTCGGGAGAGCGCCCTCTGCTGGCGGGAGGAGGTACTGCTGCTGGGAGCCCGCCGGGGCTGGGAGCGGGGGTGGGGGATGGGTACCCCATTTTTATAGGATCTCTGTGTCCGTTTTGGGAGCGCTTTGCTTAGGGTTGGGGGGGGCGGAGGAGGAGTCCGCCCTCAGCTGGTGCTGCAGAAGGCGCAACGCTGAATGAAAGGCCGTTTTTTGCAAGTATTAGCATTGTTTTCCCTGTCCCCAGGGCACTCGTCCGTGTGGCTGTTCGTAGAGCAGAGGGACCTGCATCCCAGCCTGCATTAATCCGTGAATAACAACCAGGAGAGCGGTCACACCGCAGGTATTAACCGTGCAGGAGCCTGCCCTGCACGTGGCACTGTTGACTGAGGATGGAAGTGGGGAGACGTTGTCACCTTTTCCACCAAATTCACTGTTTCCTGACCTCGATGGAAAACCGTGAGCACAGCCATCAGCTGTTGGCTCAGCATCCGTGTGTCCGTGCGGTTAATGCAATGCCACAGCCTTGGCGCCTGGCTGCCCGATGAAATATTCATGGCGAGGAGAAAACGGTGGAACTTATCTGCTCCGCATTGTTCACATGCAGCAACTTCAAGTGAGGCTTAAAGCCCGGCAAGAGCCTTTGGGCGGGCTGGGATGTGGCTGGGAGGGACGCAGGGAGGGAGAGAAAGGAAAGGAGATGGACTCTCCAACAGCAGTTCCCTGTCTGCATGGAACTGGGGAGCCCAGCACTGGGCCCAGTGCTCCAGCTGTGCAATGCACCCCAGGGAATCATTGGCCTTCTTGGCCACCAAGGCACACTCCTGGCTCATGGTTACCCTGCTGGCCACCAGGAGAACCACGTCCTCCTCTGCAGGGCTCCTTTCTGGCAGCTCAGCCCTTGTTCGCTCACCCAACCCACATTAAAGAGCTGCAGGGTCCTAAGAAATCGCACACAGTGTGAGCTGACATGGTGTGGCCCAGCTCCCTTTCTCCAGGGATGCTCTCTTGCCAGTCCTCCTTGTCCCCTGCCATTAGCTGTGTTTCATAAGAAGCAGGGAGGGGGGGGAAATAACCCCAGTGTCTCCTTACACTTGTCCTTTCTCCTTCCCTCTGCCCGAGGGTTTGCTTGGTTCACTGCTCAGTGAAATGTTACCCGTGCACCTTCGTTTCCTGCACCTGCTGGCATGAGGCAGCTCTGCTGAAACCTTCCCCAGCCCGCGTGGCTCTGGCTCCAGGCAGCCGAGCAGCATCCAGGGCTGTGTAATTATAGCCCAGTGCCTGTTTCTGCTGGCAGCGTTAGCAGAGAGCAAGCGGTAACCAGGAGTTCTTGCTGTGGAGGAGAGGAGGTGATGCTATCTGTGCCGCCGCTATCTGCACGGTGCGTGATTAAGCCTCGCTCTGTAGGGTTTCAGCAGCCACACAATCAGTGGTGTGCAAGCAGGTGCTTCCCAGCAACCTCAGGCTGAGGCGTGCAGCACCTTGTCCTCGCGTGCGTTGTCAGTGATGCTTCCTGGGGAGTGTAATTAACTCCTTGCCTTGTGCACAGTGTGCACTGACAGCTGTGGATGCACACTCTGCATGCGTCGCACACCTTTGCAGCCCACCAGCTGTATGCAGCCCCTCCCTTTAATCCCAAGCAGTGCAAGGATCCTTGTTCCTGCTCTGATGGTGCGTGGACTGTGTGCACGTTGGAGCCTGGAGTCAGAAACTGTGCAACTTGTCCACTGCTCGTGTTGGGTCCTGTCTGTGCACCCATCCCTCGCCTATTGCTGGCTCCAGGCTGGGAATTGCAGTGGCTGTGCTGCTTTTGGGGTCCCTGAGCCCTTCTGTGAGGCTGTTCTAAGCTGTGGCTCACACAGAACTTCCAGCAGCAGCAGAGACCTCAGGCAGAGGCATAGGATGCAATGAGAGGGTGTGGTGGATGGAACCCAGCCCTCTTTAGGGTTTCTGAGGAAGAGACTGTGGGGCCAGGGCTGCTGCCTGTGAGCATAGTGAGCTGCTCTGGCTTCACAGTGTCTGGCTGCAATTAATTTAGGTTCATTAACTCCCTTCTGGGCTTGGCTATATCATCCTGTTCCTATTCAAAGCCCACCCTGTGGCCTTTGCAGCACCAGCTCTGGCAGAGAAGGACTGGAATAGCAGCAAGTCTCTTCTGGTTTGAATGCACACCACCCATCTGCCATTTCCAGGAGCAAATTTGGCATTTCAGCATTCCCTGCCCACTGCCCATTCGCTATTATTCAATCTCCACGCGGTCCCTAGGGCTTTTTTGGATGCCCAGTGCTGGATCTGGCATGCTAGAAATCCTAAGGACAGAAACTGCTTGTTTTGTTTGTTCTTGGCAGCTCGAAATCCTAAGGATAAAAACTGCTTACAAATGGCTTGTAATACAGCTGCTACTGACTCAGTTAAATGAAAACCAGGTAACGTTTGAGCTGGTGACTTGTTAATGCTGACCTCAGGTGTCTGTCCCAAAACACAGGAGTGCTGGAGCTGTTGAAGATTGGCAGCTGCACAGATGTAAATCCTCCTCCCTCTGCTTGGGAGCAGAAGTCAATTCCCATCCTCCAGCCCCAAAGCATCTCCCAGGTGTGCTCATGGTGCTACAGGGCCAGGGGTGTGGGGCTGGAGCCCACCTGGGGACCAGGGCTCACTTAATCCCAGAGCATCTCCCGCAGCACAGACAGGCTCGGTGCTCATCAATTTTTATCATTCTTTATATCGTCGTTAAGAGTAGCAGGTATTGATGTACAATGCATCTGTCATCTTATTGTGCTTCCTATGAAAATGTGTGTACATAGTACAGATACCAGAGAGAATTCAACACTTTATACACTTGAAGGCATTCAGAGATCAGTAACAGAAAAAAAAAATGGCACAAGAACAAGGCCTAAATGCTACGGAATGGATATCTACACTGATATGATGCATGTATAGATATATATATATATATATGTACACATATATATATAGTCATATATATTATATATAAGAAATATAAAATGCAGATGGCGTAATAGAAACAAACCAAAAGTTTTATGTTCCAACAGGCGAGCCTCAGGGTCAGATCCCAGCCCCATCTTTAAAAGCTTTAACGGGTGAAAAAGGAAGAAAATAAATACGTGAATGCGGCGAAACGTTAGGAAAAAATCCATAAGAAAATTTATGGATGCGGCCGACCTTTTGTCTTTGGGTGATTACTGGATAACAAAGGACTGACCCCCAGTTCCTGGTCAGGAAAAAAAAATAATAATAATGAGGATAACAATGAAAGAAAAAAAGGGGGAAAAAGGAGAAGAGTTCAGAAATAATAACTACTAAAAAGACTTATTGCAAAAGCTCTTAAAGAGAAGTAGCACTTTGGCCCCAGGAGGGCTCTTGCTTGGGGTGGGGGGGCTGGGGGCAGACGATGGCCCCACTGCTGGGATGGGGCAGCGATGGGGAGCGGTGGGGGGCCCGGGCCGTGGGCCTCGATGGTGCCCAGGGCTCATGGCCCCCGGGGGTGGCTGTTTTTTGGGGTTTGGTGGGGTGGGATCCTGCGTCCCCGTGGACCGTGTGCCGTGAGGTGTCCCTTAGACCTGTCCCCTTGTTGATGCTGGGGCTCCTATGGCCGCCCAAGCAACGTGGCGCCAACTGGAGCCGGAGCTTTTTCCTTATGATTTTCCCCCCGAGGATGGTCGTTCTGATTTCCTGGGGACTGCGGGGTAGAAAGGCCACGCTGTGACGGGGCAACGAGACCCCACACCGTGACAGAGCCCCACACTGTGGTCCCCCAAGGCCCGGTCCTCCACGCCGCTCACCCAGCGGCCCAACGTTGCCATCCCCGGGGTGGAGGCCGAGGAAGACATTTCAGAGAGATGGAACTGCTCCGTTTTGTGCACATGGAGCGGCTGTGGGTGCCCGGGCAGGGCTGTGGTGGTGACAGCAGACCCAGGGGGCTCTGATCTGACACGATCCCTCCTGCCGGGCACGGGGACGGGCGCAGGACGAGGCGTGGGGAGCAGAATGAGCATGGAGACGATGGACGGACGGACGAACAGGGCTGTGGATGGAGACTCTGCGGCCCGAAGGCTGCTTCTTCTTGGCTTCTGGGTTTCTAGTTAAAAAGGCCGAGAGGGGAGCCGAGAGGGAGGAGACGGGGCAGGCCCGCGCCCCGGCCCGCTGTGCGTGGCTCCTCGAGTCTCTGAGCCAGCACGGCCCGACCCGGCCGCCTGCCCCAAAATCTGAGGCCGCCGCTCTTGTCCGCGTCCCGCCGTGGCTTCGAGCGAGGTCCCCTGGCTGTGTCTCTCCGCTGGGAGAAGGGCAGCTCTCCGGAGGGCTTTGGTAGCTCGGGTTGTTGTACATCCAGACGTCGGTTAGCAGGTGAAGTCCTCAAAGGTGCCCCGGGCCGGGTGGTGAGGTAGGATGTTCGCTGCGTACGTCATGCCGGCCGGGTGACCTCGTAGGCTCTCGCAGGGGTTCTGCGGGGACAGAGTTGGGATGCTGAGGTCACGGCTTTCACCGGGAACCGATCCCCGTCTCCCTGCAGCATCAATGCCTGCTGCCACTTCTCCCCCAGGGGGTGACAGTGTCCCCCAAGAAGACCCCCTGCCCGGCACTCACGTGGCGTTTCACGTCATCCATGCTCAGCGCGACGCCTTTGTCCGTGTTGTTCCTCTTGTGGTTCTTGCGGCACTTGCCCCGCCGGCACAGCCGGTGCTTGATGACCTGCAGGAGACAGCTCTCAGCTCCAGAATGGACCCCACCAACGGGACTCCCCCGGCTGATGCGTGGACATGGTGCCAAAGGGGCTGTGCTGACCGCAAAGGAATGGGGCACGGCTTTTTGGGGCTCACCTCGTAGGCGTAGTCAAACAGCTCCAGCACAGTGAGGATGCTGGCCCCGATAAACAGCCCCATCTGTCCTCCGATGTCACCTGGGGGAGAGAGGAAAACCATCAGCAGGGCACTGCTGGCAGATGGAGCAGAGAAAGGGAAGAACTCATCACTGCTGTGACCCTGGGGGGGGTGCTCTGCTCTGCACCCATGCTGAGTGCATACCCTGGTGCCCCAGGATTGGGGTCACAGCGCATGGGGCCACACTGAAGGACGCCAACCAGAGCTCTTGGCACAGCCACGGCCCCAGAGTGCTCACCCAGCAATCCAGCCACCTCGTACGCCTTCTTCTGCTCAATCGTCTCATAGTTCAGGGCTTCGAAGAAGATGTCCAGCACCAGGATGTTCTCCCTGCGTGGGCAGAAAGCGGCGTCAGGTCGTGGTGCTGGAGGGACGCACTGCCGCCCCATAGCTGCGGTGCGTTACCCGATGTACTGCTCCGACTTGTTGTACTTCTTGGCCAGGTACTTGGCGGAGGCTTTGCTGGGGATTTTCACCATGGACAGCTCTTTGCCATAGCGGGTGACGTTGCAGGGCATCTCACAGACGCAGTACTCGTTGTCCTTCTCCACCAGGAAATCTGAGCAGGGAGAGAGATTCAGATGGGAATGTGGAAAACCCCACAGCTCAGCCCCACGGGAACAGGCAGCCTCACCTAAAGCCGGATCTGCACACTCCTTGTACTGCTCTGGGGTGCAGTAAGGGGCATCGCCTGCAGGAGACAGAACAGGTTTCCCATAGGATCACGTCCACTGGGTTTGGGGCAGGACGCAGTGATGTATAACTCACCTGGCATGTGCACCATGCGGCAGTTGCAGTTTTCCACCAGGTAGCGGGTCTCGCAGTCGATGCGGCAGGCAGTGATGCTGTAAGTGTCGTAGAACTCCGAGTCACCCGTTGTGGCCTTGCAGTCGCCCCAGGGAGGTGGCAGGTAGATGAGCTGAGAGGGAAGCCAGGGATGAGGAGGGAAGCACTCGGCCCTGCAGCCCACGGCATGGCGAGGGGATGGAGCCTTGTGCACTGCTCCCCATCTCCATCCCACACTGGGGGAGAAGAGAGGGGTGCAGAGAGGGGGCTCAGCACTCCAGGGGGTGGGAGAGATTCAGCAGGGCCCCCAGCCCCTACCCGCTGCTCCTGGCAGGACACAAAGGTCTGGAAGCCGGGCGCCACACCAAAGCCCAGCTGGTCGATGAGTGGAGGCTCATCCTGACTGTGGATCTGCACCTTGATCCCGGCTTCAAATGAGGTCTCATCTGCAGCAGAGAGAAGAAGAGAGGAGATGAGCCTTGCTGCAAGAGGGAAGAAAACTCCTCCTGTCTCCCACCCTTCCCTTTGGTGAATTCACTCCTTCACATGTCCATCCATCCATCCCTCCATCCCTCCATTCACCCCATGTTCTTGTCCCCTCCAGCCTTATGGTCCAGAGCTTGCTAAGAGCAGCATGGAAAGTGCCTGGCTCTATTTATAAACAAGTGATGGCTGCTTGTCTAAAGCGACAGGGAGTTGCCATGGCAAATAGCAAAGACAAGGAGGAAAAAAGGAAAGCAAAGGACCTGAAGTGGTGAGAAATAGAAGGAAGGAGCCTTGGGGACGTGGTCCTGTGGGGTGTGGAGCTGGGAAGCAGCCCAGGAGCTGCTGGGTTACCTGTTTCCCCCCACACTGGGAGGTACTCGTCCTGCTGGATGTCCAGCATGATCTCCAGGCCATTGCCAGTGCCCCCCTTCATGGTGATGAGCCGGGGTTTGCCGTCCTGCCCTGCGTTGAAGGTGTAGCACTTCCCATAGCGTGTGAACACCTGTGGGAGGGGACACAGGGCTGAAGCTGGGGACCCTCTGCTGGCCCCAAACTGCCACCAGCACTGCGGCATGGAGCCGGCACCAGCCCCAAAATGTGGCCCTGCCCATCCTGGAGGACAGCCCGACCCAGGCTCCTGCCCCATGGGGTCTCTCAGCATCGGAGCTGCCTTTGCCCTGGAAGAAAGACAAGATCCCCACCAAGGCGATGGGCCCAGGTTGGTGGAGATGCTTTGCAGCACCGTGACCCCACAACTCCAGCATGATGGCACTCAGCCCCACACCCTCACCAATATTTGCTCCATCTCTTCCAATCCTGCAGACGGGGGCTGGACAAGATCCTCAGCCCCCCCCCCCCCCCAGCCCTCCTCTCACCCTCAGCCTTCACTTCCAGCTGCCAGCACAGCTCCAAGCTGCTGAGCTGCCACCACCTAAGGGAGCATTTGGGGACAGCAGACTGCCCAGTGCCAAGCCCAGACCCCAAGGTGTGGGAAGGACATGAGGATGGAGGTGTCTGCTCTCAACACCAACACCAGGATGCCTGGGTGCCTGTCTCCAAGTGTGGGCAGCATTACCCATTGCATCTGATCCGACCCGATGCTGAGGGGAGCTGCTCCCTGCTTCCCTTCCTCTCCTTATGGAGAGAGGTGCAGGAATCCCCGAGGAGCCTGCTCTACTCCCAGGGCTTTGCTTTTCCCCATCCCAAGCTGTGAACGCGGCGCTCATCACACTGAGCAGTCCCAGAGAGTGGAAAGGGATGAGGAGAAGGAGCGATTGTGGGCAGGCTGAGGGTGGTGGGAGTCAGGAGATGACGGTGCCAGGCAAAAGAACCGTGCTGCCATCCTGTCCCCAGGGCAGCAGGACAGGGCTACTCACCGCTACGAAGTCGCTGGGGCCACACTGCTCGCCCCGGTAGCTGCAGCTCAGCAGCATGTCCTCCAGCTGGTGGCAAGTGCGGTTAAAAAAACCATGCAAATTTAAGGGCTCATCCTCATCCCAAGAGCTGAACTGGGCTGGGACAAAACCCAGCTCCATCCCGGGCTCGTAGTCAACCAGGGGTGCGAGGTAGAGCAGGTCTTCGTGGCTGAGCTGCGAGACCCGCACCCGGTTGATGTTGCAGAAGGTGACAGCGGGGAAAGTCATCTCAGGGCTGTCCTCCTCGCTGAGCAGCGTGACGTGGTGGTACTCCAGGTAGTACACAATGCGGTCGGCCACCTGGTAGAGGAAGACGGAGAGGGAGAGCAGGAAAGCCAGCGCCCAGAGCGCCTGCCGGGCACCCAGGCTGCCCTCCACGAAGATGTGGCTCAGTCCATGCAGTGTGCAGCTGCTGGCAAAGGCCACGAAGTCTGTGGCTGCTCCTGCGTCCTCCTCCTCCTCTTCTTCCTCTTCTTGCCCATAGAGGAACTCATCTGCTCCGTTCTCTCCTCTCCCAGCTGCTGTGGCATCTCTCGGTGCTTCCTCGTTGGAGAAGGAGATGGTGCAGAATATCTGGAGGGGCATTGTGCAGAGTGGAGGTCCCGGCTGAAGGGTAGGGGTCCTGGTCCTGCCTGCAGGCTGGGGGTCTCCAGTGGTGAATTGGTGCCTCAAAGAGTGAATGAGAGGGGCTGGGAAGGGGAAAAGTTGGGAGCAGAGAAGGGAAAAGGAGTGAGAGGTGAGCAGCGATGCACAGAGAGAGGGGAGAGGAGCAGAAGAAGAGCAGAGGGCTGCTCAAGGGGGGGTGGAGAGGAGGGGATATCAGGAGCAGAGGGCTGGGGAGGAGCGAGGGGCGGTTCTGCGGGCTCCTTGCTCCCCCGGGAGCAGCCTGGCTGAGGCAGGACGGAGTGAAGATGTGTCTGGCTCCGGGATGCACTGCTGCATTGGGAGCTGAAGGGCCGCCAGCTGTGCACGGACGCGTGTGCAAGGACGGGTGTGCACGGATGGGTTTGCGCGGTTGTTGTGCATGCAGGGCACCTGGTATGCTGCATCCTCCATCCCTGGCATCCCGATCAGCAGCTCCATCCACGCCGTCCCGCTGGGCGCCAGGCTGTTTCCGCAGCCTCCATCTGCTCTGCTCACCGGGGTCTCCGAGCTCTTCACCGTGGCAGCCCAAAGCCCTGGGCAATCCACCCAGCGACCTGCCATCGTGTCCATCTGGGCGGTGCCGGTGAGGATGCTGTGGTGTCCCCAAGTGCTCCGTGCTGCTCATCCTGGTGACACTTGTCCTAGTGGGCTCATCTCCCCGCACGGTGGGACATCTCCGAGCCCACGCTGCTTTCTGCAGGATCTTTGCACTGTCATGTTTCGGGTGATGCCTCCTCCTGGAGAGCCACGCAGTGCATCTGCTCCATGTGGGGCACAGGGAACCCCAGGGTTGGCATTCAGGCCCTGTGCTGGTGAGCAGGGTGAGATTGGGGTCCTGGGGAGGCAGCATGGGGCTGGAGCTGGGTGAATCCGGGAGCAAAGGTATCATCCCCCACTCCCTGCAGCCCTGCGGCAGCACGGCCCCTTCTTGCGGTTTGCTTTTTTCCTGCGCTCAGCACTTTGTAAAAGCATCCAGTGTGACCACAGAGCAATCTCCAGCCCCATCCCAGCACCGCAGCCGCCATCAGCAGTCCGAGGGGAAGGGGAATGTCTGCATGAGGCAGTGCTTCTATTCACAGGAGCTGGGCAAGGGGGTTTGGCCGAAGCGTGGGTGCAGCGAGCGCACCCCAACCCCTGAATCAGCTGTGCATCCTTCCCCAGGTGGCTCCCAGCCCCTGTGTCCCCAAAGCAGGTGAACAAATGCAATCAGGAAACTGCTGTGAAGCAGCTCCGATCCCTTTGTGAAGTTACTGGCTCTGCCAGAGCAAGAGAAACTTGTGAGGTGTGCACAGGGGACTGTCACCAGAGCTCAGCCAGGAGGACGAAGGCCAACAGGACAAAGATGGGATGACATGGTGTTCTCTGAGGGTCCACCCTGGGGCTCCCCACGCTCAATATTTCCCTTTGTGTAAAGGGGACAGAGCAGAGGAACCGGCTACAAAGCCAGGGAAAGCAAGCAAGCCTGGGTGACCTTGGGGACAAGAGCCAGAGCCACGGGATGAAATTTCATAGGGCTGAGAGCAAGGTTATGCCTTTGGGGAGTAACCTGGAGAGCCTCAGCTGGAAAAATCCTGGGAACAAGGACGGGAGTGGGGAGCTGGGAGTCAGCACTCCACACTGGGGACTGGGTCACAGCCCGTTGACATTTGGATGGAGATGAGCTACAGCTGTGCCACGGTCAGGGCCAGGCTCTAAAAGGCATCAGCTGGGGGAGAGGGGCTTGGGGGTATTGGTCTGCTCGGTTCTGGGAGGCAAAGGGTTGGGGTGTGACATGAGGCAGCCCCAGAGGATGAGCAGGAGTGAGCTGGCTGAGGTCAGGGTGGGATTCCTCTTGTTTCCTGCTTCTGGGACAGGGAGTTTCAGTACAGTGAGAGTAAGGAGGAAGAGAATGGAGGGATTGCCAGGGATGAGCAAACTCCTGATGGTGTGAGCACGTTGCTAATGCAATCTAATGGTATGGGGGGGGGGGCTTTCAGTGTGCTTTTCAGGAGCAATTGCAGCAGGGTGAGGGAGGTGCTGTAATGAAAGCACTCCATCATTGTCTCACTCGGCTGAAATCTGTGGGGAGCACGGGGGCTGTTCCTGGGGAGGACAAATGCTGCTTCGGGATGAATTGCTCCAAGGGATGAAGGTGACCAGGGATGGTCACAGCCAGGAGCACACTGGGACTTGAAGGAGCCCACCCTGACCCTACGGCTGGGGACAATCCGTGTCTGTGTCCCCATGCTGGGGTCAAGGGGTCACCATCCCAATTTCTGTGAGTTTTGGAGATGCTGGAGGAGCCCTTGGGCTCTCTCCAGCCCCTCCCTGAGCGGGAGTTATTTTTACCTTCATTCAGGTGAAGCTTTTGCGGGGGAGAAGGACGGGGGATGCTATAATTAACTGTGACATCAGTCCCCGTGGTGCCATGTGCTGGGATGCTGCCGCTGCATCCCGACCCGGGGAACGGGGATGCTCGGTGCCATTGTGTCCCCTACAGCAGTGGGACCGTGACAGCAGCTCTGTGTTTCCCTGCTCCATCGCTGTGCCAGCCCTCTGTCCTGTCCCATAGCTTCGGGACGGGACCCGGGCCACCGTGGTTCCCCGGAGCAGGGGAGTACAGAGGCAGCGGGGAGGGAGGGAAGCGGGTGGGGGATTTGACGGCAGCGGCAGCAGCGCATTTCACAGCCTGTCACGCTTTAATGGCAGAGGAGATCAAAGCCGGGATGGAGTTATTCATAGAGATAAACCAATCCCCGAGGAGGCGAGGAGAAAACAACATTGTGAGCTCTGTTATCCCAGGCATGCAAACCGCAGCCTGGCCCCGGGAGGTGCCGTGGGTTGGCTACCCAGGCAGTGGGGTGGGATGGGATGCGTTGCAACCCCGGGAGCAGAAGAGGGAAGGGGATATTTGATGGGGCAGAGGGGCTGCCCCACACCAGCGTTGCACGGCACGGAGGAGAAATGCAGCTTTGCAACTCAGGGCAAAGCTCTGCCCCAACGAGAGGCGGAGATGGGGGAAGTCTCCGTCGCTCAGAGGCGGAGGAGTTGGGGTGGGATGCGGGGATCCTGCGGCACTAATCCCACCGCCTTTATCAGATGCTGCCACCTTGCCTCCGCTCGCTCCACCGGCCAAGCTGGGCGTACTGGTGTTATCCGCCCCTTTATCCCCCAGATTAGACGCTTCACAGTGGATTAGCGTGTCACATTCTAATGCAGAAAAAAAAAAAAAACCACAACCCGATGATTTAAAAAGAGGAGTTCTTTTCTTCCTCATCTGTATGATTCCCCATCGCTGTCTTTTTCCCCCCCACTCTGTCCCCACGGGTGCAGCTCTGAGGAATGGAGAGGTGATGGGTGATGCAGGGTCGTTCACACGTGGGACGGGGGGCAAAGGATGGGGAACAAAATGTCGCAGTGGGGCTGGCACAGCCCGTCCCAGTGGCCCCATGTCACCCCACCCGGGGCTGTCGGCTGCAGACCCGCGTCCGCAGAGCAGGACTTTAATAAAAAGCGCATTATGGTGAGTAACGCGCTAAGTGGACTTCATTACAGACCTGGGGCCTCCCTGGCTGTTCCGTGTGATTTCCTATCAGACGAGCCTTATCTCCTCTCCAAACGTTCCCATTTAAACTCCATTAATCTTTCAAAACCTCCTCGTCTCGGTGCTTCCCAGCCCGGTGCAGCTGCTGGCAGCTCCATGTGGCTCTGCTGGCGTTGGTCTGTGAGCAAACCCCCGTGGCTGAGCTCCTCTGCGCATCCCCAAAGTTCTGAGCACCAGTTTCCCCTCCTCTAACCGAGAGCATCTGTAACACCGAGAGGTTTCTGGGTGACTTTTTCCCCACGTGCAGCATTGGGTTTTGCTCCTTGGTGCAGGGGGTGCTGTGAATTCCATCTCCGTTCCACGCAGGCACTTCTTCAATAGCCTTCCCGTAGCTCCTGCTGCTTGCAAATGGTCTGTAAGCCAGGTTGGGCCTTTTTTCCATCATCCTTCACCATTGCTTAGGTGCTTGGTGCAAACAAATCCAAACTGATGGTTTTATTGGTGGCGGTGGGGGGAAAAATTGTATTCCCAACCAGTTCCCTCGCTGCCTGCCTTGTGGTTTTCGCATTTGATGTAATCTAAGCAAGGTGCTCCCTTGGACCCTCCTCTGCAGCTGCTCCGGGTGCTGCAAGAAGGGGTTCAAAGCCCCCACAAAGCAAAGGGGTGGGGGCCCCTGCCCTGGTTTGGTCCTTAGGGAGATGGCCCCAATGCAGTGGGGGAGGTACAAAATATCTGCTTGGAAATAATAATGGTAATTTAAGACAAAGGGTTGTAACATCCAATGGTGAAGGCCAGTATGTGAGCCTGAGATGGAGCATCTCGAGTCACGGCTGTTTTGGGAATTGCAGTGCTGCTCGGAGGGGCCCTGGCTCCAAACTCTCTGTAGATGATAAAACAAGGGCGGCTATAAAAAGGCAGAGAAATTAAACCCGAGGCGAAGGGCCACGGGATGGTTCATTTCTCAGCTCTGCCCAGCTCCTCCCAGCTTAGCACTGGGGGGCAGAGGGGGAAATTGCACCATTTCCTTGCGTGCCTTCTTCCAGATAGCTGCAGTTGCCCAACACGCTGTGTGCTGGTGCTGCTGCTCCAAAGGGGCCTCTGATCGAGACAGAAAGGAGAAGAAGGGGAAATCATTTCCATGAATTCCCATTTTCTGGCTGTGTTTCAGCTCCGCGTTCCCAGCCTGCAGCTTCCCTGGGACCAGTGGCTGCGGGGCTGTGTGATGTGTGCCCCAAGCTCCGTGGTTGTGGCCTCCCCATCTCCATCTGCACAGCACTCGAGAGCCTCCTCATCACTTTCAGCAGCCGAAGATGCCATTTAACCTTATTAATAATAATTAATAATGAATGGTTTTGTGTGCAAAGGCGTCTCGAGAGGAACAGCAACAGCCCTGCAGGGCCCCAGTGTGCATTCGAAGAGCTCTTCACACGACGCCTCTGGGTGTGCAACGTGCTTTGGGGTGTGCAAAGCTCTTGGGGCATGCACACATGTGTGCAGCAGCTCTGGGCATGCTGCTGGGGTGGGCTGCATGGCCAGGCTGGGGACTCAGTGCCCTGTGCTGCTGCTGCACGTCCTCCTCTCTGCTTCCCCACATCCTGCAGGCAGTAGGAGCGATGCTGCTCGGTGCCCACAGTTTCCAGGTGCTAAATGATTCAGCTGCTCCGTGGCTGAGCTGCTGGAGGAGTGGCTGCAGGGTGCACGCACACGTTGGCCCCCGCTGTGCTGATCCCAGCTCTGGTGTTCCTGATCCACCACTGCTGCTTTATCTCTGCCAAAATCCCCCTGGGTTCGGTGGCATTGCTCCCGTGCAGGAATAGGAATGGTCGTGCTGCAAAATAGGTGAAACGCAACAGGCACCGGGCGAGCACTGTGCACATCTCAGAGATCCACACCCTGAGGGCGTCTGCTGCTGGGAAAGCTCCTGCAAAGCCAAGGAGATGCAGAGCACATCTCCCCGTGCCTCCGCTCTGTGCCCGAGGGCTGCACGGTTTCAGGGCTGCTTTGCTCTGAGCAAAACACCGATGTGCAGAAATCCTCCACGCGGGCAGAGCCGGGGTGTTCCCAACCCAGGGTGTTCCCAACCCACCCGTGGCCGCTCCTCTGCTCCGTCAGCTCCGATTATTCCACGCGGTGAAGTCGGATCCCACGCGGTTCGCTCCGCTCGCTCGGAAAACGCTGCGAGCTCCGGGGTCAGTGGAACTGTTTGTAAGCACGGCACTCTGCCGGGCTCATCCTCGAGGTCCCCACGTTGGTTTTTTAGGGCGTGATGGGGCTGTGTGGTTTTGGTTTGGGAAATCCGTGCAGCTGTAGGGTCTCTAAGCGGTGTTGGAGATGCTTCACACTCCGTGGTTACCTGTGGGTACTTTGCTGTGGGGACACTGTGGGGCTCCAAAGGGCTCTGGGCTCACGATGCTGGTGTCCATAGGGGGGTGCTGGGGGGCCTCAGAGGGGCTGGGAGTGGGAACAAGGTGTTCCTGATCCATTCTCCATTATAGCAGCTCCGGAGATGGGAGGAAGAAGAGGAGGAGAGCAGCAGGGGTTTGCTGCAGAGCTTTCCTGCTCTCTCCCTTCTCGTCTTCCCTGAGCTCATCGCTTCCAGGGCAGAGGACACACGAGGCAGTGCCATGATCTCTGTGTCAGACTCAATTCTCCCCGGTGCCAGCTCAGCCTCGGAGCCTGATGGGAGCATACCAGAGGTCTCAACCCTCTGCAGTGAACCGTGGTGCCCCCACGCTCTGCTGGGAGAACGCTGAGCCCCAAAGCATCCCCAGGGGTGGGGACACGTGGACTTGGCTCTCCCTCAGGATGAGCTGAAGGGACGTGGAAAGGAAAACTGCAAACGCATCACAACGGGCACGGCAGCGTCACCTCAGCAGCACTGTCCCCAAAAGGGGCTTCGCAGAACCAAGCACACAGCATCACCCTCACCTTTAAGGGTGGTTTGCACGGGACAGCCCCACTTCCCCTCCCATGTCCCTGGGTGAAGAGGATGTTTCTCCTCCTTTTCCCTGGGATGCAAAGAAAATGAATGGGGTTTGGAGCCCTGCTTTTGAGATGGACCCCTGGGCCTTTCCCTTAATGGGGGAAAAGCAGATGTGGGGGCTGGGGGAGGAGGTAGCTGCAGCTCCCTGCACATCCCCAGCCCAGAATGCTGCTCAGGGGAGGGAAGATGGTGAACCCAAGCACCCACGTGGTGCTGGAGAGGCTGTGAAGATCCAGGGGAGGGATTGGTGCCCCCATGCTGAATCCCCAGACCTCTGTAAAGGCTTCAGTGCTCTAAACAGGACAACCCTGAGCATCTCTGGCCCCAGAGCATCCTTGCATTGCACTCCAACACCTGTTCTGCAAGACACTGACCAGGGTGCATGGAGGTGAAGGGGAGCAAGCGATGTCCTGGAGTGGCCTGGTGATGATGCAGGATGAAAGGGGAGGTGGGAGAGGTCTGTAAACCCCCTGAAAAAGACCCCTGGAAATGCTCTTAGATACAGCATCTCCTCTATCACTAAGAGGAGGGGGCAGTGCTGCCTGTGACAGTGTCTGCCCAGGCATCCATCCTGCCTGGGATGTGTTAGGGGCCCTGAAACAGAGGGGAGCACAGGGCAGTGGGATCATAGTGGGGCAACGTGGGATGGAGGATGTGGTGCAACACATAAGGATATGAAGCATCATATAGGGACATGAAGCATCACACAGGGACGTGGATCATTGCTTGGGGACATAGAGCATTGCATAGAGGTGATAGAGCATTATATGGGGACATGGAGCATCCCACAGGGATGCAGAACACTGCCTAGGGGTGATGGAGCATCACATAGGGGTGTGGAGCATTGCACAGGGACATGGAGCATCACTCAGGGGATGGAACATTACATGGAAACAACGGGGCATCACATGGGGACATGGAATGCAGTGTAGGAATGTGGAGCATTGCTCAGGGATGGTCCCACTGCTGCCCTGGCACCCGTTGGTCTCGGTTGGTGCCACTGGACCCAGAGCAGCAAAGAGGAGCTCAGCATGAACGGACGCAGGAGGGAGTGGTGCAGAGGCAGTAATGAACCTTTGGGTCAAACCAAAAGCTGCCACCAAACCCACGAAGGGACAGGGCCAAGGTTTCCCAAACAACCATCCCCATCCCCAGCACACACAGCTCCGCCGGCGCACGGCTGCAAGGGGAATCCAACGAGCAGCATAAATACAGCACTGAGCCAGCTTTTTCTAATCAAATCCATTAAATCATCCAAACCTGCTTGCAAGGAATAATCCAGGCAGTAATAATAAACCAGCTGCACGTCTATTTTGCTTCTCCCGCTCAGAGCAGAGGGGGAAGGATGGTGCTTGGATCCTAACGGCGGATAAAAGGACACAGCAGGAGGGTCCCTGAGGATGCTCTGATGCAGAAAACACCAGGGAGCACCAAGCATCAAAGCTGGTGGTGGCACACGTGGGCTGGGACCTGACCCTGCTGAGGAGGATCCAGCCCCCCTTGCCTCCATTTAACAACCAAACAACAGAGGAGCGCTCGATCCCAAGATCCCGTCTAGGGAATTTAGTGCTGGAGATTCAAATCCCTCGTACAGCATTGGGATTGTGTGCAGCAGCCCTGGGGACACCCAGCCGGTGCCTGGGCACGCGCTGAGGATTCGTCATGGGAAGTGAGCGGGATGTCCCCAAGGCCACAGAGGGGACAGGGACCCCAGAGCTGTGTGCTCCACACCAGAGCCGAAAGGACAGAGCAGCTGATGGGGAGAGGCAGCCTCGGGGCACAGAGGCGTTATTGTGCACTTGGAGCCACGCATCAGTGTGACATGCATCCTCTGTGCTGCACCGCTGTCCCCAAGGGCTCGCAGGGCTTCCCCTGCTCCCTGCTGTGCCACCAACACATCCTCACTGCGCAGTGGTTTCCAGTGCAGATATCCAGCCCTGCATCACCCAGAGTGCTAACCCCCAGCAGCATCCCCTGGCACCCCCTTGGCGATGCTGCTGCCCCTTCTCTGGGATCCAAAACAGGCAGGGATGGTGGTGGGCAGACCAACGCCTCTCCTTGCAGGGAATTCACAGCCTGGGGAGGGGGCTGCGGGGGCACTCACCACTTTGAAGTCTTCGGGGCTGCACTGCTCCCCACGGAAGAAGCAGGAGAGCAGCATCTCCCGGATGTCGTGGCCTGCGCGGTCGTAAAACTCCAACATATTGAAAGGTTTGGGCTTGAAGTTTCGGAAGTTCGCCTTGTCCTGCAGGATTTCCAGCTGCTTCTCATCAGCTGTCTGCGTGTCCGGGATCTCGTATCTTAGGGGAAAGAGCAGGCAGAAGCTCAGGCCTGGCTGTGGTGGTTTCACGTGAGCTGCTCCTACCCCAGCCCAGGGCAAAAGCGTGTGGCATCTTTAGGGCTCTCAGCAACACAAATTGGATGGGCAGGGAGGTGTCCCATGCATGCAGCCATCAGCATCTTCCCCACGAGGGTCACCACAGCCCCTGTGACAGCACCAAACCCAATTGCTCCACAATCGGACCTGCAGCAGTGGTCCCAGGTCAGGGCAGCCTGGTGCATGCCCTGTGTACCTAAATATGCACAGGAACAGAATGTTGCTGGGCCCTGGGCACGTGGGATTGACTTGGAGGCACATGGGAGCTGCTACAGGCATGGGGATGGGCTGGGTAGGGTGGGTGAGGGGTCTCCCCCTGGCTACTGCACCGTGGGGTCCTGCAGCCCAAGGGATGGAAGCGTGCAGGTGGCATGCAGCAGCTTCACCTGCTGGCCATGAAGCATGGAGCTGTGTTCTGGGGCTGGAATCGCATGTGCTGGATCCGAGCACAGGGTCTGGAGCCATGTGTGCTGGGATCCGTGCACTGGGGCTGGAACAGAGTGTTCTGGACCCCTATGGAACAACTCCATGCCCAGGAGCAGGACATGGGGGACACCCTCCAGGTAGGGCAGTGCATGCTTGCAGTCATCTGCAAAGCTGTGCTGCTTCAGGATGCGCTTCCTTGCAGAGATGCACTACACAGCCGGGCAGCAGGGCGCACGGTGACACGCTGAGCTGGGGACAGAGGTTTCACCTGAGGCCACTTCAGGACACCCACCTGTTATTGAGCAGGGCCAGGAGTTCCCCGGCGTGATACAGGTCGTTCTTGGTCACCCGGCTGAAGCGGAACTCGTTGAGGTTGCAGAAGGTGACGGCGGGGAAGGTGAGCCTGGTGGCAGCCACCTCGTCCAGCTTGGTGACGTGGGGGTAGAGGAAGTAGTACTGGATGCGGTTGGTGCAGACGAGGGCGAGCAGAGCCAGCGAACCCATGAAGCAGAGAGCCCAGACCACGCGCTTCAGCGACAGCCGCTCGTAGGAGAAGATGTGCGAGATCCCGTGCAGGGTGGAGCTGCTGGCGAAGGCCTGGATGCTCACCGGCTGCCCGCTGTCCACCTCCTCCTCGTCCACCTTCAGGTCCATCATGGTCCGCGCCGGCAGCCCTGGGGGGTGGGGGGGCCACTCTGTGGGGGGAAGGGACCCCTGGGTGCCCAATGCCACCTCCTGGGTACCACGGCATCCCGATGCGTCCCAGCATCGCGTGTGCACATCCATGCACTGCCATCCCCACAGCTGGGGGTGCACATGGGGCAGCGCTTTGCTGTGCCCCGTTCTCCCCTTGCACCCTCTCTGCATTCATCAGGGTGCAGCCTCATGCACCCCTCACCTCCTCTATACCCTCCTCATCCCGCAGCACAGCTGTGCCCCCCCCCCACCTCCATCCCGGTCCCCCCGCAGCACGCATCCCCTCCGCCTCCCCCGAATGGCACCAGCGCATCGACAAAGAGACGAAGGAAGGGGGAGGATGCAAACCTGGAGTCAGGGCCGCTGCGATGCGGGTGCCGGGGCTGGGGCCGACCTCCCTCCACCGGGGTGGGAAGACAAAGCCGGGAGCGGGGATGGAGCGGCACCGAGCCCGGCAGCGGAGGGCGAACCGGAAAAGAAAAGGAGGGGAGAGGAGGGAGGGGGGGGGGAATAAAAATAGCCTCGGTACCTTTGGTGCAAGCGTGGGAGCGGGGATGCGTCGGGGCCTCGCTCAGCACCGTGCGGGGGGACCGGAGGAGACCATTGCCGGAGAGAAGGCGGCCGATGGGTGCGAGGAGAGGAGCGGGAGGAGAGAGGGAGGCTGCTGCCCTGCCAACCACATGGAGCGATGGATGGAGGGATGGATGGATGGATGCCTCCCCCTGTGGCTATCTGGGAGCTGGTGATTTCTTCAGATGCATAATCCGCATGAAGTCATTGTCTGTGCGCTGGTGGGGCCGGAGGCCGCCGAGGGGTGCCGCAGGCCGGTGGGCAGCGAGGAGGAGGAGGAGGAGGAGGAGGAGGAGGAGGAGGAGGGAGAGGCGGAGGAGCCGGGAGCTCCAGCGATTGCAGGCTGCTGGCAGGGGCTGTTGGTGCTGTGTGTGTGCGGGGATGTGTGTGTGTGCGTGTGCATGCGTGTGCCGCTCCCATCCCCCAGCGCCTCGCAGCCGGGCTGCAGCTCCCCGCGCACCCCCGCCCAGCCCCCCCGGACCCTCCCCAAAGCCCCGACCCCTCTCTCCTCGGGCCAAGGACTCCTCTGCCCTTTGGGTTTCACCCGAGGGCGGTCCGGTCCCGCTTGGTGACTCCGTCCGTTTTGGGGCAGCGGTGTGGCACACGCTTTTGGACGTGACCCCGGCACGATGCTCGCCGCGGTGGGGATCCGGCCCTGCTCGGAACCGCCGGGCTCTGCCCCTGCCCCTCTCCTGGCTCTGCACCTTTGGCTGTTTCTGAAGCTGTCAGAGCAGTGCCGTTATCCCCTGGGTGCTCAGGAGGGCTCAGTGTGCTCCCAGCCAGCAGTGCAGCATCCCTGAGCCCCTTCCCCTCTTTCTTTCTCCCCACCGTGAAGCTGGGGGCCCCCGCTCGGTCCCAAGCATGCAGCAAGCACCTGCCCGCCGTGCCCAGGAAGGTGGCTGCTGTCAGATGGAAGAGAGCGCTTTGATGTTCCCATGTGATGCTGGGAGGAGAGCCTGGGCTCACCCCGAAAGTGTCACCTGGACCTAAGGTGCCCCCCCAACGCATCCTCACTGCCCTGTGCCTCGTGTCTTGGATACGCTTGGTTTGGTCCTGTTCTAAAACATCCTGTCCCACTCCTGGTCCTCACCCTCCCCTTGCTGGAGCAGAAATCTGGGGCTTTGCGGTGGGTCCCTATAGGGGCATCACCCCTATAGGGACAGAAATGGGACTTGGGGGTGCCCTGCTGATCCTGTGCCCCCCTCTGCTCGCCCTGTCAGTGAACTGCGAGGCTGACACCTCCTCCTGATGGCCACCTCTCCATTGGGGCTCCCGATGGAAACTCAGCGAAGGAGAAGGGATCAGAACCTTTACAGAGGGGTTGTTTCTCCACCGCCCTTCTTTTTTTTTTCTTCCCCGGATGACAGCTCATTCTCTGCAGTGGTTTTATTGACAGTAAATGCACCGGCAGTGGCAGCGATGGGGTTTCAGGTTGGAGCAGACACACACGTAGAAGATGCCTCTTGCAAACCTCTGCTTTCCGCCACGCCAGAAAGCCCAGCCAAGCAGCTCTGCGCTTCCAAACGGGAATTGCATTTCCTGGGGAGCTGATGGGGGTCCCCAAATATTCCAGGGCCACCTCCTGCAGGAGCTGAGGGGGGGGGAAGGTGAGCGATGAGAGGAAATATCCCCACCGCTGGTCCCCAGCCAGGAGGGATGCAGCTGCATCCTTGGAGAGGAGTGGAGCGTGGGGAGCGCGAGCATTTCCGTGTTATTTTTTTGGGAGAGCCACGTGACGGTTGTGTTGATTCCTGCTGGGAGAGGCAGCGAGGCCAACTGAGGTTCTGTGGGACTGGTGAGGAGTTAACGATTAGCCCCAGGCGTTAATTGATAGCAGCAAGACAGCAGGCACGAAGGCTTGAAGGTCGGGGCTGGGAGCTGAGCGCAGTGGGTGTGATGGGGGAAAGCTGCTGTGGCTGAATCCTTTGTAGGGGCTGCTCAGCCCTTGTGGATGCTGAGCTCCCCTCAGCTGTGCGTCAGCCACGCTCACAGATCTAATTAGCAGGAAAAAATGTAATCAACGGAAGGTGCTGCACTGCTGAGCCTCCCAGCACAGCCTCCAGCAGGGGTGTCTGGAGAACACCTTGTGAGCCTGGGCCCAGGGCTGACTCCAACCTCGTAGTTTTTTTTCCACTTCCAAGCAACGCTTGTCAGCATTCCACCATGCAGATCTTTGTTACGGAAACAAACTTCCATTCTGCTTCTTGGAAGAAAATCCCTAGGGCAAAATCACTCCCAGAGCAAGGCTGGGTAAGCGATGCTCTCCATCCCCATAGGGCTGGGTTGTGCCCTTCCTTGGATCAGGCAAATTGCTTCTTTATCTACACCTGCCACCCAGCTGTGCGATGGGAGGCAATTTAATTCCTAGCAGTCTTATTAAACACCACGTGAGCTGGAAGAGCTGCATGCTGCTGCTTGCTTTCCTGGGGGTGGGAGCACCCTTGGGGTGACCAGCCTTGCAATCTCCATGTATTTAAAGTGTGAGCTTGATTTAAAATGTGGCTTGCCACGAAGACCTTGCTCCAGGGCACTGGAGGCAGCACTGCGGTGTGTTGTCGCTCTCCATTGGGATGGGGCTGTTGCGGTGTCTGTCCCTTCTCACCATCCCCATCCTATGAGGGCAGGAATCCTGGAGGATTTGGGGAACCCAAGCTCCCCTAGAACCCAGGCGGAGTGACACGTGAAATATCCTCATAGCCCATTTCTGCTAATGGGTTGCAAATTGCTTCCATCAGCTGTGGTATTAACAGATTGCTCATCTGAAACTGCTTCCAGGAGCCCATTTTGGGGCCAAACTCTTCCTAGCTTGGGGAAATAACCATCAACATCATTAGCAAGAGTAAATTGTATTCAAATGAAGCAGCATGGGGACTTTCTATGTGAATCTTCCTCGCTGGTGGGGCAGCTCAGGGCTGTTCCATCTGCATGGGCTCCACTTCTCCCTGTTCCCATTGGCGTGGCATTGCTTTGTTCCACCTCTGAACCACGAGCAGCTTCGTTGCCTCCACATAGGTCATGGTAGAGCTCCAGGGCTTCCTAATTGTTGAGAGCACTGTTAATTATGTACAGAAAGGCAAAGCCTCGGTGTCTCACGAGGCTGTGAGCAGAGCCTCACGTTGCTTCCTTCGGCACCTCATTGCTCCTGCTGTTCCAACCCCTCCTGCCCGTTTCAGACACCTTTCCATAGGAAATCTCCACTTCAAAATCCTCAGAGATGAGACCACGTCGCTCGGTGATGCCATGGGATGCCTGAATTCAGCACATCCCCATCTCCTGAGCAGCGCAGCTGGAAAGGGTCGAGGTGCACAGCCTCAGCTGCTCGCAGAGCTGCAGTGGGGTTACCCTGACGAAGATGCAATCCCTGCAGGCAGCTCCCAGCCGGGGTCACTCTCCCCTGTGCAGTGTCTCTGTCTGATTTATGCCGTGCTGAGCTCCTGCTCGCACCCGCTTGGCTCTCCCGGAGCGAGGAGCAGCCAGTCCATTAAACACTGAGTCATCCTCGGCGGCATTTAATTCGGTGAGGGGCAGCAGTTTGGATAATTAAAGGCCTCCGTGGCCAAAGCTGGCAGCAGAGCTGGAGGGGAAGGCGAGGACACACGGCAGCACTCGTCAATGGTGGTGGCTCCCCTGCGTTCTCTCCTTTCTCCTGCTTGGATTTTGGGGTGGATTTTAACCCTGTCCTCCCCCAGGTGAGGGCTTCCTCAGCCCGGCGAGCGCAGTGATGCTCTGCGCTATTTCTGCCTGGATTAACCACGTCCTGATGGGATCTCCCATGGGCAGACCTGCTATCTGGAGGCCTTGGCTTATTAAAAGGACAAGCTGTTCGGGGAGCTGGTAATAAAGCCATGAAAGCTTTTAGGAACCAGAGTTGAAGGCATTAATATCGCTGTGCTCTGCGTGGGTGAGAAATTAGACAAGAGTTCCTCCATGCTGATGGTTTTTTTTTTCCTCCCCCCTATTCATCTTTCTCAACAATTATCTTTTATTTTGATATCTTTCTATTTAAACCTTCAGCGCCGCGCTCGGGATAAGGAGGAGGCTGAGTCTCTTAACAACCAGCACAGGGACCTGGAGGTGCTGGGGACTGTGCCTGGGGCTGCAGGATCTGACCCCAAGGGGCAGGAGATCGCTCCTCAGGATCATCTTCTGCAGGTGAAGCTCTCTGCTGGCAACCTTGGGATGAGCCGTGCACCTGCATCACATACCTGGGGCAGAACATCTGGGATTCCCCCCTCCTTTTGCTGCTTGTCACCCTCAGATCTGAGTGCTCTTTGCTCTGGATTTGCTGCGTTTTTCTTACGATCCCTTCAAGCCTCTCGCTCCTTTTCTGCCATCCTGGAAATCTTGTGATCGATCAGCTGCAGCTTTCCGGAGCTGTGGACGTTGCAAGCTGGAGGAGGATGGAAACACTGTGCACAGTTGCTGAGCTGAACGTGCAGCTTCATTCACTCGAGCAATTAATGTGAGGTGATGCAAAACCACCTCACAAGAACCGTCCTGGATCGCTTTCCCTGTGCACCATCTCCACCTTGGCTGTCTCCTATCACCCTCACTTGTTTTACTCTATGTCCAGAAGGGCCTCGTCCTCTGGGTCAGGTGCAGTGTGGTGACTGTTTCCCTGGACCAGAAGCTCTGCAGATGCTCAGGATGGGCCCCACATTTGGTGTTTCCAAATGGGGCTGAGGCCCATTGAGCTCATTTTGCACGGTGCTGGGTTGAGCAGGGGATCTGTGGTTGCCTGCAGTCCCAATTCCTCTCTCGCTTTGCTGCTCCATTCTCCCCATCAGAATCCGACCCAGACCTACACGAGTAGGAACACCCTGTGCTCTCATCTGCCATGCCGTGTTCCTATGGATGTGCCCAGGACATCACTGCAGTCCCAGACCACAAGAGGGTACCAGCAGCGTGTGTGTGCACACGGAGGTGAAACATGGGATGTGTGCATGACCCTCAGCTCCTCCCTGGGAGCAGACCCATCCTGACACCCCCCCAACCCCCCCCAATGCTGCTCTGCTTTTCCAATACCATTTATCCATCTGTGCTACTCCAGCTTTGCTAGTGGCTCTTTGTCCCCGTGCCCTTGTCACTGCCACAGCGCCCATGCAGATCGCATTTCCCCTTATTCTCTCTGACACCGGTTGCAGCCACAACAAAACTCATCAAGTAATCGCTGAGCTTGAGCTGGGAGGGGAGATGGACCCCTCCCCTCCAGCCCCAGCCCCAAACCCGCTGCACGCCAGCAGCACAGAGCTGTGATGGAGAAAGCAGCTCACGTGTCCCACGCTCCAACAGATTGCACAGGAACAGAAGAGTTAAAACTCTGCTGGCACGCCAGCATCCTCCAAACTGCACCGACGGGAGCTCAGCTCCCCGAATGCTGGCAAACAAATGAAAGCGATGTTGCTACGAGAGCGTTTCTTTGCACCACAAAAGCAATGGGTGCAGGGGGACCCGTGCTGACACGTGCCCGTGCTCAGCTTTGCTCGCAGCAGAGCTGAGATTTGCTGCTACAGGATCTGGAGAGACCTGGGGAGGGTTTGTGGGAGCCTGCTGGGAAGGGCTGCGGCTGACAGCTCCTCTGCTGGAGCTGCTGCTCAGCGTTCTGCCCCAAAACCAATACTCTGGGAGGAACTGGGCTGTGCAGGGAGGGGGTGTAGGTCTGTATCCCCCAGGCTTATGGATCAGCTCGTCAGCTTTCCAGCAGCTGTCCGGCGTCTCTGAAAATGAGCTCCCATTTGGCTTCTCGTGCTCGTATTTGCCTTGAAGACAAATTAAACAGGGAGATGCAAATTCCCTAAAATGATGCAACGGCGGTGGTGGCCCCGGTGAGGGCCCTGCTTGGCACCGTGTTGGTGCATGGCACCTGGGGAGGGCTGCTGCTGGTCCCTGCCGTGGCCTCTCATCCCTTGCTTCTAGAGACGACACCGTTTTCTTCTCTTGTTTTAAATGGAGGGGGCTGTTTGTTACCCAGCCCCCGTCCACCAAGCCCATGCATGGAGCAGATGGAGCCCATCTTGAACGTGCAATCTCAGCAAAAGCAAAGCCAATAAGTGAGTTAATTACCGCCGTCTTATGTGAGAGCTGGGGATTCCCAGGAGACGAAGCAACCCTCCGCTTGCCATCCGTGGCCACGGGAGCTGGGTGTGCAGAAACTCAGCCCCAGAGCTCTGCAGGGATTGAGGGATCTGTCGCTCCCCCTGCGGCTTTCCTGGCGTGTTCATGGGGTGGTTGCAGAGTGGCACACGGTGTCTGCCACTCACAAAGGCACTGCTGGCTCTGACTTTGGATATGTGAGCGCGCCCGAGGGCACAGCATCTTTTGCTTTTGCCTTAATGCTGAGCAAAACTGGGAGACAAAGAGGAGCAGCTCCCAAACTCCCTGGTTTAAAAGTGAATTTTAATCAGAACTGCACCGATGCGTTTGGGGCAGATTTGCCACGTCTGCCTCCAGCTGTGCAATGCCTCGAGGACCCCCTGGGATGCAGAGGTTCTGGTTTGCTTCCTCTCTGCTCCCATCAGCTGTGCAAATAAGGTTAAGTCCACAAATGGTTTCCAACCTAATTGTCCTTGGCTGCCCCACACCTACCCCTCCCTTGGCGTGTCTGCCCCACAGATAAGGGTGGCAGCGAGTAGCTTTAATTCCTCACTTCTGCACTGGCTGCCAGCTCTCATGCCCGCTTGCCCTTGATAAATATTGCACAGAGATTTGGCTGCCAGCATGCTGGAGATAAAGGTCCGGTCCCGACAGATCTCCTTCCTCAGTGCCTTTTGTCTGGTTGTGTGTCCAATTTGTTAAACAACCCACCTGCCGCAAGAGAGCCTCTTCCCATCTCCGTTCCAGCTTCGGGTTAGTGCTCGGTCTCCGAGGGAGCTCCCTCCCCTCTGTGCACAGCCTTGGGTGGGAATTGAGGACTGTCATTTCCAGGCCTTGAATTGTCATTGATCGGGGGATCGATGGCAGAGCCGTGGCTCAGTGCTCTCCTGAGGCCAGCAGGATCCTGTTCGCCAGTGTGGGGATGCTCCTGTGCAGCAAACCCAGAGAACAGAGCACTGAACACTCTGGCTGGGCTCAGCCTTGCTAAAATCCCTCTTTGCACAGCTGCAGCCAGGCTGGATGGATGCAGCTTGGAGGCCAAGAGAAGGGCTGATGTTGGGAGGCCTCACCAGGAGCTGCATTTTGCCCTCATGCTGCATCTGGGTTTGCTGGAGATCTCCCCCTGTAACCCTCCAGGTGACTTCAGAGCTAAGAGCTGCTGGTGATTCACAAATGTCTTTCACCAAATAGAAGTGCTGGGCTGTGCCATGGGGAGCAGTCCTGGTGTTCACAGGGAGGATGCACAGTGCTGGGACTGTGCAGGCATCAGTCCTGGAGCTGCAGTGCTGTGTGAGCATCACTCCTGAACCCAGCCTCGGATTTATTACTGTAGGAGAGAGGACAGGCAAACGGCATCAACTGGGGTGGGGATGGAAAGTCCCAAGGAAGCTTGAGGCTGTGTATAAATCTAACTGGCGGCATCCCCACCTCCTTTTTCAGGACTCCAGCAGCCTAACGTGCTACCGTCCCAAGTGCTGTCTGCTCGAAGAAAATTAATTACAAATAAAAAGAGATGAGTGACACAGATCTGTGGTTTCCCTGACACGTGTGCTCACTGTCCTGCTGAAGGGACAGCTTTGGATGCTGGCAAGCTTACAGGTGTCTGGATCCCCTTCTTTGGAGGTGGCTCTAATAATGTGAGCTGTGTCACTTCTAACTCCGCAAGAAATGTCATCTAAAGTGCAACAAATAACCCTCTGATTATCTTCTGGATCCTAATGCTACTCCCCGGAGATAACAAGCTGCAATTTTCCCCCTGGGCCATACAATAATCGCCCCAATTATTCCTAAGCAGCGGTTATTAAACTCACGGCACTGCTTTCATTGACGAAGCAAAAATAATTAAGCAGGTGTCTACGCTGGCTGTTCGGCTGGGAGTGACCAGGGTTGTTTCTGCTTTGTTCTGGGAAAGAAGCTCTCGGAGGCGATGGAAAACCTCCGTGGCTTTTCTGCTCTGTGCGGCACAATTCTGTCAAACAACAGAAGACAAAAAAAAAAAAGAAAGGTACAGAGCAACCGCCGGATGATCGACCGAATAAATGCAGTTGGTGCCTGTTCGTGCTGGGGGTGGTATCCCAAAGGAAGCAACCTGTGCTCAACTATAACATCTGAGGGATTTAGGGAGATAGCTCGGTTACCAGAGCTGAAATGTGATGGGCAGATGAAATCCCCCTTTAGCCTCCCTGATGGGTTGCGATGGTTTGGCTGGCTCGGTGTCAGCGTCTCCCAAAGCAGCAGAGCACTGTGTGCTGCTGCAGCTGAGGGCTGCACGTTGCTGCTGTGTTTCTGGGTGCTTGCTCCTCATCCTGTGCCCGCATATAGCCAGGACGAGACGCATAGGTTTGCATGGATGGAGAGGCTGCTGCTTTCTGGAGGAGAGAAAACAGAAAGGGATGACCAGGACGGAGGGAGGCAGTGCTGGTGAATTATGCATGACATAGGGAGGAGAGCTGTTATCTGCACGGACAAGGGCCTGTGCCAGGCAGCCTGGCTCTCTGCTGTACCTGTGCCTCCCTTCGCCCGTCCTTTATCTCCGCTCCCAGCTTGTAATTCAGCCCAAATATCAGAGGAAGCTGGAAGATTAATTTTCTCTGTTTGCATGGCAAAAGAGAGAGGGGCCGCGCTCTCCTCCAGACTCCCAGCTGCTTAATCCATCGCTGAACCCTGTCCAGGGAAAAGGCACAAATTTATCAGCACCGGTGCGAGGAGGTTGGGACCCCGTGGCCGTGCTGAGCCTGGGGCTGCACACCAGTGGGTTGCACACCCACAGCAGGGCTCAGTGTGCCCCATGTGTATGCAATTTGGGGCTGGGGAAATGCAAATCCTTCCCCCCCATCCTGGTGCTGAGGATTGAAGAAATGTGTGGGGATTGGGAGAGTCCTTCCCTGCTGTGTCACCGAGCCGTGACCTTTGTGTTCTGCCAACGCGCGAGTGCTCGTAGCTGCGAGTTGCTCAAATATTTAAGAGATGACAACTGGATTAATACAAAAACTCGAGATAAAGATCCCTCGAGTTTAAAGCAGGAAACATCAGCTCAGCTCTTATTTCCCAGCCCTCTCCCTTTAGCTTTGCTCCCTGGCTTAAATGAAATCATAAATATCAGCCCACAAAGACCCTTTGTCACCGCACGTAGCTCCTGGCGACAAGAGGTCATTCATTAAAAGCCAGATGAAGGCAATAAAAAGACTCCCATTGTTTTTTAACGAGTTCAAGATTAGGCCGCCGTTCCTCCACCGCCATCGATGCACCAAAGCAGAAAGGATGGGCTGCGTGCTGCTGCAGGCACCAGATTTTTCTGCTCTCATCCAAGTGCTCTTTTACCCCGCTGCTGGTCACTGCTGGAGGAATCGCACAGGCAAACCCGGCTGCTTTGGCTTGACAGTGCAAGCTCTGCTCCTTTGGCACGCTCCTCGCAGGCTGCACGGGCACGGAGCCGAGCAATATTTTGCACAGCTGAGTCGTGGCAGAGCCCGCTATCACCCAACGGCATGAATGTGATGCCATCTGCCGGCCTGAGGCTCGGGCAAGCCGGGAAAAATTAGGAATTCTCTCCCAAAAATGTCTGGCTTCCTCCAGCTGAATCCAGGCTGCCCTCCCTGCTCAGCCTGCAGGGTGCTCTCCCAATGCCACTGACCCAAAGCTTCCCCAAATCAGTGCTGCATCAAGAGGAATGCACCTAAGATCATGCTTTCTGCTCTTTGTTTTCCCCTAGAGAAAGGTTCCTGTCTTCAAGTTTCTAGCTCTGCTTTTTATTTGTGGTCTTTTCTTTTTTTTTTTCTTTTCTTCTTTTTTGGATGACTGCTCATGAAGACCAGCGTGCTCTAACTGGTTTTGGATTAAGAAGAACTTAATAAAGGCTTCCCCTAAGCACAAAGCTGCGCAAATGGGTTTGCAATTCTGGAGTTAATTAGGCAGGAGCCAGGCTGAGAGATTTGTGCGAAGCTCCACCAGAAGTCGAGGCTGGTGGGGAAGGTTTGATGCTGCAGGGCTATGCTTGCTAGCACGGTGCCTTGCTGGGGCAGCTCTGCATCCTACACCCAAAGGATGCGGGCACGGGGTCACCTCTGTCCCCAAACATCTCCGGCATCGCCCAGCAAGCGAGCCTCCAGCATCTGGATGAGAACGGGCGAGCGACCAAACCGAGTGAGATTGCAGGAGGAGCTCGAGAAGAATTTCAGCTGCCTGAAAATGTGGAGTGCTTCCGCCAGTAATCGCCGGAATCATCAAATTAGCATAAATTCTATTAACGGTTTCCCAGATGAGACGTTTCAAGGCTTCTCCCCCCCCCCCTGTACTTGACACAAACAAAAGAGAGTATAATTGCTTTGCAATAAAGGCCCTCAATCCTCGTGCCTTGTCTTCTGCTTTGAAATGGAGTGAGATGTGAAGGGTGCATCTGGCCATACGTGCGTTGGCCGTGGAGGAGGAAAGGGAAACCTTTCCCCACAACCTGTCCGTCCATCCCGTTGGCCACAGCAGAGCATCGTCATCGTGTGAGGAGGATCCTGGAGGAGCTCCTATGGGGGACACAGATCCCAGTGCCCTTCCGAGTCCCAGAGGGAGATTTGGAAACGCGACGCTTGAAGTTTTATTATTAAAATAACGCGACTTCTTATTGGCAAAAGATTTGTCGTCCGAAATCTGGGAAGAAAACTCTCTACTTCCAGCGTGGTGTTAGAAAGGGACGTTCCTTTGTTGCTCACGATGTGGTCTGGATGACGTGACAACCAAATGTGCTCTCCTTGGGTTCAGTTTCTACATTTAAACAGGACGTACCTATGCAGTACGTTGGCAGACTGTTCTTTCTTTGCCAGGAACTCATCAGTGTGTGCCAGCATCCCCCTGGGCATACACGGTAGCACCTAGGGTGGTCATACACCCACTTGCTTCCTCCCCATTTTCCCACCATCAGCTTCACCACTGACCTTGAGCTCTTCTTCCCCAATTTGGACGATTTCCGACTGCTGTAATGAGCAATTTCCAAAACAATACACGTGAAATCCGAGGAAAATGCCCTCACCCCTGGTGAAATGCAATCATAAGTGGTCTATTATGACTCCAGTGCTTCTTTTGATGTAGAATTAAGAGAAAACAAAGCTGTTCACACACCAAGCAAATTGGAAATGGGAAGTTTTGGAATTAGCACTCCTTGATTCCTTTTGCTAAACTAACATATCGGTCCTTAAACTGATCCCTATTGCTGAACAATCCAGCCTGTGTCAGTCTGCAGACGACTATTGAGAAGATGGAGGATTTGCTTATGAGCAAAAGCCTCTTTAACTCTTCAGAACGACACTAAAACAACTCGCCTACCTATAAATACGATCTGCCAACAGAGACGTCTTAGCTGAGAAGATTTAATTACAGGCAGGAGCTGCGGGAGGCCCAGGGATGCTGCTGAAATCACTAAATCTCCTCGGAAATAGGGGGTGCCAAACGCTTTGGGGGTGTACCAGAGGCTCTCAGCGGGTCCACCCCTAACCACCAACCCTGGACTTGTTTTGCAGACTGGGGCAAATTGGGATTCTGTGTGCCACAAGGTCAAACATCAAGGTCGGCATCTTCGTTTTGCTTTGCCATTGGCACAGAGGACGAGGCACTTCTCAGCTCTTCCGTAAACGTGGGTAATTCTGACCGCTTTTCCTCTAGGTACCTCCTCGATGTTTACTCTTCAGGGAACCTTAAAGCTTCCTGCAACCTATTATGAATTAATTATTAAGTTAAAGCAGACTATATAGCCCAAATAACGTAGTCCTGACGAAGCAGCTGGATCTTTGAGAGCAATCTGCTTTACGAACTCCCTCCTCCACTTAGTAATTTTAAGAGCTTAGTTCCCCTTTTCTAATTGCTAATATCCATTCTTCCATTACCCGCTGTTTCGTTTCAGATTTCAAAGATTGAAGTGCATTGTTGTTTTACGATTATGTGATTCCGCTTCTTGTCATTGTTGGCTTTGGCTTCGTGGTTTTATCTCACTGCATATTAAAGGTCTGCAGATGGAGGAGGCACGGAATGGGGCTCTGCCCATGGGACGGTGGGCTCAGATGGAGGACAAAAGGCCACGGCATCGCTCTTCTCAAGGGGAAGCACTGAACAAACGTCCTCCTGCTAAGCTTCGGCTCTCTGAAATAGCTCTGGGTGTTTGATGCTACTACAAAACCAGTACATGGGGGGCTCGGAACCCCACCATGCTTTGTGCCATTGATGCAGCACAAAGTCACAACCGGGGTTCGGCCTCAGAAGGGCTTCTCTCCCCCCAGAATACCCCTCTGCTGCTCTCGGGGTCGCTGCAGATGGAGCAGCTCTCGGTTTGGGGGTCCGGGCATCGCCGCCATCCCCCGTCTGCTCTGTTGCTAAGCAACGCAGGCTGCCAATAGCAACGATGGCTCAGCCGGCTTCACCCGCACGGCAGTTCCGGCAGGGGGTAGAACAGAAAAGCCTCGCCCTTAGCCAACATGGCGCCCGCTCGGCTTCGCACGCGCAGCGAGCGGAACCAATCAGAGAGCCGGAAGGGTGGAGAGCGCCCTGCCATTGGCTGGCGGCGGGGATTCAAACCGAACCGCGGGGCGGTTGAGGGCGGCTGTTGGAGTGGGAGCTCGGACGGCGTGAGTGCACGAGTGGGGGGAGCCGGGTGGGGGGGGGGGGGGGTCCGTGGGGTGCCGGGTCCGGGCTGAGGGGGGTCGGCAGGACCCCGATCCTGGGCCGAGGAGGAGGATCCGGGTGGGGCAGCCCTCCCTCGACCCGGAGCTTCTCCGTAGCCCACGTAGCGTGGGAGATGCCGAGCTGCGTGGGGCTGTAAAACGGAGCGTGGGGCACTGTACGATGCGCTGTGCCCCTCCTGGTACCTCTCCCAGACCTCTCTGCACCTGCTCGTAGCGCCCATTCGTTTGCCTGGGGTGCCCCCCCCCCCCCCCCTCCCCCATCCTCTATGGGGGGGTTGGGGTCTGCCCTGCATTGCTCTCTGCTTTCCTCTCTGCTGTTCCCTCTGGAGCTGTTTTTTGCTGTTGGAGGATGATGTGCTGACCCGTCCGCCTTCCCGAGGCCGTTTGCAGCAGGAGCTGCAGCATAAAATGCAGCTAAATTTCAACCCTTATTGAAATTCCTCGTGTAGCTGCTCCTGTTTTTGGTGCTCTGAGTGTGCTCACTGATTTCTGGTGGCTTACATAGTACCCAGCTGGTCCTGTAGCCAAGCAGAAGAGCTTGAGATGCTTCCCCGTGCCTCCAAACCTGTCCACCTGTGGCTGTTGGAAGAGCTGTGCTGCTCTGATACTGAGCCCTGCAGGGATGAGGGTCTTTGCTCCCTGAGGATTTAGGGGGTGAGGGTCTTTGCTCCCTAAGGATTTAGGGGGTGAGGGTCTTTGCTCCCTAAGGATTTAGGGGGTGAGGGTCTTTGCTCCCTAAGGATTTAGGGGGTGAGGGTCTTTGCTCCCTAAGGATTTAGGGGGTGAGGGTCTTTGCTCCCTAAGGATTTAGGGGGTGAGGGTCTTTGCTCCCTAAGGATTTAGATGCCTGTTTCTTCCTTAAGCAACTCTTCTTTTTCTGTGTGTGTGTGTGTGTGTGTGTGTGTGTGCAGCTTCTACATCTTGCCTAAGGAAAAGAAAACTCTGAAACGAATTCTCTCTCCCTGGAGCTGGTTAAGCTCTTCCCTTTTGGAGGTGAGAAGTGAGGGCTGAGCTGTTTACTTGGTTCTGTTTTCTTGGCAGGAGGATGGATCCCACGATGCGGAATCTGTGGAATTGGTGTGATCAGCTCTTTCACCAGGCTGAAGTTTTAAGTGAAGGGAACGAATACCGTGAGTTTTGTCAGTGAGCAGCACCCGTGTGTTTCTAAATCCTACAGCAGACGTGATCAGCTATCACTGGAGGATCTGCTGATGAGGTCTTGGGTGACGAAACACTTCCAGGCAGTCAGATTTGAGGGTTCTTTGTTTCTTTTCCCATTGTTGAGAAATGGGAAGTCACGGGGTGAATGCGGGCTGACTTTGGCAGGGTCTCATGTGAGGTCTCTTCTTGATGCTGGTATTAGGACTTGGTGTGAGAAGGTTGTGAGGTCTTAGAGAGACCTGCAAGGTCAGCTTCTGCATGCTTCAGTTAATAGAGATTTTATTTAATGAACAGAATCCTGCCCTCGATGAAAGGATGGCTGCTGCATCTCCTCTCTTAATCTGAGTGCTTAAAGATGTGCCTTTTTCCCCGCCCCAGAGTTTATTCAGTTGGCAAAGAACTTTGAAGACTATCGAAGGAAGTGTCAGAAAAGCGAGCAGGAGCTCGGTAGGTACAAAGATCTTCTGATGAAAAGTGAATCTGAACGTAGTGCTTTGGACGTGAAGCTGAAACACGCTCGCAATCAAGTGGACGTAGAGATCAAACGCAGGCAGAAAGCTGAAGCAGACTGTGAGAAGCTGGTGAGTGTTTGCCTTATTTCCAGTGAATGTGGAGGGAAGGTGGTTAAACTGCATTTATCCGTGGGAAATAAGGACTGGGGAGGGGGGGAAATCAGTGAGAAGTTGGTTTGGGTTCTTGTGGCAGCCTTCTGCTTTGATCTGGGAGGAGGTGGGTGGCTGCAGATTGGCACTGAGCTGCTATTGCCTGGCAGAGCCTGAGCTTTGCAGGTATCAGCAGCCTGTATGTTGGACTTGCTCTTAGCAAGTTCTGAGAGCTTATCTGTGCGGTATCTCAAATACCAGAGCTCGGTTCATTCAGTAATTAAACAGCTTGTGATATTATCTGCCTTTTCAGGAGAGGCAAATACAACTGATTCGAGAGCTGCTCATGTGTGATGCATCCGGCAGTATTCAGCTAAGTGAAGAACAGAAGTCTGCCCTTGCCTTCCTTAACAGACCACAGGTTTCTGTAGGAGGCTCAGGCAACAAGAGGTAGGAAGGATGGTGTTTTGCCTGAGCAGCATAAATGACAAGTACTGATCGAGCTGTGTGTGTCTGTGATGCATGCTGCATCCATATCAACAGTTGTACTTTCAATTCCAGTTTGCAATAGGGCTCTTTTATGTAAGGTTGTTTTGGGGCCACAGCTGCCTGAAAGCCAAACTGATGCATGCTTCTAATTCTTGGTTTTTAGGCTGTCTACAATAGATGAATCTGGCTCGATTCTGTCAGACATCAGCTTTGACAAGACTGATGATTCACTGGTAATGTAATTCCAAGTTCTAAACTATGAGATCTTAAACCCGTGGGGTAATCTCCAGAGACCTCTTGTGTTTAGATTACTGTGGTGTTCAACTGGCAGAGCTGATCTGCATTTTTCTGCTGTGCTAATGGGAAGTGCAGACCAGAGGTGGTGTGTTTACACTGAGTGGACCAGTGCTGAATGTTTTCCACAGGACTGGGATTCCTCTACGGTGAAAGCTGTCAGACTGAAGAGGAGAGAGAAGCGGGTATGTTCAGTTCTTTCCCTTCAGATAGAAACCATTGTTAGCACCATCTGTCTTCTCACAGCCACCTGTGACACGTAGCTGCTAGTCACAAAACCTTGATGGGTGTGATTCCACTGTAATTCAGGCTTGCTGTGTGTGCACAGAGCACGATGAGTGGAGTTTCAGGTGTCTTGTAGGGGGTGGGATCTTTCTGCTCTATAAAGGAGTGAATTTCTCCACTCGATTGGTATTGGTGGAGTATAAAGCTGGCTAGGAGAGCTATTTGAAAGAGCTGTATGCTGAGGCCTCCGGATAATCTTCCACTTTCTGATGGATGACTGATACCACGGGGGCTTGATGCTGCTGTGGTGTGTGCAGTCAGTTGTTCTGATTCTCCAGTTGAACTGGACTCCTGTGTCACTAAATTAATAGTATTGCCTGCCTTGTAGGCTAAAATACTGCATCTTTTCAGCGCTCCTCCAGGCAGTATGCTGAAGGCCCACCAGCTCCTGAGAAGAAAATCCGATCCATTGGCTCCACAGCAGACCAGGTGTGGTGTTCCCAGTTGGCTCCATGTGTGTTTAAAGCAGTTGGTCACAATGCACACCTGTTTCCAGGGCCAGCAGACTTAAATCCTTGTCCTGGCAGCATTGCTGTTGCTAACAACGTGCTTCTTGCTCCAGGGAAACGAATCCATAGTGGCAAAGACGACTGTCATGGTTCCTGGTGATGGTGGTCCTATTGAAGCCATCTCTACCATCCAGACTGTGCCATACAGCCTGAGAAGCCAGAGGAAGAGTGGTAGGTGTCGGTCTCTGTTGTCCTAGCCCTGAAGCAGACTGGAGGACGTCCTGTCAAATTGCCCTTTCCTCCTCTCCACAACTTCAGCTTCTGATGTGCAGTGCATTTTGCAAGTGACACACAAGGGAACGATTCCCATCTGGTCAACACTCCTCTTCTGTTTTCTAGGTCCTTTGCAACCTTGGAACAGCGAGACGAGCTTAGGCTCTAAGCAGGTGGAATCCAAACCAGAGAGTGATGGTTCTGGCACCCCACAGAGCAACGGGGGAGTGAGGCTGCATGACTTTGTCTCAAAGACGGTAGGTTTGCAGGCAGGAAGAACTTAAAGTATTTACTTTCATTAAATGCATGTGGTAATAAGCTACTGATAAGAAACTACCAGCCATTGCATCCCAAGTCAATATTCAGTGTCCCTGTTATCTGTGTGTTCATCCAGTTCGAGCCACGTTACTTCAAGGCACTAATTTCCTCCTGCCTGTATGCTCTGAATCATTAGGTTATCAAGCCAGAATCATGTGTTCCCTGTGGAAAAAGAGTGAAATTTGGGAAAATCTCTCTGAAGTGCAGAGACTGCCACGTGGTCAGTCACCCAGAGTGTCGGGATCGCTGTCCTCTTCCCTGCATCCCCACCTTGTCAGGCCCTCCTGTCAGGATTGGAGAGGTGAGTCTGGGGGAACATATGGCTGCTGACCCAAAGAGGATGATGCTGGGTCAGAGTTAGGACACTGCTTAGGCTCCAACAAATCTGCATGCTGTTGAAGAGCTCCCATTGCTCAGGGCTGAGTGATTAAAAAGAGCCGACTTGCTGGAGTTGTGTTCGGTAACCAGGACAGTGGTTGGTGGGGTTGTCTTGTTGCAGTGCTGTTGTGTTGTGTATGTGGCAGCTCTGTGGGTGATCCTACACCAGCGTGCTGATGGGGGTAGTGAAGAAACAAGGCTTGTTCTTAAGCCTAAATCTTGCTGTCAGTTCTTGAGAAAATGCTTTCCATGCCACGAAGACCGAGTGCCTTTTGTTTTTCTGTCGCTCTTCTGCCCTTTAGGGTACGTTAATGGACTTTGTCCCTTCTGCTCCTCCAATGATCCCTTCCATCGTGGTGTACTGTGTTAACGAGATCGAGCAGAGAGGACTACATGAGGTAAAAATGAGGGGTGGGACAGCGCTGATGAAATGGGGTGTCAGGAAAGCAAGTAGTTAACCTGAACCTCTTGTTATGGGTGTCTATAGCACTGCTCAGTGGGAGACTGAGTGAGCAAATGTCTGTGCTGGGTGCTCAGGTGTGGAGAGAAGTGGGAGCAGAAGAAGGCAGACTTTGCCTACGGTGGATCTTCTGCCTCTAAGCACATGCTTTCTGCCAACAGAAGGGCCTTTACCGCATATCTGGCTGTGACAAGACAGTGAGAGAGCTGAAAGAGAAGTTTCTCAGATCAAAAAATACTCCTTCACTCAGTAACGTGGATGACATCCACGCTATCTGTGGTCTCCTAAAAGACTTTCTACGCAGCCTGAAAGAACCTCTGCTCACTTTCCGGTTAAACAAGACGTTTATGGAAGCTGCAGGTAAGGAGGCAGAGAGTGACATCCACGCTTTGACAAGGTTTGATGACAGGTTTATCTGACACGTGAGCTGGCAGACCGCACTGCTCCACTGCAGCTCTACTCAGGGCTGCTGGGGAGAGATCTCTTCGTCCAAAATAGCACGGCAGAAGAGGAGAGAAATTCCAGTTAGAAATTCCTGTTCTTTCCAGAGCGTGAAGGGAAGCTTATAAACGAGGAGAGCACTTTTTGTGGTCTGATAGTGATAGGACAAGGTGGGGATGGCTTTAAATGAAGAGGGGAGATTTAGGTGAGACGTGGGGAGGGAATTCCTGGCACTGTTGCCTGGAGTAGTGTGAGTGCCCCATCCCTGGAGGTGCTCAGTGCCAGGTTGGCTGAGGCTGTGGGTGGCAACCTAAGCCATTCTAGAGCTTGACCAGGGTATGGAATTATGGGATTGATGAGGGTTCCTGGTTTGCTTTTGGGGGAATACTGCTGCTGTGCCTCTAGAATTGCATTCTGAGATCTAAACTTTTTTTTTTTCTTTAAATTTTTTCCCCCTCAGAGATCTCAGATGAGGACAACAGTGTGGCAGCTATGTACCAAGCGGTTGGGGAACTTCCTCGGGCCAACAGGGACACGCTGGCTTTTCTCATGATTCACCTGCAGAGGTATGTTCAGGTGGAGCGATACTCCTGACAGGAGGATGTTGCCACTGGTGTGTTGTCTAATAGTCTTCTGCTGCTGCCTGTGGGTGAGAAGTCTTCACAAAGAAAACATTGCTTCCAGAAATGGGTGAGAGAATATAAGGGGGGGAGGGATGGACTTCTTCTCTTTGTCTCTTTGATTTTTCAAAACAGAGTGGCTCAGAGCCCGGACACCAAAATGGACGTTACCAACTTGGCCAAAGTCTTTGGCCCCACGATAGTTGCCCATGCAGTGCCTGATCCTGACCCCATGACACTCCTGCAGGACACGAAGAGGCAACCCAAGGTGGGTGAGCAGGAGGGGCTGCTGTGGGTCAATGAATTCTATTTAAAAGAAACCTCTGCCTCGAGGGAGCTGAGGCAATGCCTGCTCGGTGTCTGCTGTGTGCAGTTCCTGACATTGGCTGCTCGTGGTGTTTCTGTAGGTAGTAGAAAGGCTTCTGCTGATGCCCATGGAGTACTGGAGCCAGCTGATGATGGTGGAGCAAGAAAACATTGACCCAGCTCACGTCATTGTGAACACCAATGCCTTCTCCACCCCGCAGACACCAGATGTTAAAGGTAAGAGCTGGATGCTGCTCCACTGGCAGTGCAGCTGCTGTATGAAAAGTAATGATCCTCAATCAAAGCTGCTTGTGTGAGTGCTGGAACTTGCCATTCCCGCATGCTGCAGGGAGGAAGAGGGGAAGAATGCATGCCAGAAAATGCTAGACAAATCTGGTATCTCTGACAGACGCTGGTGAATGTCTGACGTTGCTCGCATAGCAATGAAAACTCAGCTGTCCTCATGCTGCTCACTTCACTGCCTCTTTTTTGATAGAGTGCATATTTGAACCCCTCACTACACCAGAGAAGCAGATGTACAGGAGACTGTCTTCCAGCTCCCTGTGCCAGAAGGTCCTCTCTACCTTCAGCATGACTCCCAAGTAAGTTCCTCTGGGTGCTGTATGGGATGGCTGCAGGAAGTTCGGATGTTCAAGGGGAACTAAAAATAGGCTTTTGGACACAATCCTGGGAGCAGCTTGGATTTACTACCCCATCTATTCTCTGCCTTAGTCAGTTCTGTAGTAACAGTGCAAGCTGCATAATGGTTAATGAGCATCGCCTCATTAAGGGGGAGGAATGAGGTTTTCTGGTTGTTTATTTTTGGGGAGGTGGGTAGGACTTGGGTGAGTGATCTGTGGGGAAAGGAAGACAGTTAATGTCTACATCCCAAACCCAAACCTCGCCTTTTCAACTTCTCTCGAACCAGATCTGCAAGCAAAAGCAAGTCAGCAACCCAGCTTAGGCGTCAAGGCAGATTCTTCGCCTCTCCAGTGCTGAAGTGAAATGGACCAGGGTGTAAATATCATCCTAGGGTTTGCACACCAATTTGCACACGTGCAGCAGCTCCTCTCCTTGGCCCTTTTTGGCAGCTTGTGAAATAAAACGTTCCTTTTTTCTCTTTCAGCCCGATTAAGACCTCCAATGGGATTTTTGTTAGGTAGTAAAATCCACCGCTGTGCAATGTACTGCTTTTAGTATTGGTGAAGAAAATAAACACAAGTTCTGTTTGAAGTATGACTTAAAGGCTGTTAAGCTCCCTGATGGTTCAGTAGCATCTTGTTCTTTGCCTGTGGAAAGGGAAGCACTGATACAGTAATTATAATTTGATTTAGCTGTGCTCTTTGCACAGCTGTGACCCAACACCCCCCCCCAAACCTTTGTTCTTCCAGTTCTTCCAGTAGCACACCAGTCTGCAGCTCCCACTATGTGCTGCGGGCTGTCATCCTCACGGTGGCAGTGTTGCATTTCTCTACGTCTATTTTCTCTGGGTAACATTAGAAGATGCTTTCAAAAAGCACCTTTTGATTTTTCTGGGAGCCCCTGCTTCCCAAAACAGGGAGGTACGAACTTGTACTGTGCTCCACAGGCAAAACTTAGGGGGGAAATGTACAGAAGGTCATGATATGTGATTTTCCTGAGCTCTGGAGAATGGTTTTAACCTGCGCAGCAGTTGAGTAAGTCAGGATGTGATTTGAGCCCTGTGGTTCTGTACTCTTGTGTATGCTTTTCACCTGCGTTGTGGGATTTTAGCCAGGGCCTGGGCACTGTTACAGAATGCTCTTGTGCTGCACGACTCTGGCAATGCTGAGGTGCAACTGAAACCAGAATGAAGCATCCTGCTCTGCTTGCCTTGATGCTACTGCCTCCCCTTCACAAACTGCCTGGCTTCTGCATAGGTGGATGAGAAAGCCCTCAGAGCAGCAGGATCAGGACTGGATTCCTCCTGAGAGATGACTGTAAGTATCACAGCTTTCAGAAAGCAGCAGGGCTCAGGTGCCGGGAGAGGGAGGCATTCTGCAGTCCTGGATCCCAGTGTGCATGACATTGCTGTCATCATGAAAAGGCCACAGACTCAGGGAGCCCTTGGTGCTGGGCTTGTCAGGCTGGTTTTTGGCTGGGGCTGTCCAGACCTGCCCAAAACTTTGCTCCAGTTTGCTTAGCTTGCTTGTCTTCTAACCACAGCTGCTTAGCAACTCGGTGGCTGTTACCTAATGGGTTTCAGCAGCTGAATTTGTGTGGTTTTATATAACTGTGGGGTACGGTGTCTGTGCCTGTGATAAATCTGATGTGTTCCCTTTGAGGAGCAGGTACTGTGGTCTGTGGGCAGAGGGTGGCCCAGGGCTACTTGCAGCTCGCTCATGATTTGTTGCTGTTCATTAATTAATAACACAGTGATAAAAATTGGTCTTAATGGTCAAAACCGACAGAACAGGTATAGAAGGTGTTAAAATACATAAGTGGAGCCCCAAGTAGACCCTAAAATGAGGGGGAAGAAACTGATCCTTGACATCACGTTCCTCTTGATGGTTTTTGTCTCCTCTGCACCATCAGTGTCTTATTTTCTCCCTCAGAAAGACCTCAGGGTGCTGATGAGTCACTGTAGCAACGCAAAGGAAGGGAGGAGAATTCAGCAGAGGAAAGGGGATGATTATTTTTCCCATTCCTTGAAGCCCTTTATAGAAATTGAGCAGTTTGGATATTATCACTGCTGTCTCTGGACTAGAGGGAGGTGATCCTCTTGATGAGGCTGTCGAGGCATCACTTAAACCCTCAGTAAATTCTAATTCTTGAATCATCGTATGAGCATGTTCTTCCTGAGCCCTTTCCTAGGGCCATTTGGTTCATCCAAGATGCTTCTCCATCTCTTGTGTCCAGGCTGCAGAACTGATGTGGTCCTGGTCAAGCCTGAGCTGCTGCTCATCCTCCTCTTGTGTGGTCAGCTCAACACCAGTGCTCCCACAGCCCCAGTGTGTGGCTCTGGGGTTGGGTGGTGGATTCATTTATTTAGTTTTCATTTGACTGGGGCTGAGCTGAGCTGTGGGCAGCAGTGATACCATGGAGGAGAAAGCAGGAGCTGGAATTCCTCAGGGCTCGGCAACGCTTCTTGGCTCTTTCCCTTGCTAATATTAGGACTGGTTTGAGGATGGTTATGGCTCTGTGAAATGGCTATTAATATCACACAAAGCTTGGATGGGAGTCAAAAATAACAGCAAACGAGAAAGCTGCTAACCAACCACACAGCCAAACAGGAAGCACAGGCAAGGCTCGGTGCTGCAAGAGATAAACAGTGGGAAGGAAAAGCGAGAGAGCTGCAGCGAGAGGCAGAGATGAAAAACGCCAGGAGCTTTGGAGATCGCTTGAAAACACTCCCTGGCCCCAACAGTGGTGGTGTTCAATGGAATAATGGCGATCAAATGCTCGCAGCTGATTGAAAGGAAATCCTGGTTTATTGGCCCAGACATTTCCCGAGTTTGAGGGGAAGTAAAAACACACCACTCTTTAAAAGCCTTTGAGTTCCCCTGCTGCCCATGCGGGGCTGGGAGGGGTCTGCAGCAGGGCACATGCAGTGCCTGTACCCTGCACCCCAGGGATCTGCTTTTCTGCCTCTCTTCCTTCGCACGCAGCAGGCTGCTGCTGCTGTTGGCAATCTCCCTGGCCTCTGTCTTCCCTTTTTTGCTAGCTTTTGTAATTGCAATCCTCTATGGCATGGTCTGTAGGAATAAATGATCTTTTTATGACCGAAGGAACTGTGTAGAAAAAGCAGGCAGGCTCTGGGTGCTTTATCTCACGGGGAAAGGAGGAATTAAAGTCTAGATTTAGGTCCAAGAGGAAGCAGGCTGCAAGGGGGACTCTGAACCCCCCCCCCCAGAGCATCATAACCTGGAAACACAGAGCGTGGAAATGCTGAGTGCGGTGTCTGAGGGTTGGGGCATTTCAAGGAGTTGAAGCTGAGTAGCTCAGATGGAAACTGAAAAAAAACACCCAAATCCACCTGTACCTACCCTACCTGCACCCTGTTAGGCTCATGCTGTTGTGCTGCTCGTTGCACAGCCCTGGCCAGGAGCTGGGAAGTGTCTGTGTTCCCCACCTGCCCAGCAGCTGGAGGAGACACAGTGAATTATGTTGGGTCACTGCTCACAGCCACAGTTTGTGGCAGGTTTGGTGTAACCACAGGACATAAATGAGGCAAGATTTGTGGAGAGGCACAGTGTCTTCAGACCCAAAAGAAGTGATTTTTGCAGCTGGGAAGTGGCTGATAGGCTTAAAAAGAAATAAAGAAGTCTATTTTCTGCTAGTCCCCATGGAGGGTCATCCCTTCTCCCTGCAGACCTTGCAGGAGGGTTTGTGCCAGCAGATGGCACAGGGCTCCCATCCCTGAGCTGAGGCTGTAGGGTGGGGCACTGCTTTTAGAGCTCTGCTTCACAGCACGGTTGTATGTTTTGAACAGCGTTTCATCTCAACCCACCCTCTTTTTGGAGGAAAAAGGATGCGTTTGGTTGCCCTTGGTTGCGTAGAGGGAGGAAAAGGAGAGCAGGAGCAGTCGGAGCTCTTTGCCATGGAGGTAGGAAGGGCCCAAAGCACACAGCTGGACAGCAGGTTTAAAATGAAAAGGGGAATGAATATATTTTATTTTTTTTATAAAATATATGTGTTTTTTTCATATGCTTTGGCTTCAAAACAGACTTCCCTGTGTTGTGCCCTCATTCCTCCAGTTTTACCTGATAACTGGAGATGTGGATCCGTTGAATTCTTCTGGCTGTGGGAGTCCTAGGCTTTCTGCTTTCCTCCTGCAGATGGCACAAGAGCAGCAGAAGCTGGATTTGCTGCTGCAGGCTCATGCTGGGAGCAAGGGAGGTTGGAATGAATGGTTTTGCTCCATCTTGATCCACCTTTACCAGGCAAGTGATGCTTATAAACCTGCATCTTCATAGAGCTGTTGAATCACAGTATGGCTGGTGTTGGATGGGATCTTAAAGATTGTAGAACCGTAGGATGGAAGGGATGTTAAAGTCCTCCCAGTCCCTGCCCTGGGCTGCTCACACCCCTCCGTGGCCTTGGGCACCTCCAGGGATGGAGCACCCACAGCCCTCTGGGCAGCCTGTCTTCATCTGAGTAGAGCATTTCCTCCTAACCCAAATCCCTTTGAGTTTTCTACAACCTGCAGCAAGGGCTGGGCAGCTTCCCCAGCATTCAGGTTACGGGAGCTGTTAAGCATTTCGAAACGCTGCCCCGAATTGCCCATCTTCCCTCTGTTAATCTCCAAAACTGCAAGGGTCTGTTTATGGCTCGATGAGCCCACCGCAAAGGCTTGATCACCAGGAGAAAAATAATCAGAGGGGAAAAGAAAATAGATGATAGCGAGGGATTCGGTTAACTGACCTCAAAAATACAGTGTCTGCAGCTCACAGGACCATCTCGTGTGCTTGAAGGGTTCATCTGCCAGGCTCTGGAAGACACTCAGATACCAACGGACTCCCCTGGCTCCTCAGGGAGGACTTCTTATCTGCAGGAGCAAAGCCTTCCCTCCTATCGGCCCCTCAAGAGACACTCAACTGTCTCCCAACTGCTCTGATGCTGTGATACGCCCCAAGGGTTATCTGCATGACGAGGCTGGGAGAATTGAGGGTTGGTTTGGTGCTGGTGGGGCCCAGCAGCCAAAGCATTCACCCAAAGCCTGGACCTCCAGATGGGAGAATTTTGGGTGCAGAATGGGGGAAAGGACTTGGAGGTTTGCTGGCAGTTGGGTTTCCCTTGTATCTCATATTTCTGAACCTCTAGGCAGGGGTTGGAGGAGCAAAATCCATCCTACTGTAGGAGATAAACATGTCTGAGACCTCCTCGTGAGGCTGAATGTGCACAAGTGTATGGGGCTGGGTGATGTGCAGCCCAGTGTCCTGAAGGAGCTGGCTGATGTGGTTTCCAGCCCATTTTCTGTCATATTTGGGGAGTTGTGGCTGTCAGATGAAGCCCCCTGTTGCTCTTCAACATCAGTGACACAGATGGTGGGATTGAGTGCACCCTCAGTAAGTTTGCAGTTTGGATTGTGCAGTTGATGAGGTAGAAGGAAGGGATGCCATGCAAAGGGACCTTTAAGGACCCTTCCAACCCAACCATCCCATGGTCCTATGATCTTTAAGGACCCCTTAAGGACCCTTACACCGTGATGATGATTCTATGATGAATATCCAAGGGTGATTCACCCCTTGGAAGACACTACAAGATGCTCTTCCACCGCTTCCAGAAACTGCCTCAAGATGGTGCTCCAGCCAATTTTTTATTTTTATTTTATAAAGAATTTGCACTCATTGCAGACAGCTTTTTGGTGCTAAATAGCAACAAAGGAGTGTGGACCGGGCTCAGTCCTTGGCTGCCTCTGCCCACCCCTTGCTGGAAGCCCCCAAGCGCTGCTGGGAATGAATCACCAGCAACATCCCCGTAGGGAAGGAGAACTATGGGTTCTTAACCTTGACCATTCTGAGTAGGAAATGTTTATTTGTCCAGCTTGCTTTATAAATAACCCAGAAGGCAGCAGCCTTGTTTTCATGATCTCCAAGTGGACGTGCTCTCAGCAGCCTCCCTGTGAGCTCCGTGCTGTTGCCGTGTCACATTATGGGTGAGGAAAATGTTTAAAAGAAACAGGAGAGAATTTGGTTGAAGAATGGGAAGAGTTGGGGTCGAAGAGCAAGGTGGAAAGGGAGGGATGCATGTGCTCCAAGGAGAAACAAACTCAGAGAGGAAAGTCAACCCATGCAGACAAGATTAACCCTTTCAGCAAGCTTTGGAGCTTGGTTTGTCTGAGACATTGTCACGTTGGCCTCCAGCTCTGGAGGCTGCCACTGAAATCCACTGTGTGCTGATGGCATGGCTATCAAAGTCCCATGGGCTATAGGATAAGCACTGGGCGTGCAGAAAAAGCAGTGGGCAAGGAGAAACCCAGTGCTGAGCATTTCTCCTATTGCAAGCAGTTCTTCCCCCCCCCCCCAGGCAGTTTTGCCTCCCCCAACAAATCTCTAGAACAAGATACTTCCCTTGCCCAGCCCGCTCTTCCTTCAGCCCTTATCTGCCCTTACCTGTCTCCACTGGGTCGCTTTAAATGTCCCAGACACTTCCTTCCTTTGTTTGTCTTGGCCTGAAAGGGAAATGTCTTGTGTGTCAAAGGTTTAGTGCGAATTCCTGTCCAAGCTTTTTAGTACCTCTGGCCCCAGTAAATAAATCAAATTTCTGCTCCTGGTGAGGGATCTGCACCATTGGATGCTCTCTCTGCGTTCACTCTCCCCTGCCTGCTCACGGGATGGAGTTGCTTGGAGGAATCCCCGTCCTCCTGGTTTCATGGGAGGAATTTAATGGTTTTTTTTTGGAGCAGTTTATGGTGGGGTTGATGCAGCTGTTTGGAGGGAGCTGGTTAAAAGGAAGCTGGGGGAGCATCATTCTGAGCAGCTCTGATGGGACCCAGCACTTGTCTTAAATTGTCACAGGGGTAAAAGTGAGTATGGAGGGGGTGATCTGGGTGATTTCTGGTAGCTTTCAGGCCTGAATTGGTTTCTACCTGGGTTGGCTTTGAATGAACTGCTCTGTGCTGTGCTCAGATGATGGAGGGAACAGAAGAGTGTGGAGCAGCATTGTCCGTGCTCTGCTCACCCCTTCCCTTGTGGGAGGGGGACGTGGAGATGCTGCAGGACCTTGGGCTGAGTGCAGCCAGGAGCCATGGACCACAGCACCTTCCCCAGGGAGCTGTTCCCCTCATTCTGGAGGAGTAAAAAGAAAAGAAATAAGAAACCTGGGCCTCGTCCCGAAGGAAAACACTGACCTCCCGTATGCATCCCAGAACTCTGCATGGGATTCGCTGAGAAAAGAGTCCCCAGCACCAGGTGAGCAGCCCTGCAGTCGTAAGACAAGGGCTGAGCTCTTTGCAGCCGCAGCACTCAGCTGGGAAGCTCCTTCCCTCGCAGATGCACACCTTGATCTCAGCTCCCCGCTCTTCTCCTTCGCTCCAAACCGACCCCGTGCGGTCACACCTGGCTGCGGGGTGCCCGGTGCTGTCAGCTGCTGAAACCACAGCCTGCAGGAAGGCTGAGCTGCACGAAAACAAGGCTCTGCTCACCCCGAGCTGCCCTGGCAAACAGGAAGCTTCGAGCAGGGGTGGGAGAGCTTGTAATCAGGAGGGAGAGTGACTTGTTCCAGCAGTGAGGCCCCAGCACTGCTGCTCGGAGAAGTGTGGGTGCCCCATCCCTGGAGGTGCTCATGGATGGGGCCCTGGGTGGCTGATGGAGGGGTGGGAGCAGCCCAGGGCTGGGGGCTGGAGGGGCTGGGGGCACTTCCAACCCAACCATCCTATGGTTCTCCAACCCAACCCTTTCTCTCAATCTATCAGTCCATGATCTTCAGATCCATTCTGACCAAAACCATTCTGTGGTTCTCCAACCCAACCTGTTCTGTCATTCTGTGGCTCTGTGTTGGATCTGTCCAACCAAAGCCACTCTCTGAATAAGGACACAAAGGAACACGTGCACCTGGCTTTACCTGAGCACCCCCGTTCCCCTCTCTGAGCTTTGTCTGGAGGAGAAAATAAGAAGTGCTGCAGCATCTTCCTGAGCAACAATTCAGGTGTGAGCGTTGCCAGAGCTGCTGAAGGATGGAGCCAGGGAGAAAAGCTGGTGGTTAGGGGTCAGCACTGAGCTTCCCTGTGCTCGCAGTGTCCTGGAGAATACTGAGGTCTCTGGTGTAAAGCAGTGCTTCTTTCACCTTCAGGAGCACAGCTGGGAGGGAAGGTCAACCCAACACTGCCCCAGCAAAGGGGGCTCAGACTCAGGTCAAGGTTTCCCCATTGCAATTTGCCAGCACAGCAGGCAGGGTCTGGCTGTGCTTTGAGAGAAAGAGGACAGGAGTACGTGCCCAGGGAAATCTGAGTCAGATAAATGCTGTTTTGCAGTGAGATCAGCTTGGCTCCGGAACTGTCTGCTCAGGGAAAGACTAGAAGGGAAAGCAATCAGTTTACATCGGGATTAAATAGGGCACATGCCCGAGGAAGCATGCACCCAGCTAGGTTGTGCTTGGCTACAAGTGCCAGCGGTGATTTAGGAGCAGGATGCACCCAGATTTGACGCACCCACGGCTCCAGCAGGCTTCTGCTGCACACACACACACTCAGGATCAGCTTTCCAATGCCCGACACAGGAGTTCAGAGCCCTGGGTGCTGCTCGAAGGAGTTCTCTTCAATTACTGTGTGCTATTCAGCCAAAGGGAAGCTTATGTGTGCACAGAGCTGGTGCAGCAACATCTTGCCTGGTGCACAGAAAATGATACTGGGGGTCTCCTTCATTTCTCCAGCTTGCTCCTGATGTCCCCTCCATCTGTGGCGACCAGGATGTGCCCCAAAGGCACAGCAAAGGATTGGTGATGGGGCAGGAGAGCCAGCAGCTGTTTGTGAGGCTCTCTGAGCTCCCCTGGAGATGCTCTTTGCTCGGCCACCCCGGACACGGGTGGGATGATGGATTGGAAAAGCGCCTGTGGAATTTCTCTTACATTTCCTGCAAGTTTTGAAGTCAGGCCTCCCTGCAGGACAGCTCATCCCTCCCCTTCGCAGCTGCTTCTCATTTCCCAGCCGTCGTCTTTCTGTTTTGCTGGAACTCTTTATTATTCTTATTTTTTTTAATTGTTATTAGGGAGAGGTGTGTGTGTGGGGGGGGGGTGGGGGTGGGAGGGATGTACTTAACAGCTGCACACAATTCTCCCCAGCCGTGCCTGCTCCCCTCACTATATTTAGCCTCAGACAGGCCAAACAAATGGAGCGGGGCTGGGGTTAATAATCACAAAATGGAGTTCGTCTGTCTCTGAGCTGTGATTTACTGGGACTGGGGCCAGGCAAGTTCCTCCTCACTCCCTTGCTGTGAGCCGTCAGCAGGGGACCAGCCTCTTCAAAAGGGGAAAAACTATTGGTGATGCCTTTTTGCCAGCTGAAATTGGAGATGCAAAGTGATCCGGGCAGGTCTGCTGTTGGATGAGGTCCCTGGGGAGGTCCCAGTGGGATGCAGAAGGGTGCTGTGTGTGTAACCTTGCACCTTTTGCACCCACGAAAGCCTGGATGAGGGTTGGTCTGGTCCTGCTCCCTGATCTGTGATGGGTTTGCAGTGCACAAGCAGTCACTGCTGGCCATAGCCCATGCAGAATGCAGTTGTGCTGCTCCGTGCACTGCAGAGGCACAGGTTCCCCAGGGGATCTGCTTGCTGGGCTCCACTCTCTGCTCCTTGCACAGTCACACTGTTCACGTGAAGAGCTGGCGGAGCAGAGCTGGGGTTTCAACTACTTTGTGCACTAATTAGCAAAGGAACAGGCCAGCCCAGGCTGCTGCATCTGCTTTGCAGTCTAAAGCGAGCCAAAGTGCATGGAAGCATTTAAGTTTTTGGGTCTTGGGCACCCCAATCCTGCCCACTGGGATTGCTGAGCATCTCTCGTACCCACCGGTCCTCCACGCAGGGAGTATTTTTAGCTGCTGTGAATTGCAGACATAACTCTTCTCCCCCTGCAGAAACAAACCTGCTTCTCTTCTGCCTTCTATGGCAGCTGCAGGCAGCTCTCCTCCTCCTCCCCCTGCGCCCACGCTGCTGTTCCTGCAGCTCTCAAGGCACTGCTCAGTGCCCCAGGGCTGTGCCCTGCTCTGCCCACCTTCCAGGCAGCGAGGGCTGCCTGGAGTCAGAAGCAGAGCTCTGTGTGTGATCCATGGCAGGTGGGCTTCACCCTGCCCAGCTGGAGCCCCCGGGAGCAGCAGCAGGGCTGGGAGCTCCGTGCTGGGCCACGATGGATCCTGAGGTTGTGCTCGGTGTATAGAAATGGATATGGACAGCCAGCAGGATTTCCAGCAGAGCTAGAAGGTTTGTTGCAGGAAGGCTTTTCAAAATCCACCTTTGTACTCCTAAGCACCATCTCTGACCATTACAGGCCGTGCCATTACAGATATAGCAGCCTGTCATTTTTCAGCATGTGAAGGGAATGTTATTCATCCTCTGAGAGCTCTCTGGCCAACATACCTGCCATTATCGATGCTGTGCACGGAGCTCTTCCCCTCCTCCCACACTGCCTCAGCTCTCCCGGCCCCAAATGAACTACTGATGCTGATGTGCTGTGCTTGTGAGGATACCTACGCGCTGCTGTGCTGACAAAGCTCGTGGCATCTGCTGCCAAACTGTCCCTGGAGCTGCTCAGGTCTTCTGCTGTGGCTGTGCCCCCAGATCTCCCACTGGTGGGGATATTGGAGCATCTCTGATGGTGGTGGAAGGGAAATATTGCCTTGAAGGGGAGCTATGTGGGTTGGTCCACGCTGGATCACCACATCTGGTGGGCTAGGCTTGGGAAAGGGCTGTCAGAATCGGGGATGCACCTTGGAGAGGCATCATCTTCAAAAGAGAGAGCTACAGCGTGGTCCATCCAGAGCTTTTTCATTGCTGGATGCAGAGCAGTGTGCACGGCGTGGTTTGCAGAGTGCTTGCAGTCTGCCCATGCATTGGCCCCACACGGTTCGAGTGCTCTCCGTGGATGGCTTTGCATTCCTCTTTGCTCTCATTAACAGACACTTGGGAATCTTTCCCTCTTCATGTGCACCCTTCAGTGCAGCACGGTGTACGCACGGAGCAGCCGTGAGAATGGCAAAACAACACGCGCCGACCACGTGAAGAGTTCCCTTGGAGAGCATTGTGTGCACAGCCAGGGATGCCAGGAGCCCTCTGGAATGTGTAGAGGTTTGCTTTTTCTCACGATAAAGCCTCGAAGAAGTGCTCTTGGAACATGCCAGCACGGATTAGAGCACTGGGGCTCAGCGTTTGCACAACGATGGCTGAGTTCAAAGCAGTGAAGCATTTGCTTTCCCCCGCCCTGGATGGGACCCAGCGCAGTTCTGAGGGCTCTGTTTGCTCCCTGCTCCATCCCTGGGTCTCTCCATTCCCTCCAAAAAATGCCTGAGCTCTACTACCACCAGCACTCCCAGCACTGGGAGGTGCCATGCAGCCCCTGTCCTACTCTGCAGTTGATGGGACGTGAGCATTCCTGGCTGCTCTCCTCTGAAATACACAGATTTTAATCTTTCGCTGTCTTTCTTCCTCCTAGGAGACATTTGTCAGCCTCCTTAACGAGGCAGAATTGCCTCACTTCCTTAGATATGGAAATGTCTCTTTGTTAAATAAGGCCCCCGTCCCTTATCTCTGGATTTGGACAGCTCTGCTTTTGGCAGTTCTCTGTGTGAAAGGAGTCCACGCACCTAAACGTGCACGCAGAGCCAAGATCCAACTAGGTAAAAGATTTCAACTCACGATTGGCTCCGAGCAGAGCAGGAGTGACCTCATATGGGGACAAGATCCCATGGCTCCTTCCCAACCTCTGAACGCATCCTCCCCGTACCCATCTTCTCTTTCCCCACCATCTTCATTTTTTTCCCTTTCTTTTCCTCTTTCGCCACATCAGATTCGTTCACCCGAGAACGGAGCCAGTCAGAAAAATCCCAACAACAGTTCTATCCTGATTTTCTTTTTTTTATTCAGTCTGAATATGTTTTGCAGCTGTTGCAGGTGTGGTAAAACTCTCTGTGTGCCAAAAATACGGTTCTAGAACAATTCTCTGCGCAGAGTGATTGGATCTGGGAACTGTAGGGCTCCTTCAGGGCAGAGCTGCTCAGGACACCTCTACATTTAGGCAGAAAAACACAGAAGTCTGATAGATCTCCCCCAGTCCCTTCTCGTGCTGTTGAATGTGAGTGTTGCTGCTGCCAGTTTGAGGATGAATGAGCATTTCTTTGCATGGAACAGCCAAACTGAACTTCTGCTTTTGTAGACCTGGGCTATTCCTGGTCTCACACCGACCAGGAGTTGGTTTTCAGAGGTGGGAGGAGGTCCACCATGCTCCCTGTTTTCCACTGGTGTTGTTCCAAAGGCATCAAAGGATAAAACGTTCATGGGATGGAAATAGTGGTGCTTCTCCAACCCAGGAGCTGAGCAGGGAGCCCCAGCTCCATCCTTAACAAAGTTTGTTCTCTGTGTGCTCAGGGCATCCATCATCCCTTGGCTTCCCCTCCAGCATTGCACATCCCCAACCAATTCAATCTCTCATCCTCAGATTGGACTATTTTTTTTTTCTAATTTCAGTTGCCTTCAGATTGGGAATTTCTATGACTTTTGGGAGTCAGATCCTTGTGAGGAAGGATGGCTTCAGACAGGGCAGAGATCAATCTGTGGGCTATTGAAGGAACCAAATCTGTTCTGCACATGAAAACCCGATGGGATCTCATCCCATTATCATAGAACGATAGGATAGGAAGGGATGATAGGGTTGGAAGGGACCTTAAAGATCATAGCACTATAGGATGGGATGGAAGGCACCTCAAAGATCATAGAGTCATAGAACGGTTGGGTTTGAAAGGAGGGAAAGAAATTGAGAAGTGCAAAACCACAGCAGATGCTTCTGGTTGACACTGGGCCCAGTTGTCTTTCTTGGAAGTCCACATTTCGGGATGGAGGACCCTTCCAACCCAACCCATTCCATGACACTACGATGAACCCAGGAGCTGTGGGATGATCCAGAATGTCCCCAAAGGACTTCGGGTGCTCAGCTCTGGGCCCATCCTCCCCAATGCTGCAGGGCAGCCCCACCATTTCACATCCCCCTCCATTTCCCACCCGCCTCATCCCATTTACCCTTCCCCTCTTCTTCTCCCTCAGCAGTGCCATTTCTCATCGGGATCGCCGGGTCGCTCCCCCCCTCGATGGGTACAGCACCGAGATGGGGAAAGCAAAAGGAAAGAACGGTGTTCTCCGCCGGTGACACTTTCTCCCAGCCAACAAACAAAAGTTTTATTAGCTAAACCCTCTCGGATGCCGCATTCCAGCTTGGTAACATTTCGGTAACACATTGCAAACGTTTGACTCATAGAAACTTGGAAGGCTGGAGCCGGGGGAGGGGGGGAAGAGCGTCACATTCCCATTCCCGGGCAGGGTTTGGTTGTTGGATATTTTTTTTTTTTTTAAAGAACTGAAACTTCTCTCTGTTTAATGAAAAAAAAAAAAGTGTTGGAGCCGGACGCTTTCGGCTCGCATTGTGTTTGCAGTGAGGGGCTGGGGGAGGAGGGCTGCTGCCAAGGGAGGAACCGAGGCAGCTGAACTCGCTTTTCTTCGGCAAGTTTTTTGTTTTTTTTTTTTCTCTCTCTCTGTGTTCCCAGGACAGGGTTGGCTTTCTAGGTTTGATAAAGCATTTCCTTCCATTGTCATTCTATACGGCCTCTGGGCCCTTTGCTCAGTCCCTCCCCTTTCGCCTTCCCCTCTCTTTTCTCTCTCTCTCTCTCTCTCTCTTCCTGAACTTTAGTGAATCTTGAGATATAAAGAAAGCAGCTGCCTCCCCCAAGCACATCTCGGACAATGCGACCTCATCTCCAAGGCCTTTAACTCCTCTGGATGCAAGGACAAAGCCACGGTGAGTACCAGGACTCTCCCACTGCATGATGCTGCAAAGTGCCCCAACTGCTCCAACCCAACCCAAGTTGGTGCCATTGCTGACTCCACTGTGCCGTCCCCATGGCCCCATTGTGCCATCCCCGTGGCCCCACTGCGCCGTCCCCGTGTCCCCATCGTGCTGTCCCATCCATGGACAGCCTCGTCACCTTGGTCACCCGGTCCAGCCGCGTGACACCGGCTGCTCAGCGCTGTGGCAGTGAATCCTGCTCTCCAAAGCAAAGCAAAGAGAGGAAAACAAACGTGATGCAACCGTGTGCCTGGGAGCTGCACTGCGGGAGGGCTGTCCTGCAGTACCAGGTGTGTGGTTTTGGAGGTGGGGGCTGCACCCCTCCTCTGCTGCCTGCGTTGCTCTGCTCGCTGCCTTGTGCCTGATATTTAAGCAGGGTTGGAGCAGCAGGGAGCTCCTCCGTGCGGGGATCGGTGACGTGGGGCTGTTGGAGCAGCGCGGGCTGGGACTGCAGCACTGTTTTTCTGCACTGGAAAGAGGAGGCAAAACCAGTGGCATCTCTGAAGGGATGCAGGTTTTGTTCATTGAGTTCAGGGCAAGCGCTGGGGCTGCTGGCTTGCTTGCAATACAGGTCGCAGTTTCACCTCCCAAGAAAACCCAACTGATTCACCGTGACAGCCAGGCCTATTCCAGATCAATTAAGACCGTGCAAGGGATTGCACGCTGCAGGAAAGCACAGTGCAGACCTGCTAGCTCCTGGCCTGAGCTGCCCAGGACATGTGCTCTGTTTGGTGTGCTCCGTTCCCTGTTCCTGGTGCTTGCCCTCTGCTCCCCCTGGCAATCAGCTAACCCTCTCATCTCACAGCAGTCTCCTTTAAGGTGCTTGCTCCCTCTGGGTTCTGGTGTGCACTTCTGCAGTCCCCTTTGTGCTGCTGTGCACTTTTCATCTGTCGTTTTGCTGTCAGTGCCTGTAGGTGACGATGGGAACAAAGGAGCAGGGGCTGAAACTCCAAAGGATGTCTGAGGTCAGAGCAGCCCCTGTCTTGCTTGTAGCTGCTCCTCCGTTCCCTGAGTAGCTCCCAATGCATTCCTTACCTTCACATTACTTTGGGGAGCAGGGAGAAATGCAACATGCAGAAGAAGTACAGGTGATGCACGTGGGCTGTGCAGCCGTGCGGTACAAAGGGGCCAAGGGCAGCAGTGCCAGATGTGAGCCAGCATCTCGGAGTGTGCAGCACACCCCAGAGAAATGCTGCTGTGTTAGAGATCCCATAAAGGGGCAGCTCGATCCAGCCCAGACGACGTTTGAGCTTTCACGTGGGGATTTTCCTCTTCGTCTCCATCTGTCTCCAGGATCTGCTGTCTGTGCTGAAATCTGATTCGTAGGAAATAGTATCTCAGTCTGGGAAATGCCACAGGGTGTCTGAGGTCTCTGGGACCTGGCATGGAAAAGAGCAGTCCCTAAAGCCTGTCATAATCCTCTGGGCCAAAAGGAGGTTAAGAAAGCCTCAAAGCTTTATTACAGGTGAGCTTCCCACGTTGCTGCCCTGGAACATGGAGGGGAGGTGTGGTTTAACCACAATGAGGGTGGATTCCAGGCGCTTCCTGCAGCCCAATGTCAGCAGGAATCCATCCAGGAGGAGGAGGAGGTGGAGGAAGATGAGGAGGAGGAGGAGGAGAAAGAGGAGAAGGAGGAGGAAGAAGTGGAGAAATAGGAGGGGGAAGGGGAGAAGGAAGAGGAGGAGGAGGAGGAGAAGGAGGCTCTTCTGGCAGCCACTCACCCCAACCACGAGGGATATTTGATCTGGATCTAATCTGGATGAGTGGAATCCTCCTGGTGGGGGCTCTGGAAGCAGCTGATGACTTACACGTGGAAAACAGAGAAAAGCCACTGACGTGGGGGGAAATGTAGGTTAACAGGGTAAACCTGGGCATGTGCAAGCAACGTGATTTCGTGTTAAAAAACACTGGAAGATCGCAGCTGAGACCAGCGAAAGTAGGTCAGACACTGAATGGTGTGTCTGCTGTAGGAAAGCAGCTCCAGACAGGCTTTGGCCACTGGTGTGGGTAAGCAGGAGGATGTGCCTCCTGATAGCGAGCATGATTCTGAGTGCTGCAGCCAGGGGATTATCACACAGGGTATGAAAGAACACTGACTTCTCATTAAAGCATTGCTGCCTGGGATTCTGCATGCAGAAGCCATCGTGTGTCCCGCAGTGTGGACTTGGAGTCCTTTAAGAGACCTGCAGGACCTGTTGTGCAAAAAAATCACTCAGAGTGCTGTGCTGTGTGTCCTGCAGAAAGTCAGAGCAGCCTGGATGTGTGCTGAGGTGTTTTTTCCTCCTTAAAATCACATTTCTTGCTCCAGTGCAATCCTCCCATCCCATCCCATCCCATCCCATCCCATCCCATCCCATCCCATCCCATCCCATCTGTATGGGAACTGTTGAATCATGGCCCAAACCACTGATTGATCACCTGAGGCAAGCACTGAGTCAGCCGCAGGGGCACAGGTGAGTGTGATTGGAAGGGGTGGAGTTTGACTCCACCTCTCCCAGACCCCATTTAAGGGCTGACCATCACCAGGGAAGGATCTCTGGTTGGAGATCCCTCTCTGGTGGAGTTATCAGCGAGCCTCAACCATCATCAAGGTGAGCTACTCTGTTTTTACTATTTGTTTGTATATCATCTACTTAAGCCTACCAAAAATATGCCACCTTTCGCACTATTTTCTTTGAGTGCTGTTCTTGGGGTTATTTGCCCTACACCATCCCATTGGTGTTTGTGGTGTTGGCTCATAGGGAGCTCTGCTCAGTGCAGCAGCTCTGGGCAATGCTATGGGGTGTCTGAATATGGGCTGGGAGCTGCAGGTGGAGGGGTTTGGGGATGGGTGCAGGGCTGCTCTGTTCCAGGCAGGATCAGAGTCCTTCAGCTAAAAAGGAAACTGCCACACTCACCTAAATCCCACTGAGGGATGACATTGGCCTTCAGAAGTCAAAAGTAAAATAAAGGGGGAGATGGAATGGCCAATGTCAGCCTTGGTACTGCCCCAGGAGGGCACCCCCGGAGCTGCTGTGCTGCCTGGGACAGGCGTGTTCCCAGCAGGAGCTGATGAGTTCATACAAATGGAGATGAAACCTTTGGATCTGAGGCATCATTACGTCTCCTCGATTTTTGGGAGGAGCCTTCACTGCTCCTTCTGCCACTGATGGGCTTCCCCAGCCCAGAGCCTGCAGCCCCCTCCATCGCAGCCTCCAGGAGTTCATCTCTGTTCTTGGCACTTGCACAATGAGGAAATTGGCCAGCGCTTCCATAGCAGCCATCAACTTTCCAGGGATGTTGCATGGATTTTCCAGCCAGGGATGGAACAGCCTCAGCAACCCTTCTGTCCTCCAGCCCTGGGACTGCAGCTCTGCATTGGGAAGGAGCAGACAGTGTTTAAAGGAGCACCCATGGGCTGAGCCTCCAGCACAGGCACAGCCTCGTGTTATGTTGTTGCATTGAGAATGCACTTTAATTGCATATTAACAGGGCACGATTCGTTAGGGAGTTTTCTTCCTAGAGCAGGAAATGGGGAAACTTTTATGAATCTTTTGAGCAAACCAGGTGCACGAGGGAAAAAGCCTCAACGCTGCACCTGATGGTTTTCATATCATGGGACAAACTGCTCAGCAATAGAGCTCGTGTGGTGGCCACACAGGAAGGCCCCTGTGCACCTTCCCCAACCCTTAATATTCGCTGTCCGTTGTGGGGCTGATGCTGGAATCATTTTTCCATCAGCCTGTGGTCGGATCTGGTGCTCTCTACCTTGTGCAAAATGCACGGAGGAGAAAGCTGCTGTGTCCTGCCTTGAGCCGTGGCCTGGAGGATGCATGTGGGTCTGCAAAACCCATCACGAGCTTTGCAGTGCAAACCCACAGCAAGGAGAGTGCGTCAGGATGCAAGCAAGGCGTGGGGATGCAAAGGGGTGGGGGATGAAAAGCAGTGGGGGATGCACAGTGATATCCCAGTGTCCTTTCCCTGTCCTCGTGTCCTTTCCTTGTCCCCATGGGTCTGCTGCTTGCCCTCCTTTGTTCCTGAGCCATATTTCTCGTCTTGCTGTGAGCTATGTGGAGGAGTGCTGCCTTTCAAACATGCCGTCCTGCGTCAGCCCCGACCTCATTGTTTCTCTTTAGTGTGCTCAGCTTCGTGCTGGGAGAGCAGGGTTTTTCCAGCCAGGATGGTTCGGAGCATCGGACGTGTGCAGAATGAGAGATGCCGGAGCTTCAGGCTGGAAAAAAAACCCACTTTTTTGCTTTGGGCTTGAAGCAAAACCTCCTCCTCCACCTCTCTGTGGCTGTGCTTTAAATCTGGGAAACAGCACGCGTGCAGCTTTCGGTGACACCCAGAGCCCATAACTCAGGGGATGAATGCTGCAGCAGATCCACTCCCCAGCACGGCTGGCTCTGTGCGTGGGGCCGGGCAGCACCTGGATCCCTCTGCCTCCTCCCATCAATCTCTCAGCCGGGATTTGTCCAAAAACAAAAGGTTTGCAGCAAGCTGGAGAAACAGCACGAGGTCTCTGGGCACTGCACGGTCTGCAGAGTCCTGCAGTCCTGAGATGAGCAGAGGCTCACGATCGTGCTGCTCCCAGGAATGATTTATAGCCCTGGGGGTCTCTGAGTCCTGCTCTGGAATAAGAAAGGATTTTTATTCCCATAACCTGAGTTCATTATATTGAAGATAAGGGATTCTGCAGCCGAACAAAAGGAATCTCCGTAGCAGTTTGGGAGGGAAATATTTCTAGAGATGAAATCGTATCTCAAAACAGAGCACAGAGACCAAGCGCAGGGAGCTGGCTGACCAAAAATTCACCACGAGCCAGCAGTGTGCCCCATAGCCAGGAGGCCAATAGCATCCTGGTTGGCCAAAGGTTGACTGGAACACCAGACCCAGTGCTGGGCTCCCCAGTTCCAGGCAGACTGGGAAATGCTGGAGAGAGCACCGCCGAGGATGCAGAGCTGGTGGGGGCCTGGAGATCTCCTGATAAACAGATGCTGAGAGCCCCAGTGCTCTTCTCTTAGAGGAGGGAAGGTTGAGAGGACATCTGATGGATGCTTTACCAAATCCAAGCACTGGGGTCCTTGCTGGCATCCACTCCCCACCCCCTCCACATGACAGCAGTGTTGGGGTCTCACAGACCCCCACTGCCTCCTGCACACACTGCAGCCACATCAACATGTAGGCAAGGAGACGAGGGCTCTTCTCAAGGTGACCAGCTTCTTATTTTTGGCCGCTTTCCCCCAACCGCCGGAGCTGAGCCGGGGGCCGCGAGCTGTTGGAGTTTTTTAGGCTCTTTGTTTGTTTAATCGAGGCGATGTTTGTTTTCGATCGCAGGCATTAGATAGGAGCTTCCTCTGCAGGCAGGAAGCAGTGATTTCCTGTTCTCTCGTCGGCCAACTCTCACTGCGCAGGAAACCTTGCTCTGCTGAGTGTTCACTTTTCGTGCAAGCGTTTTTGGGAGCCCTCTCACGGGGTTGTTTTGTTTTCTCTTTCCCCACCCCGGTGCTGTTTGGGTTCCCACTGGGGCTGCCCCGTGCCACGGCGGTGCTGTTTCCCCACGTTAGGCTGGAATCTCCTGGTGGGGTCCATCCATCCACATCACTGTGATGTGTTGGTCACCGTTGTGATGGTGTTTGGAGGGGGTTTGCCTTCGGTTTTGTGCTGCCACCAACAGCACGAGAGCATCCCTCTGCTCTCATGGACCTGCTCGGTGCAGATCCGTGCCTACAAGCACCCAGTTCATCTCTCCCCGCTGTTTTGTTGATGGCTGTGAGTTGTTCTGGATGCGATGTGCTGCTGAGGAGGATGTATTTGTACCTGATCACCTAAACAACTTGCTGTTGTGTGCGGAGTTAAAGCAGGGAGCTGAACCAAGCCTGCCCCGTTTGCTCCTTTCCTTGCTGGGACCTTTAGGTAGAGGATGCTCGCAGGGGATGCAGCAGGTGTATTTAATTGCTGATTAGCCATTAAATCTGTGGGAGAACGCTGCTGTGGATGCGTGGTTTATGCTTTGCAAGTGCCAGCAGCTTGCTTCTTGTCTCTGCAATGCTCTGCTGGCTTTGTTCCCTTCTGGCTGCAACGCTGTGCCCAGGTCAGTCTGTAAAGCATAAGGAACGGGGACAGAATTGATGATGCTTCCTACCTGGAGAGGTGGGAAAGAGGTCCATAGGATTTTCTGCTGTACCAGAGGCAGCTGGGATGGGGTCCCTTGGCAACTCTGTGCACAGGAGCGTGGTTTTGCTCTTTGCGTTTGTCCCAGGCAAACTGATGCTGGCCTTTGCTGTTGTAAAGGGGCTCCCCTGCAGGGGGAGGATTTGTGATGGGGAGGAGGGAGAGTGGCATGAAGAACAGAGGGAATGGGGGGAGCTCAGGACTCCAGGGCGATGGCACAAACACGTCCTGCACCCATGCAAGGGTGAGAATTGGATGCTTTATGTTGTGCAGTGGTGGTGAATGGATCATGGGGGGGGGGGGGTGGATGGAGGAATGGGACAGAGAGGGGGGCACAGAGGAGGGCAGATGCCTTCGGGCATCCCCCAGCCACCCCTCCCCCCCATGGGGAGCTTGCCATTCCCCTGGCCCCTTCCATTTGTTGCACATTGGTGACATCATTGCCGGTTGCCATGGAAAAGCCAGGTTGTCCAAAACACGACCCCTTGGCCTCATCCCACGTGTGTCAGGAAATGAAGGTTTTACAGCACAACGCTGCAGCGGAGCAGGAAGAGCTGGAGTGGGACAGGCAGCTCGGGGACAGGCACGTGGCTCTGCCCCATCGCTTGGCCTCCCCTCTCCAATGGGGAAACGGAGACCAATTGGGGCTACCAGATGGATTTGTTTCTTCTGAGTTATTTCTGGGCTGCTGAGCTTTCTGCTTTGGGCTGCTGGGGAGGGAACGTGGGGCGTTTAAGTTGGTGCCTAGAGAGAAGGCAGAAAATGTGCGTGAAGCTCTGAGCAATGCAGTGGCAGATGGTTTCCATCACTAAACCCAAAGAGAAAACGTCTCCTGGGTGATGTGTTGCCCTTGGCTCCTGGCTGCATGAGGAGCCCAGGGTAATGCAATGCCTCCCAGCTGAATGGGGATGGGCAGCGAGCAGAGCTGCCAGGCCCAGGGCGAGCAATCAGCCAGCAGCTTTCCTAAAGCCATCAACAGCCATCCTGGAATCAGCGGTCACCAAAAGCCTTGCAGGGAGCGTGGGGGCTTTGGGAAGGAAGCATCAGGTGTTGTGCTGCTGTGGGGTTGGGATGCTGCTGTTCAAGGCAGCCTTTGTTCGGGCAGGAATTACAACCAGACCTCTCTAGGTCGGAGTGGAGGTGTTTCCCCAAGGGAAAGCTGGAAGCTTTACTCTCAGATCCAGAGGAAGCACTGCCCTGACCACAAAGGCTGCATCCGCTCCCCCATGCACAAGCAGCATGCAAAAAGCCCCGTGAAGGCTCCAAGCAGCCAGCAGCTCTGCCAGCCCTGCTGGGTTCCGTGTCCATGCTGCAGGATGAGCCCATCTCCTCCTTAGGCTCTTTTCCCCCTTTGTTCATGGCCGTGCATGCAGCCCAGCCCACGAGCAGGTTAGGCAGCACTCTCATCTGGGGATGCACTGGAAAATAAAACACGGGAGCTTTCTGCTTTTGCATACCCCATCCGGGGGCATGGTGCAGGCACTGAGCATGGAAAGTGGCAGCATGACACATCAGCACTCTTGTTTTGGTCTCACTTTGCTTGATGCCTCGCCGCTGCTTCACCTACCCAGTAAACAACAGCAAAGCGTGGGGAGCTGCCGGATCCCACCCAGCAGTGGGTGTCAGAGGGTTAAAAATAGACTCCAGATTTCGGTTGGTGAATGTGGAGGCAGAGAGCAGGGCGCTGTTTATCGATGCCAGGGTTTCCCCTGAGAGGCTGAAATGAGTCAGATGAGGGATGGGTACAACCGTGCTCCTCCACGTGCGGGTCCTTTGAGGAGCTCTGTGCTGAGGTCCCCGGGGATGTGGGATGTTCCTACAGGATGCTTCACAGCATCCTAGCCATCCTTACCTTCTTGTAAGCGTCGTGCTCTGCTGTTAAACCACACCTCCTCAGCCACAAATGTGCCATGGGTTGCTCAGCTGGCTCAGTTCCTCGCTGGGTTTTGAGCCCATGCAGAGGGCAGGGATGGGCAGGGGGATGGCTGAGGGCTGTGATGCCCCTAAGGGACCCAAAAGGCTGCAAGGTGTGCCAGGTTTCTGGCACTGGGGAGGCTGGAGCCTCCTGGAATAGCACTGCAGGTGTTGGCTCCAACCTTGTGCAAAACAAATCGCTTCCGACACAGAGGTCACCGAGCTCTGTGATGCTGCAGTTTGAGAGAAGCACGAGGGAGGATTTTGCTGTCCCTGTTGTTGTGCTGCTGATGTTAGGGACCTTCAGAGCAGTGATGCTGTGAGGAGGGGCTGCTGAGTCCCTGCGAGCAGCGTGGGGCCATCGGTGCTGCTCGGTGGAACCTGAGGGCTCCCATGGTGTGGTACAGAGGGCTCATGGTGCTGCTGCAGCTCTTTGTGGCCCCAGTGAAATTGAGACACACGTTCTGGTGCCTTCCTATCCTGCACACTGCAAGAATTGTGGTCATTTTGGCGGGCCGTCTTCTGACAGTGCTGCCTTAGCATCCCATACGCTTACACCCCATCCCCGTGGGATGCTGGGGTGATGCAGATGTGGCTGTCCGTGCAGTGTGCTGCTGTTAGCAGAGGAGCAAACTGCTCCCTGGCAGTGTTTCTGAGCTCAGGTTGGCAGCTGCTTCAGCTCAGCCCTATGGGGTGGGAGACGGGGCTGAAATCTCTCCCTGTTTCCATCCTGTTCTCTGTTTTTTGCCTCCACCCTTCCTCACCATCCCATCCTCCTCAGCATCCTTCTCCCAACCCCATCCTCTTCAGCATCCCATTCCTTCAGCATCCTTCTTCCAACCCCATCCTCTTCAGCACCCCATTCCTTCAGCATCCTCGTCCCACCCCATCCTCCTCAGCTTCCCATTCCTTCACCATCCTTCTCCCAACCCCATCCTTGTCCCATCCCATTCCTTCAGCCTCCTTATCCCAACCCCATCTCACCCATCCCTTCTCCCTTTGCACCACTACAGCAACCTCCGCACACCAGACCCTTGGAAACCCTTTTTCACCCAGGGAACAACGTTTTGGAGGGGAAATAGAGCTGGACCCGATTCCAGGGGCACCCCATGCTGTGGGATCTGGGCTGGGCTGTGGGGCTGTGTGAATGGAGGACTTTTTCACGCCCGCCGCCTCGCTCGTGGAAGCGGTAGTGGCTTCCTGTTTGACTCACACCTGACGGCCCCATTGCACGAGTCGGGGCCTCACGGCTTTCTGCAGCAACTGAATGGGGCTGTTTACAATTAGAGAACATGGGATTCCCAGAAAGAAGCTCAGACCGGACATCCTGAAGCGAAATACCCCGGGCGTCACCGGCTAAAAATAACCGTAGCAGAACAGTCACCAAACAAACAGAGCGGCCGCATCGGGTGTGGGGCTCAATCCCGTGGCATGGGGGAAGGGTGGGGAGGTTGGGGGAGACACGACGGCCTTTCCTTTCCTTTTCTTCCCTTCCCCCCGCTGTGTTTTTTCGGCATAATAGTGTGATGCTCCGGAGCGGCAGTGGCACGCAGTGATTTCTCTCGGTTTCTGTCTTTGTGGATTGGGGGGAACACGTAAGGGTGGGGATAAAATGTAAACGGGGCTGTTTCCAGCCAGAAGCGATGCACTGTGGGGCTGAGGACCCTATGGGCTGCATTGCTGTGGGGCAGAGGGTGGGATCCCACTGCTCTCTCCTGTTTGCATCCGCGGAGAGAAGCGGTGTTTGAGCCAAGAGGTTCTTCCAACCTTTTTCCAGGTGCAGAAGGGGCTGAGAAAGGGGTTCCCCATGTATCCCCTAGAAGGGGATGGGGGCAGGAAAGGAGCACAGAGCTTCAGCCCAGCGGGGGCTGGTCAGCCTCTCCCTAACAGAGATTTCAGCAGAGACAAACTCCCGTTAAAAGGCACTTACGCAATCGGGTGCTATTAGAGGAAGTGTCTCTGTAACCCCAGGCAGTTAGTGGTTGATTTATGTCCTGCAGCTTTAGGTTTTACAAGTTGCGAGGGAGTTGCATAAGAAGAAAATTTGACCTTCTATTTCTTAAGAGCTTTTTTTTTTGTTGTTGTTGTTGTTGTTGTTTTGGGTTTTTTTTTTTCCTCCTGTTGTGGGGAACATCTTTTCTCCAGTGCTCAGATACCCATCATTTTGGTGGGGTGAAGAGGAGCGTGGCACAGCTCAGAGGATCCCATGCACTTTTGGGTACCTTTGCCCCATCATTTGCATCCCCTTAATATCACAGCAGAGGGAACACTGCTGTTTATCCCATGGGGGGTGGGGTGTGTGTCTGTAGGGGGATTTCTGTGTTCCTGCAGCAAAAAAAAGAGCTCTTTTTCCCTCTGAACACACAGCACGCTGCATTCTGTGCCTCTATGCAGCAGGGCATGTGCCAGGTGCTAGCAAACACCCCCAGCACATCTCATGGATCAGGATGGGTCGCTCAGTCTGCTGTGGCCAGAGGGATTACCCACGGTGGGGCTGCTCAGAGCCCTGAGCTTTTCCTCCCTGGCTCTGCAGGGCACAGTCCCTGTTGGCATTTCCCCTCTGCGATGGGAGATGCAGATGCTGTACGTGCTCCCAACGTGCACCAACTGTTGGCTTTTTGCTCTGATGCAATCAATCCGAGCAGGGCACGCTCTGTGCGCAGGGTGTGGGCTCTCTGGGGGTGATTTGGGGCTGTGTCACTTCACGTTGGCCCGGAGGGATCGTCCCACATCGCAGCAGTGGAGGCAGAAGTCTCATGGAAACTTCACTCGCGCTCTCTCTCGCCGTTTGCCATTTGCCTCGCTCCTAAAATAGAAGCGACTTGGGCTGAAAGCACACGCCAGCCATTTGCAAACAGAAGGACAATTAAAAGGAGGAAAAACTAATTTCCCCCAGCGTAGCGGGGAGGAAAAAGAAAACAACAGTGCTGCATTGTCTGAGCTGCGGTGTCCTTCCAACAGAACAACCGGCCCAGGTTCTCTGCCCCTGGCGATTTCGGATGCTGCTGCTCTGTGAGCTCTCTTGTTCTCAGCCAGCAGTAGAACCTCCTGGCTTTCCCATCGAGATGTAAAAAAGCTCAGTTTGCTCAGAGCTCCTCCATCTGCTGCAGGGACGGTGCTGGGAGGAGTGAGCGCAGAGGGACGAGCTGCCAAGCACAGAGAGGGCGATTTCGGTGCTCTGAGATGCTGACACAGAGCTGGAGCAGTTTTTGCTGTTCTTACAGGCTCCCCGAGTGATCCTGGTGCTTGGGAATCACTCGTGGCACGAGGAGGGGGTCGGCTCCTTTGTCTTTTGGTGCTCTTAATTGGGGTTGGCCCTTTGCTCGCGTGGGTGACATTTGGAAAGCTGAGCTTTGGGCTGCTCCAAGGGAGGGACTTTTCCCCTTCCTGGGTGAGCGTGGGTGGCTTCGAAGCAGCTCCAATTTTAGTCTTTCCGCACCACCCAGCAGATACAAAACCGGGCATCGTGCATCTGCTCCCGGGATACCCATTGTCCCGGAATCCCCAGGTGACCAATTGTGCCAATGGGAGCTCTGATGGCAAAGGGCCGTTTTCAGCAAAGCCTTTGCAGAAAGTTGGGAGAGCCCCAGGAGCCTCTCCCGGCAGCTTTATTTTATTTTGAAACCCTTCCCCCCAACCCCAGCTGGGTGTGAGAGTAAAATGAAAGGATGCGAGATAAACCCACTTGTGTGCGAGAGAGAGAGAGCTGCTGCCCGCGGCAGCGCGACATCAGAGGTCGTCATTCTGAAACCGAGCATGGAAACTGCACCGAGAAAAAAGCTAGAGAGCAGGGCTCCTCGCCACACACGGTGCAGACCACACTAAAGAGCTGCTCTGCCCTGGGGGCTGTCACAATGCACTGGGGGGAGAGAGAGACAAAGCTAAAGGGCAGCAGGCAGCTCCACGCGAGGGCCGGGCAGATGAGCACTGACAACAAAGGTACTCCTCCGAACCGTTTTTTGGGCTTGACGTGTCTCCCTGTGGGCTTTCTGAACGCTGTGCTCTTTGCTGAATGTCTCCCTTGGGTTCCTCTGATGGGATCGGGTTTTGGCTGTCCCTGCCCTAGGGAAGGCAGAGGGTGAGAAATAGAGGAGGCTGCAGGCAGCTCTTGGAGCTGCTCGGGTGTGCAGGAGCGTGGGGAGCCATGGTGGCAAACACTGTTGGTGCACACTGTGGCTCTGCTACTGTACCTGCACTCTGCCCCGAGCATTGCTCCACTGCAGCCTTCCCAGGAGCACGCAGGATTTCTGCTCTGGCCTTGCCCTGTGCAGCCTGCCCGGGATTTCTGCTCCGGTTGATCCGTGCTGGTGCAGTGCGTGTTGCGCTCCCACATCCCCAGGTCCTTTCTGTTGCTGCAGGGCTGAGCCATCACACCGGCCTCATTTCCTGGCAGCCTCCAGCTGCGAGGGGAAGGGCACCCAGGGCAGCATCTCTCGCTCACATTTAGTGCTTGTGGGCTACGCAGAGTAAGAAATCCTCCCCACAGGTGGGTACCACTCCCACAGGTGGGCATCACTCCCCTCCTCCAGGCTGCAGGTTTGAGTTTTCCCCTTTCCACTTAGCACTGAGAGGCTCTGGTGGGTCACCCGTGCTCTCCCGGTCGCAGCCCAGATGCTCAGCTTCAGCTTTTCACCTTCAAAGCACGGCGTTCACATTGTCACCCCACAAACCCCCTCCCTTGTGCACAGCACTGTGAGCACAGTGTTGCTGCACGCCCCATGGCACGGGCTGCTTGATCTGATGCGTGCTCACCTGGCACTGCCTTTGTGCTGCTAAACCATACGGATACACAGCTGCCATCTGCTCACACTGCAACAGCTTCTCACCCTGCCTGGACCAAGGGACGGGGCAGCATCTCCCCGTTTCCTTCATCACAAAATAGTGCAGCTCTTCTCTGGTCAATCCCCGCTGTTTCCCAAGCTCTTTTATTTTGTCTCGGTGAAGAGCTTGGGAAACGGCATTGAGATAGAGCGATGGGAGCCCACGGTTGGGAGGAGGGAAGAAAGGATGGAAGGATTCTCGAGGTTTCGCCCCGCTTCGAAAGTGCTGAGATCGGCGTAACGCTCCCACGGCCCGGCCTGGGAATTTCCAACTCGCTTCATTTCTCTGGGCTGTAGAGAACGCTGAGCACGTGCTCAGGGCGTTTCAAAAACCCAGATGCAGATTGGAAGAGCCACCACCTGTAAAGCAGCAGGATGCTGACAGCAAAATGCGTGCACCTGATGTGGTGGCTCCGGATGGCTGACCTCAGCCACGAGCGGGTGCTGTCCCAGCTCAGGAAGGCTGTGGGCTTTAAGGAAAGCTGCGAGGTAAAAATGAATTGATCCCAAAGTCTGAGAGGTCGCCGTTGTGAATCCTGAAGCATTCGTTGTCATGTGTGTCATGTTCAAAGCTCAGGAGAGGGTAGCACCCATGTAACGGGGACCACAGTGAGGGTGACGGAGCACTGGCACAGGCTGCCCAGGGGATTTGTGGGGTCTCCTTCTCTGGAGGTATTCAAGACCCACCTGGACACCTACCTGTGCGACCTGGTGTAGGGAACTGCTTTGGCAGGGGGGTTGGACTCAATGATCTCTTGAGGTCCCTTCCAAACCCTATGATTCAAATCCCATCTGCACAGGTTGGCTGAGCTGTGGAGCTGTTGGAGTGGGTGTCTGTGCCCCACAGAGCTCCGGGACAACGAGGATCCATCACTGCTGCACCGTTGTGGTCCAACATCTCATTTCTTTCTCTGGAAGCTCCAACCCCAAAGTGGGGACACCACACTGCAGCCCACGGTGGTGATGTCCTGGCAGCTCTGCATGCAGTGCCTTTGTTCATTCCCTTGGTGTTTTGGAAAACAGAGTTTTGTCGGCTATTCTTTCTTTCCCTCTGGGTATTTGGAAGGGAAATAAACCATTTCCAGCGCTCAGGTGGCGGTGACATGAGCGAACTGCGGCGCAACCTCACACGGCCCCTTTCTGTGCAAGCATTTGGCTTCTCCCTGGTGAAAAAGGCAAGGATGAGGACGAGAGGTCAGCGTATACATGCAGTGGGTTCTTGTGATCGCCACACAGGAGCTGCTTTTGGAAAGGAAAAACCAAAGGTGCAGAAAAATCGGGCAGTGCAGGGGATGCGCAGAGAGGAGCGCAGCGTGCCGTGCCGATGCTTGTACAAGGAAGGGGTTTGCAGTGGGCTGTCCTGGTCCTTGCACGAGGAAGGGCTTTGCAATGGGCTGTCCTGGTTCTTGCACGAGGAAGGGCTTTGCAGATGTGGCACTGCAGCAGGGCAGGCAGCAAAGCAGCTCTTTGCCGGAGTCAGGAGAGGGCGCACGGCGCGGCGGCTGTTTGCTAACAGAAACATTTAGTCAACTGGAAGGCTGTTTCGAAAGCTAAATTGAGAGCTGCTCCGGCTCCTTCCCCAGCCCATTGTTGTGGTTTTACAATCACATTTTCCTGTTTTTAAAACAAATGTTTTTCTCTCCCCTGGGGCCCGTCCGAAAGACCCACACGAGCGGCGGGGGGAGGCGGGCGGGCGAAGCACGCATCTTCCATCTCCAATAATTGCCCTTCGCTTTGCGCAAGCGGGAGGGTGGAACGGTCGGGCAGCAGCGTGCCCTGCTTTGAGTCGCTGGTTCCTCATTGCCACGCTGTGGTTTCGTGCTCAGCAGAAGGACGACCAAAGGTATTTTTGTAGGTCTTGTTCAAGGAGTGTCTATTTAAAACAAAGCTCCGGGCTGCTGGAGCGCGAGAGTGGTTGTTGGGTTGTAAGAGCGGTGGAGGATGGGGGTGGTGGGATGGAGGATGCTAGGCTGGGGGTCTCCGGGTGCTGGGGGACCTCTGAGGGTCCTCATATAGGAGGGTCAGATCCGGCAGCGGTGATGTGAGGCGATGTTTGTGGAGGAGGGAAGCTATTAAGCAGGCAGCTCCGCTGTGTGCAGAGCGTGTGCATGCTCTCGGTGTTTGGCTTTGAAATGTGAATCGTTTTCCATTTGCTGAATGGAAGCAGAGAAGTCGCAGCGCGGTGACGGTCAGCTGCGCTCTGCATCAGTTCAGGATGCAACTGGGGACAGAGCTGCCCCAGCAGCGGGCTGATGCTGGGCTGGGTGACCTTCAGCCTCTGCTGCCTTCGCTTTGACAATCAGAGACCCCAGAATGCAAAGCACAATGGGTTGCATCCTGACCACCCCACTGCTGCAGTTTCCCAAAGCCTCCTCCCCTGCCCAGCACTGCGTTGCCCAATTCAGGGTGTGAGTTGCTGCTCCCGTGTCATACATCAGCAAATAAAAAGCATCAAGCACTCTTGTGCCCGAGTCAGCAACTCGCCCACCTCCTGCCTGCTTGCTGGGTCAGCCCGTGGCTGGCAGGCTCAGCAGGTCAGCCTCCAGCATCCCCGACTCAACCCTGAACAGAGGATTGATGGGGAGAAAAATAAAAAGGAGGTCTGGGGTGAAAAAGCAAGCACAGCTCCATTTTCTCCTGGGAAGCAGGAGAAGCTTTCAGTTACTCTTTATTTTGTGAGGTCCAGAGATGAGTTGAGTGGTGCAGATGTGGAATGGGCCCGGTGAGGGCAGAGCTTTGGGGTGGGAGGACAGGCAGAGAAAGGAGATGGGGTGGGGGGAAGAAGATAGGGATGGGAAGCAGAGGGAGGAGGATGCAGAGCAGCATGGAACCAGGCTTCGTGGCACCCTGGGGCTGCCATCCTGCCTGCACAGCTCCATGTGTGTTCTGCTTTGGGAATTACAGAGCTGCGGGGACGCAATCGATCCCTAGGAGGGGAAGAGTGGCTGAGTGCCCCAAATAGCAGCAGGTTCTGCAAGGTTCTCTCGGCTCATGTCATCCAATCCTGCTGCAGCCTCCAGCTCTTGCTTTTGGGAACATCCCTGCTTGCTGCAGGCGTGGGAAGAGAAACGTTGCGTCCCTCAGCTCCGGCTCTGGGCTGGTTTTGATGGCCCTAAAGATACCCCTAGCTGAGAGATGGGCTGCTTGTGCCCCCAGTGCTGATCCCCAGCACTGTTCCCCACTTCTGCTCCCCACTGTGTGCCCATCCCCGTGCTGCACCCCCAGCCCTGAAGACGTCCCCAGCTTTCTCCTTGTGTTCTCCAGATGCTGAACCTGGGTCTCACCCAGTGACCCAGTTGTGATATATCATTTTCCTCCTGCTAAACCATTCCAGCCAAATACAGCTGCGCTTGCTAGTTAGCCCACACTGCTGCAAACCCACATGTACACGAAGGCTCTGGAGGTGAAGCACCGAAATCGACGTCACTTTATCAGCAGGCTCAGCTCCTATAGCAATCGTGGTACAGCTCCTAAAGCCATCTGCTTTTTTATTCGGAGTTTAGGGGCCACCACCACGGCCCGCCCTCCCCTTGGACCCTCTGCTGGGCAGCAGGCAGGGATCGGGGTGAGCCCGGGCAGCCTGCGGTGGCTGCTCCTCCTTTGTCGGCACGAGGATTGCAAAACGCATTGGGGTGAAGCATGTTCAGCTCCTCTGATCAAAATAGCAGCGCGATGCTTTCACAACCAGCAGCGGGTTCTGCGTACATGCCCCCGCCCGGCTGCAGCAAAGAGCCCTGGCTCACAGGGAGAGGGAGGAGAGATGGCAGAAAGGGAAGTGGTGCCTGCTTTCCTGGCTAAAAATATCGCCCGTGCTTCCAAAATAATCTCGGGTGAATGATTGGCGTTAACCCTGCGGTGTGGGGCTGCCAGCTGGTTCGGAGCTCCGATATCTCCATCTGAGCTTTGGCCTCATCCCACACCTGGATGAGGGCAGGTCTCGGTGGGATGTTTTTGCTGTTGGAGGCAGGTTCTGCGAGGAAAAACACAGATTTCAGAGACCACTACGATTCTTCGTTTGGCAGCCAGCCTTGAACCGATTGGGCTCTTGTTTTGGAAGGGAAAATCAGAAGCTTGCTCCAGGATGTGCCCTTGGATTCCATGCGGAGCCAGGAGTGGGACTGAAGGGACAGATCCAGCTTGGGAAGCCCAAGCCCTGCCTGCCTTCCCCCACTGCTCCTTTGGGAAGGATGGATTGAGGAGCATTTAGGGCACTGAGCAGGAAGAAAGGGCTAAAAGGGAAGAATAAATCCCTTTTTCCTGTCGCTGCCAGTCTTAAAGCGTAGAGAGAGATCCCAACAAACTGCACCTCGGTGTCGCTGGGTGACATGCAAATCTGTGCAGAGTGGGCACTGCTGGGACTTCTGCTGTCAAGTTACTGGGCGTTCTCAGAATGAGCTGTCTGTCACCAAAACATCACAGTGGCAATTTTGGCATCGTTTGGGGGCTCAGGGGGCACGCTGATGCGCTCTGCTCCACGTAGGGTGAGGTCAGGGTGGGCTCAGAGCACCATGCTCCAGCATCGTCTCAGAGGGGCTTAGGATGAACCTGGAGACAAAAGAGGTTTGAGAAGGAATGGGAAGGAAAAGCCGTTCCAGGAGAAAAAAAAGAAAGAGGGAAAGGGAAAGCCCCAAAGGTGAGACTCACAGCGAGCAGCTGCAGCTTGAGCCAGCTTCATGGAGCACCAAAAATAACTCACGTCGTGTGCCAGCCTGCGTGCACGCATGCATGCTCGATATGTAACTTCCCATATTCTGTTCGGGTACTGTAAAAGCGTACAAAATAGCTCAGCAAAAGCCCGTCCGCTGCCCACTCGTGTTTCAGTGTTTATCTCGCTGCATCTGCACCGCTTGACCTCCGGAGGTGTGGAGCCCCACAGCTGAGCCACAGCTCGGTACAGATCTCCTCTCCCTGGGATGAGGCAGTGCTCTGCTCTGCATCTGAAGTGATTTCTTCTTTGGAAAAGAGAAGTGTGATTCGGCGGTCAGAGAATCCCCCTCCACCCTGCTCTGGATTTCCTGGAAATGCAGCTGTCCTCTGGCAAGGGAGCTGCACCAAGTCACCCCCTCCTGTGGGACCATCCTGGCTGTCAGCAGGGAAACCTGCGGGATAACTTTTGGGGTGATCTGAAGCCCCTGAGATCCACCTCCTTGGGTCCAAGTGTGGCTTTTTTCTCCCTTTTTTTTCTCTGAGATGTGGGGATGCCCTGCCCTCTGCTCACCGCTTCAGCTGCGGCCACCCCAGGGTACAGCCATGCGAACCTCCCTGCCCTGCTCTGCATGCTGCAAACGCTTTTAGGGATTTGCATTCCCTGCTGGGCTACGGCTGGGGCCCTGTGTTGATGTTTATGGGGAGGACAGTGCTTTTGTGACTGCTCAGCACCAGGTCCATGCACACGCAGGTGCTTCAGGAGATGTAACGTGATGCAGGTGGAGCAGTAGGTGCTGCAGGAGATGCAGGGAGAGCAATAGGTGCCACAGGAGATGTAATATGTGCTGCAGGAGATGCAGTAGGTGCTATAGGGAGGGCAATAGGTGCTGCAGGGGATGCAGTAGGTGCTACAGGGAGAGCAATAGGTGCTGCAGGGAGAGCAGTAGGTGTGGCAGGGAAAGCAATAGGTGCGTCAGGAGATGCAACGTGCTGCAGGAGATGCAGTAGGTACTACAGGAGATGCAGTGTGCTTCAAGAGAAGCAGTAGGGGATGCAAGGAGAGCAATGGGTGCAGCAGGAGATGCAATATGTGCTGCAGGAGATGCAGTAGGTGCTACAGGGAGAGCAATAGGTACTTCAGGAGATGCACCAGGTGCTACAGGCGACACAGTGTGCTGCAGGAGATGCAATATGTGCTGCGGGAGATACAATATGTGCTGCAGGAGATGCAAAATGTGCTACAGGAGATGCAATATGCTACAGGAGATGCAGTGGGTGCTGCAGGCAGAGCAGCAGGTGTGGCAGGAGATGCAATATATGCTGCAGGGGATGCAGTAGGTGCTACAGGAGATGCAATAGGTGCTGCAGGAGATGCACCAGGCGCTACAGGAGACACAGTGTGCTGCAGAATATGCAATATGTGCTGCAGGAGATGCAGTGCACTACAAGGGATGCAGGCAGAGCAACAGGTGCTGCAGGAGATGCAGTAGGTGCTGCAGGAGACGCAATATGAGCTGCAGGAGGTGCAATATGTGCTGCAGGAGGTGCAATATGTGCTGCAGGAGGTGCAATATGTGCTGCAGGAGGCGCAATAGGTGCTGCAGGAGGCGCAATATGTGCTGCAGGAGATGCAGTGCACTACAAGGGATGCAGGCAGCGCAACAGGTGCTGCAGGAGGAGCAGCAGACACTCCAAGGCACTTCCAGGAGGACTCCCCCCACCAACAAACCCCCTTCGAATCCAAAACCACCCCAAAAGCGCCGAACCCCTCACCCACCCCTCCCCGAGCCCCTCTCGCTCCCCTCCCCCCCCCCCTCACCCCGGAGCCCTCCGAGGCCCCGCGGCCCAGCCCAGGCCCCGGCCCGGCGCCATTGGCCGCAGCGCGGCCTCGGGGCGGTGCCGCCCGCAGACAAAGCGCGGTGGGCCGGGCCCGCTCCGCCCGCTCCTCCCCCGTTCCGTCGCGGCTCTGCAGGTGGAGCCCGGCGGAGCTCCGAGCTATGGATCCCCGCCGCCGCCTCCGACCGCCCCGCGAAGGCCGCTTCGCCCCGAGGACGGCTCGGCCGGGCCTGTGTCCCTGCGCGGCCCCGCCCGAGGTGAGCGGATCCTGGGGAGGGACTCCTGGGCTCTGGTTCTGCCCTGCTGGGGATGCTCGTGGACAGAGCAGGGAGTGGGAAGGGGTCGGGGTTGGGGTTGGGGTCTGAGCCCCTCCCGTGGCTGTGGTGATGGGGGCAGATCCTGGGGGGGACTCTTGAGCTCTGGTTCTGCCTCGCTGAGGATGCTCGTGGCTGGAGCAGGGAGTGGGAAGGGGTTGGGGTCTGAGTCTGAGCCCCTCCCATGGCTGTGGTGATGGGGGCAGACACTGGGGGGCGCTCTTGGGCTCTGGTTCTGCCCCGCTGAGGATGCTCGTGGCCGGAGGAGGGAGTGGGAAGGGGGTTGGGATTGGGGGTCTGAGCCCGTCCCATGGCTGTGGTGGTGGGGGCAGATCCTGGGGAAGACTCTTGGACTCTTGGGCTCTGGTTTTGCCCTGCGGAGGATGCTTGTGGCTGGAGCAGGGAGTGGGAAGGGGTTGGGATTGGGGGTCTAAGCCCCTCCCGTGGCTGTGGTGGTGGGGGCAGATCCTGGGGGGGACTCTTGAGCTCTGGTTCTGCCTCGCTGAGGATGCTCGTGGCTGGAGCAGGGAGTGGGAAGGGGTTGGGGTCTAAGTCTGAGCCCCTCCCATGGCTGTGGTGATGGGGGCAGATCCTGGGGAGGACTCTTGGACTCTGGTTTTGCCCTGCTGAGGATGCTTGTGGCCAGAGCAGGGAGTGGGAAGGGGTCGGGGTTGGGGTTGGGGTCTGAGCCCCTCCCGTGGCTGTGGTGGTGGGGGCAGATCCTGGGGGGGACTCTTGGACTCTGGTTCCGTCCCCCTGAGGATGCTCGTGGCCGGAGCCGGGAGTGGGAAGGGGTTGGGGTTGAAGTTGGGGTTGGGGTTGGGGTCTGAGCCCCTCCCATGGCTGTGGTGGTGGGGACAGATCCTGGGGGGAACTCTTGGACTCTTGGGCTCTGGTTCTGCCCTGCTGAGGATGCTCGTGGCCAGAGCAGGGAGTGGGAAGGGGTCGGGGTTGGGGTCTGAGATCGCTGCTCGGTGTGCTATGAGCTGGGGGTGCTCTGTGTGTACCCCGCTGCACTGCTTTGTTGGGACATGGAGGTGTGTGTGGAGGCAGGGCAAGGGGGAGCGGGCAGAAACATAGGAAGTTCTGCATGAATGTGCTCAAGAACCTCTTTACTTTGAGGGTGATGGAGGGGGGTTGGGGGTCTCCTTCTCTGGAGGTATTCAGGACCCGCCTGGATGTCTACCTGTGCGACCTGGTGTAGGGAACTGCTTTGGCAGGAGGGTTGAACTCGATCTCTGGAGGTCCCTTCCAACCCCTATGATTCTGTGTTTGGGTGGGCTCTGCCGGAGGGGTTTTGTTTGGGTCTCGGTGTCTTTCCTTGCTGGAAGCACGGCTGTAAGGGATGGGAGCAGCTCTGGCAGTTTGTGCCGCGTTTGTTTGGAGTTGTGTCTCCCTTCTCTCTGAGTGAGTTGTTCAGAAAGGATGGGAAGAGCTGCTCTAAAAAAGGAGGTGTTGACACACAGAGCGTCCCGGCTCTGGGCGCTGCTTCCCTGCAGATCTGCAGGTTATCCAGTGCCTGCTTTTGGCTGATGCTCCATAAAAAGCAGAGCTTCCCACACCTTATCCCATGGTAGAGGTGTTATTCAGTGCTTCGGCATGCTTGGAGGCTCCTGCAGAGGTAGTATTAGCTTGGCTGTGTGCAGAAAGAGCTGTCACTTCTGGGAGCAAACAGCCTCAGGATTCAGGCTGTGCTGCAGTTTTCGTCTTGTTTTTAGCCTAGAGGATGGTCTCAGCTCCTCAGCTGTTTGCTCTGGGGAACTTCTGCCCAGAGCACTTCATCCAGCACATCACAGCAGGTCTGTCTGGCTCTGTGCTGAGGATTTCAGTCCTTCCTGCTCGGCTGCCTTGATATGTGAGCAGGAAGTGGGAGAGTGAAAATGGCAGCAGAAGTTGTTTGCAGCAAGGCTGAAGGCATGGCAGCGTGAGAAGGTGATGGGGTTACAGCTGGCACGGCTGGGTCCTAAACCTTTCTGATGTGCAGTTTGGGTAAGGACGTGTGAAAATGTTAGGGCCAATCCATGCGGGTGTGTAATTTTGTCCTGGGCAGAGTGGCAGGAGCATGGAGGTGTAGTGCAGGAGCACACGTGGTGCCTTTTCCAGCAGTTCATTGCACTGCTTGGCTGCGTCCTGCATGGGCAAGAAGCTCTCTGGGATGGGGATGGTGCCCAGTTTGGGGTCTGTGCTTGGTCTTCTGTCCTTTCTGGTGCAGCTGTGTCCTGACAAAATTGTTTTGGAGCTCTGCAGCATTGTTGGTGGATGCTCAGAGCAATGAACTCCAGCATCCTCCTGGGGCTGTGGGTCTGGATTTGTGGTGTGTCTCTGGCAAAGGTGGCCTACTCAGATCTGCAGTGGCTGCAGCACGAGTGTCACGGCTCTGGCCTTCATTTTTATGTTCACACTTCATTGGGCTGTAGGTCATAATGAAAACCCAGGCTCTGTCTGCTGCTGGGAGCTCAGCTTTGGTCGAGAAAGGCAGCCTGATTTGTTTTGGGGCAGGTGGCTCTAGGGATGAGAGTGGCAGCGCTGGTGTCTTTGTCATGTTTGGCTGAAGCCAAGCAGAGCTCACTCACTTCAGGGCACTTAGAAATGGCTCTTGGGAAGTTGAAAGCCAGTTCTGTCAAACCCAAACCATTTAGGAACTGTTCAGAGACAATATATTAAGGCTTGAGAATGTTAGTAGCGAGGAGGCTTTGTGTGCTCGTGGTCTTTGTGGATCAGGCTTTGGGGCTTTTTCCTGTTCAAGTGATGGATGAAATGGTAAATGTGCTTTTCTTTGAGAGAGACCAAAAGATCCTGCAGTCATGTATTTAACAGCTGGGACTTTGAGGAGGGAAAAATCGAGTGAGTGCTGGCAGTGCTCTGAACCAGGGCAGCTCCTGCATCGTTACCATTAGCTCCAGCAAGGCTGTGTGCGAGTCCCTTTGCTCTGGCTGGGATCTGAACCACGTTTGTCAAAGGTTCAGGCATCAAGACCTTATTTTTTCTGACGTGATTGGTTACCTCTTGTCCTCTTCCAGCTGTAGCAGTGTCCTGCTTGTTCCCTCCAGCCAGAGCGTGGGGACAGGGACGGCTGTGCAGGACGGGGAGGTGAGTCAGTGCTGTGAGCTGTTGCATCAAATCCTTCCCGAGGTCTGTGTCTCATTATCTTGCTATGCTCCCTGAAGGCAAGAATGCATCCTTCCCCGATTCAGGCTTTGCTGGCTTCCTCTTAGCAGCTTCTTTGCTAACTTTTGTGTCGTTAGTAAAATGGGGCTGATGACTGATGGCCAAGGGACCGTGTCCTGGCCCTGCTCAGTCTGGCTGCAGCTGGGTGGGCTCATGTCAGGCTTGAGCAGCCCTCTGTGAGCGAGGCTCTGAGAGCCCTGCTCTCTGCCAAGCTGCCCTAAAAATACTACAGAAAGCCCTGCAGCTCGCAGTAAAAACACTGCACAAAGCTGTGCTGAGCTGCTGCGATGTTTTTCTTCCTTTGTTGGTGCCTGCTGCGAGTGTGGTTTGGGTCTGACCACTCCACTCCCGTGCTGCCAAGCTGCCTTCCCCTGGTGAGCCAGGGCCCAGTGCTTTAGGGACAGTTTTCTTGCTTTCAGAGATCTCAAGTCGTGTGTTTGCTGTAGGATGTGACATGAGGTTCTCCAGCAGATGGATGGAGTTGAGAGCTGGTGAGGTGCAGCTTGTTGCCTTTAGCAGAAGCTTTTAAACTTGGGGTTTGTTAAAACTGAGCCGAGGATGTTTAGGAGGGCAGCGCTGTCGTGCAGAATGTATGTGAAGGATTTGTTTTCTTTCTCTGCCTCGGAGAGCTCCAGCTTCCCTTGAAACGGTCTTCCAGATATAGCAGCTGTTGCTAACACTGAATGAGCCTGTGCTGTGTTTCAGCAGCTCCAAGCCTCCGTGTGCTGTGCAGGATTCAGTCACTGATGCTTGAGTTTAGCCAGAGCAAGCCAAGCTGGCATGCTTGGGTGGCTTTATCCCAGTTGTCAAACTATAAATAGTAAATGTAGCCCGAGCACTTGCTGGGTTGACTTTGGAAGTTCCCCGGGCTCACCTTGGAGGAGGGATGTGTGCTGGGGCACATCAGCCCCGGGCAGGAGCAGAGCTGGAGGTGGTGACGCACAGGAACCGTGAGGTGGCAGTCAGTGTGTATGTCCCTGTTGGGCAATGTGGGAGGATGCTGAGGAAAGAGCCACGCTGCTCCTGGGCAGGGAGCTTCAGATTGAGGGTGTCTGTAGAGCTCCTGGTCCCGAGGATGGGCTGCAGTGGGACAGCAGCTCTGTGTGACACTTCAATGCATCCATCACATGTACCTGCTTGCCCTCCCTCCTCTTAGCAGTTCAGTCCACCAAGTGCTCGTGGATGGTGCTCTGTCTCCTGGTGCTAAGTGCATCTTCCCAGTGCCTCCCTGTCTTCTTGGGCCTTATCACAACCACAGGCTCCCTCACTCAGGCAGGTAGCTCACAGGACGGAGCTGGACCTATTGACAGCAGCACACACCAGAGGGAGGCTTAGCTCTTCCCAGAGCTGCACTGCGTGCTTGGATTAAACTGCTGCTCCCACCAATGTAAAAACAGAGTGCTGCTGCTCCAGCACGTGGTTATGCTCTCTCCCTGCCACCTCTCTGTGCTGCTGGGGGGGGGTCAGTGTGGACTGAGGCCACAAGAGAAGGGAGGTGTGGGAGCTGGGAGCAGCCTGGACTGGCATCCAGGAGAAATGCTTCAGCTGTGCAGGGTGTGCCTCTGCCTGGAGCATCCTCCAGTGCCAGCTTGGGAGCAGCTCAGTGTGTTTACTGGATGACTTAGGAACACAAAAAAAACCCCTAGTGATGGCCATCCTAAAGTAATGCCTCAAAACCGAGCCTTCACGGAAGGGGAATCTCTTACGCAAGGGAGGGGAAGGCAGTGTCGATGCTGATGCTGCTTTTTCAAAAGCCACTGTTGCGTAAGAGCAGAGCCTTGGGCGGCACAGAAAATGTGGAGAACGTCACTTCCCAGCAAGCTCGATACGGGGCTGCTGTCTGAATCTCTTCCTCGATGCGTATCCAAAGCTTCAAGGCTTATGTAAATCCTGCAGGTTCACTCGTGGTTTGATGCACTGAGGCTTCAGAGGATGTTTCCACGCGTAGCCTGGGGGTACGACTACTGAGGAGTCTCCTCTTTCCTGCATAGCTGTTTCCTAGCTCTGGCTGCCTTAAGCAATGCTTAAGAAGCCACAAGCTTTCCAGTGTTGTCTGCTGGTGGCTACGGGGTGAGAATATCTGCTGCAGGGAGGCTGGTGGTGAGGCTGGGAGGAAGCTGTCCTCTGGGCATGCTGTCCTCCCAGCGCAGGTTTTACTGGATGTCTTTGTAACAGATGAAGCTGGTGAGTTTGGAGAATCCAGTCCCCTCTTGCAACTTCTTCCTGCCCCAGTACCAGCAGAAAAAACACCGTTCTCAGTTCTGAGGAGGATGTGCTGATGCTCGGAGCCTCTGCTTGCATTGTGCTGAGAGGTGGGAGCGCTGGGAGCTTGCAGAGCTCTGCTGCAGGGACTGGTTTCAGGTGGCAGGCTTGATTTCCAGAGACCACAGTTTGTTTTCCAAGTATCTAAGGCTTGAAATCGAATACGCTCTGAGTATTGCCAATTAAATTTCCTTACGTTAATCCGAATGCTGGCTGCTAACCGAGACCAGATCTTTCTCAAACACATCTGGTGACCGGGCACGATCGCGGCCCTTCCCTTCTATGTGTGTGTTTTGCTGGAGAGCTGCGAGGCTCTGCAGGGGGGTTTGGAAGCACAGAGAAGGGGCTGAGCTGCTCCTTGGGGTGCATCACATCGCTGCAAGCCCTGCTTTGGAATCCCACATTGGTGCGGAAGCGGCCTCAGGGGCTCTTCTGTGTGTTTGTTTTGCCTCAAAAGCACTCATGGAGGCTCTACCTTCACGTAACCAAATCTTTCTTGGTGAGGTGAGAGTTGTTGTGCAGAGTTTCCTCTTTATATCCTCTTATGTCACGCCGCCCCGCCGGCTGAGCGCTCTCAAAATAGCTGCCAATCCCTGTAGGTTTCACTTCAAGGTCTCTATTCTTAGCCCGCTGGTTAGCTGAGCAAGCCGCCTTACTCTGCAGTCATGAGTTCAAGGACCGAAGGGTAAAGAATAGCGATCTGGTGCCACGCAGAAGTTTTGTTTGCGTTTCATGGCAGCTTTGAAGGGACTGCTCAGGCACAGCCCTTCCCAGCAGCCTCAGCCTGCCGTGCTCAAAGGGCTCCGCACCTACGTGAGCCTGAAATAAGAGCTGCTGGCGTTGGTGTGTGCCGCAGACGGATGGGATGACTCAGTGCACGAGAGTTCATTAAGTGCCCTTTTGCATCTGGCCCATCTGCAAGCGGGCTTATCTTGCTGCATCTCCGTGCTGCCCCGATGACCAGATACGTTCACGACAGGAGCGAAGCAGAAGTGAATGTGGGATGCGGAGCGGTGGCTTCCCGGCAGCGGAACTAGCTGGATGTTCTCAGCCTCAGGGCACAGCTCTGACTCTATCCGCGGCGCTGGTGATGTTCAGCCCGTCCTGTAAGTGCCTCTCCCATCCCTTTGAGGGGGGTGGTCTCCTTCCTTGTAGGGTGGGCTGGCTGGGAGTGTCCGGGTGCATCCTTCTGGAGGTTGTGCCCACGTGGGGAGGAGCTGAAGCTCTGACCCCGCTGGATCCCTGCAGGGGCAGGTCAGGTTCTTTGCTGCTTTGCTTACCCCTGCTCCATTTCTTGACCTTTGCCCATGTGAGGGCTTTCTGCAGCCTTGTAGCTGCAGGAGGGGAGCAGGCAGCAGCGGGACAGGCTCAGCTCACCTGCCATTTCAGGCTGTTGCACAGGGAGCTTGCTTTCCACACCCAGAGCGTGGATGGCGTGGCAGAACTGAGCTTCCTTGGGGCAAAAGCTGCTGGCCGTGGTTTTTGCTGCACGCTCTGTATGTGGGGTTGCTGGGGAGTGAGTGTTGTGTACCAAGCTTGCATCCTGCCCACGCTGTGGGTGATGGTCACGTGCAGGCAAGGCCTTTGTCCTGCACTTGGTTGCTTCTTTAAAGATGTATTTTTAGGTGCTTTCTGGCTTCCTCTTCCTCCTGCGCAGCGCTGCACTCCCTTTTTCTAACTCCCTCTTCCAGGATAGCTTTTTTTTGAGCGATCAGTTCCTCCTTAAACCTGTTTTTGCAGGCCTTTGTCTGTGCTTGGGAGCTGTCCCAGTTTAGCATTAGCAGCTGCTGGCTCTTTCTGGGTAAGCAAGAACAAATAAAGGTTTAGAGTGAATGAATCATTTGAGCCTTATCTGTCTCAAAGCCGGGACAGCTGTGACTGCTGCAGGAGCCTGCCTGCAGGGCACAGAGGCTCCTCATCGAGGCACTTCTCCTCCAGTGATCACTGCTTGATGGCTTTGTACTGCTGAGCTGTGCCTGTGTTCCTCTGAGCTTTATCCCACGCTTCGTTATGAGGTGCAGCTCCGGATTAACACCTTTTCCTTCAAGGTTTCGTTATGGGCTCCTAAGTAAATTCAACCTGTAGGGTGCTCGAAGTGATTTAAGCTGTGGGAAAAGGGTCAGTGGCTGCAGAGTGTGAGGGGGGGGGGGACCCACAGAGGGGGTGCAGTTGGACAGACAGACACTGCTTCGGCCACAGGGTGGTAATGGGGACTGCTGGTGTTTTTGGGGCTCCCTGCTGAAGCTGAGGGACGCAGCCAAGCGTCGGCGCTGCAGGAACCAGCGTGGTTTTGCTGATTTAAGAGGCAGGATTTGTAGATAAAGTAGTGTTGGTTCAATAACAGAAATGTGGGAGAAGGGAGGGAGCAGCAGATAAGCCCTGGGCTCGTGCCTGAAAATGTTTTCTCTGGCCCTAAGGTGGGGACTCAGAGCGGAGTTGGTGTTTTGCTGAGATGGAGGGGACAGTGCCCTCTCCCCTTCCCCTCCTCCTGCTGTCCCTCTCTTCTGGCAGCCCAGATTAGGCTTGCTTCACCCTCTGCCCTGCCTTAACTGTTAGACAGAGCTTGCTTACAGCACCAGGGCTGTTGAGGAGCGGGTGGGATGAGCCAGCAGGCTCAGATATGTGACCACACGGTGCAGACTCCTCCGAGCAAATCTTCCCTGAACACATGCTGCAGAGCCTCCCAAAGATGCTGCAGGGTTTTGCTCTGCAATGGGATAAAGGATTTCCCCACGGCAGTGTTTGGAGCGTGAGCTGCCCTCTGGTTTGTGGCAGCCATGGCAAATCTTGCTGTCAATGTGGCAGGATGAATTAAGGAGTTGCAATCAGGGCACCATAGGAAACCTGCAAGCTGCCCAGACCTTTGCTTGGAGCCCCAGCAGAGTGTGTTTGGGGCCATGGGCTTCTCCTGCAGTATCAGTGACTCTTGGGCCTCCTGGAGCTGAGCAGCGATGGCTGGGGCTCACGGGAGGAAGCTTTCCTCCATGGTGTGCAGGGAAAGCAAACAGGGTTTGTACAACCCTCACAGAGCTGGGCTGGAACCTGCTTTTCTAGTATGACAAACCAGGACTCCGTTGTTCTGCTTCCTTAAAGCAACTGTGCACTCAGGGGTTGGCTTTTCTGCCTAGAACTAATTCTTTAGCCATTAGGTAGAGTGGGGTAAAAGTCCCCGCTGGGTTTGTCGTCGTGAAGCTGTTGGATGTTTGCGTTGTAAGAGTCTGTGCCCAGCTGCGTGCTGGATGTGACTCCTTCCTCGTCAGGAGCTGGATGCTCCTGGATTAAATCAGAGTTCACCTGGAATAAATCACAGGCAGTCTCTCTTCTTCCATCTCCAGGGCTGTGCTGTCACAAACAGCTGCTCGCTGCAGTAGGTGAGTGGAGGCAGCACGTCCTGCCAAGCCTTAGTGTCCACAAATGACTAAATCCTGCCTGAAAAGTCCAAGTATAAAAACATTTACTTCTCAGTTTTTGGCTCGGCCGTGCCGATTGCTGGGATCCAGCCATCCTGGTTGCTTGGCCAAAGAGCAGAGCAGACCCTTGGGCTGAGGGCGAGGAGATGGGGGTGGGGGCTGCTGCAGGGCTCGGAGCAGAGCTGCAGCATGCAACCAGCTCACCGACGCTGCTGTGCCCGCTGGAGGAGCGTGCTGGCAGCATGCGAGCCCTCGCAGCTCATAAATAACTGTGGGGGCTGGAGAGCTGGGCTTGTGTCTGGGAGAGGAGCTGTCGTGCCAGCCTCTTTGCAAATGCAGCTCCTTAACTGTGTGTTTGGGCAGTGAAGCTCCTTCTCGCTGCTTGCACGGTGGGGGTTGGTGTGCTGCCTGAATTTGCTCGGTGGTGAATTTTCGGGTGGTGGTGGGTCTGTCCTCATCACCTGGCTGTGTCTGGTTCCTCTCCAGGTTTGCAGGGAGCTGGTGGATGGAAGGACTCGATGCTGAGTGTTCAGGGTGCTGCTCTGGGAAGGGAGAGCTCCGAGCAGCTCACAGTGAGGGCTCTGTGCTTTTCAAAATCTGTTTAACACAGCTCTGACTGGAGCAGGAAAGGGGATGGGGAGCAGTGTGCTCATAGCCCAGTCCAGCGAGGTGTCCTGGGAGCACAGATCTTCCTGTCCCACCTCTGCAGCACAGGCAGCTGCAAACACAGGTGCCTACAAACTCAGCTTCCATTGCTGGAAGCCCCTGACCTGCTCTGCTTCCTGTGCTCCCATCTCCAGCTCCCTGGTGGTCTGGGCTTGCTGTTGGTGGAAGTAGAAGAGCTTGGCTTTGGTGGCTGCATCTGGTTGCTCAGGATCAAGCAGCACGATGCTGCAGGGCCTGGTGGCCTCTCACTGTCCATCCTCTGCTCCCCCAAAGGACAGCCTTTGTCCCTGGTCTGAGAAATGCCTCTTGCAGGATCCGACTGCAGCATACGGGTGGAGATAAGGGTAGGGCTTAAGGCAAAAAAAAAAAAGCATCAAGAGAATTTCCTGCTGCTGGTTATGGAGGCTGGATAACACTGATTAACAGTTCCAGCTCCCATCTGCAGCCTCCCAGGGGAAGCTGCTCTGCTTTCCAGCCTCATGCCCAGCGCCTGCCTGGATCCACATGGGATTTGTGCATCATCTGCAGTTCTTGGTCCGTCTGATGGTTTGCAGGTACGTGGAGCTGCTGAGATGCTGCATCCTTCTGTGTCAGGACGGAGCCTGGCAGCCCAGACACCCCCCCAGCGTGGCCAGGCGCGGTGGTGAGACGCTGGTATGTGAGATGTAAACTCAATACCAAAGTTTAGATTACAGCCCTGTGAAAAACATCAGCTCCCCTAAATGGAGCCCAGATGGTGGAGGAAGCTGTATGGCGCGTGGAACCGGTGGAGGAATTGCAGGGAGTGAGCAGTGGGATGGGACCGAGGGGGGGGAGAGGAAAGAGGAGAGGTAGAGTTACAGCCCAGGGAGGCTGCACTTGGCCACAGCCCTGATGTGGGTCAGCCCATAACCCAGGCTGGATATTCCTCCACTCCCCCTTAACAGCAGCAACTCCGGAAAACGAATGTCTGCCGGGTTGCATCAGTGTAAACGCAGCGTTTCCAAAGCTGAGGTTTCCCACAGCCCGTGACAGCTGAACTGTTGGGCATGAGAGGCTGAGGGCTCTTGGGCAATGGACAGGAGGGCGGGCAGATGTGAGGCAGTGGCTGCACGGAGTGTTGTCTGGGAGCTCTGCTGGGGGAGAAGCTCCTGCATGCCAGCTGCGGCAGGTTCAGCACCGAGGGTCCCACGTGGATGCAGGGGATGGAGCTGCTCAGGTGAGACGTTGCTGGGCGTTTGCCTGGGCTGAGATTGGCTCAGGGTCCTGGTGTTGTAAAGCCAAGGTCCCAGGGCACGACCAGCAGGCTTTGAGGCTTCAGAGTGGAACGTGTTGGTGCTTTGGGGAGGGATGGAGTGATGGGGAAAAGCACTGGAGTGATGGGGGCTCACAGGGTGCAGCCTGAAGCTGGGTGCTGCAGGTGATGCTGCTTGCAGTGGGATGGAAGCCTTCAAGTAATGCTGTGGTGATGAGAGAGCTAATTAGTCCCTTCCTATACTGTGATCTGGGATGGCAGCATGCAGAGCCAGGATGGTGAGGATGTGCTGGGCGATGTGGAGTGCCCGTTTCCAGCAGGAAAATGAAATGAAATGAGCATTGGGAATGGCTGTGTTAATTGTCCCCTGTGTGAACTAGAGGGCTGCGGGAAGATGATGGGGGATAAATGCATTTATAGAGGAATTGGGGTTCTCTGAGTCGCTGTGAGGAGCCTCTGAACACATCTAGATGGGATCAGTGTTCTTCCATTAGGACCCTGCCATCCTTCTTCCCCATCCCATCCTTCCCACGTCTCCCTCCTTGTTAGAGCTGCTGTGTTTTTCTTTCCCTCCCCCTGGTAAAAGGAGAGGATGGAGAGGAGCAGGAGCCCCAGCCCTGCTGCCTGTGCTGCTGCTGCTGGGATGCACGTGTGGTGTTTGCCTCAGATGGAGCCCACATCCCTTGAGATAACAATGTGTGTGCAGGAGAAACACACCCCTCCCCTGGGAGATAAGCTTGTGTGCAGACAAAGCCCGAAGATAAACACCCAGGAAGGCAAACATCCAAGTTGTACACCTGTACGGGCACAGAGCACCTGCAGATACCCTCTGCAGCTGTGTGGTGCAGCTTCGGTGCTTGTTGGATTGGTTCTGAGCCTGTGCGTGTGCCAGGGGAGCACAACCGAGGCTGTGCTCTGCCCCGAGATCTGGAGATGCTCAGGGAGAGACGTGGCTGAGCTTTGTGCTCTCTCTGGGTTCGGTTGGCTGCAGCTTTCAAGGATGCTCGAAGCAGTGCAGACCCCGAAGTGCTGTTTCACCCCAGGGCTGAAGCATCTGCTGGAGTGTGGGGGGGTTGCTTTGGTTCTTCCTGCCCCATGTTGAGGATTTGGTCTCCAGAAGAAAGGTTTTGCGTGGCTGGAAGTTACCCAGTAGCTTTTAGGTAGCTTCAGTGCACAGCTCAGAGCCATAAAGCTCCTTTAAATTGCAGGAAGGGCTTTGTTGAGCTCCTCATTTCTCCGAGTTGTGAAATAAGCACCCATTAAACCGTCGCTGACATGGCTTTGCCGTAGTGGGAGTAATGTGTGGGGGATTTCAACACGCTGTGGGGACCTTGCCTTTGTGAGTGGGTTCAGGGAGAGGAACTGTCGCTGGTTTGGAAGGAGAGTGGATCTGCAACGCCAGCAGAGCTTGGGAGCAGCGCGTGGTTTGGGCTGTGCTCCCTGAGTTTTAAGGTGTCTGCAGTGATGGCATCTGAGCCTGCACCCAGCCTTCTGAGCTGTGTTTTCAGTGCCCGTGATGGGGTTGCAGCTGCAGCCAGCTCTGAGGTCTGCACTGAAGTGTGGACTCTGGCTGATGCGTCGTAGCTGCAGCCATTGGGTTTGGATCTTGCCTTGCTGTCAGGCTCCAGAGGTTTATTTTTCAGGACTGGGAAATAGTGCAGGTGCTGTTTTTTATATTGCAGGTCAGATAACAGGCTCAAGAGTCTGATGATGCTCAGCTCTGCCCGTGCTCTCTCTCCCAGTGCATCTCAGGGGCTGTTCCTGCATTATTTCTGAGTGTCTCAGTGGAAGTTAAGTCATAAAATGAGCACTGAAGCCACGAGGAACCGTGGGGTGCTGCGTGTTGTGCTGTTTTAGAAGCAGTGGGACAATAGCTGCTGGGTGTCACTCAGCTGCTGCAGCTTGTGACAGTGTTTGTGGGATACCCCGAAGGTCTCAGGTGCCAGTTCTCCTCTGCAGGTGCAGTGATGCTTCACCTTTGTAGGTAAAGGAGAGCTTTGGCTCCCCAGCCTGCTATGTGGATTGTAGAGATGTGCTCTGATACAAAATAAATACTGATACTGGGTTGGAACCGAGCAGAGGGTGGTGGTTCTGCGTCTCATCTGTCACCAAAGAGGCTTTGCTGCAATGCAACCTCAGCTTGGGGGCGAGCAGCAACCTGAGGAGCCCTGCATGGGCAGGCAGGAGCCTTGCAGGGCAGCAGATGCCAGCTCTGTGCTTCTTAATGGCTTTGTGAATGCTGCAGCTGGACGCTGACCTTCCTTGGGAGCCCCAAGGTGTGATGTGGATGCCACTGAGCAAAAGAAATGTGCCTGCAGCTTTACTTCTTTGGGCCTGCTTTGCTTTCTGACACCTCACGTGTGTGAGGTTGTGCCTAAATCTTGTTTTGCTAGCAGAGGTTTATCAGTAGCAGATGAAGAGCGTCAGCAGGAGCTGGTGTCAGGAGAGATGATGCCAGTGACAATGCCACGGTGCTCTTTGTCCTCAGAAATAACTGACCAGGGTTGAAGGCTGTGAGTCTGCTTCTGAATGGTGCCACGGGTGGGCTGACAGATAGCAGAAAGGACGTGCCATCCCCTCTGCAGCTCCAAGACCTCGAGCAGTTCCACATCAGAATGGGCCGTGGCTCATTGAGAGACTCACAGCTGCACAGTGCCTTGAAGGAGGACGTGGTGGAGAAGCTCGGGTTGATTTCATCAGCAGAGGAGACCCAAGGGATCCAGAGAAATGGAGTGACACGGTGGGGGCAGGAGGTAGTTTGCAATTTGTGTGTTGGCCCTGAAATGCCATCCCAGCAGTGCCACGTCTGGTCTGATTTCACATCAAATGACAGCAAAAAATGGTCCCTGGAGAACTGTATGAGACCTCGTTCCTTCCCAAGAGCTCACAGTTTTGTTTGCAGCTCCTGTCTGTCTTACTGGCTGCCTTTTTTTGTCTGTGGTTTGAGGTGTGGATTCATAACAGCGACAGTGATGAACCTTTGAAAGATCTGTCAAGCTCAAGGAGCTGGAAGGAATTTTTCCTTCTTGGTGAGACGGTGCTGTCGGGGCTGGATGTCCTGTTGGATGGTCTGGCTTACCCGTGAGTAACTGTGCTGTTGGGTGGAGGTTTTCTCCTTTCTGCAGGAGCCCAGACTGGATGATGGCCTATGACAGCGATGGGAACAAGTGATAGTGCTTGGCTAGCACACCGAGGTCATTTCACACCACGCAGACGTGTCGGGGATGGGTTGCCAAGTGAGCAAAGAAGGTGGAGGGTGTGACAGAGGAGAAGCCTGGGAGGGGCACAGGGTGTAGGACGGGGTGCTGGCACATCTGGAGGTGGGACAGAGAAACTTGCAGAAGGATTTGTGGGCTGGGGCTGGCGTGAGCTTGGGCGTGTGCTGGATCTGCGTGTCCTCCCTTCTGCTGCCTTATCTCCTGGCTTGGGGCAGGAGGCCTCCCAGCACTGCTGCTGGCTGGAGGGCATCCTTGCGTAACCCAACAGCTTTCTCCTCCATCCGTGCAGCTTTTTCCTCTCTGCTCTCAACTTGGGTGTTGCAGACCCACGGGAGTGAGACGTGAAATCTGGCCAGAGCTCGCCAAGCTGATGTGGAAAGCCCAGGTTAGAAGAGGGGAGACCATCTGTGTGCTTTCTCTATGTGCTTTTAGCATAGAGATGTCCTGGCTGGGGAAGAGAGGGCTGCCCCGAGTGCAGAGCTCACAGGAGGCTCTGGAATGAGCCAAGCTCCAGAAGTGGCATCTCATTACAACATCTGGTGGTTTTGTTTTGTCAGAATATCGAAATGAATTGCAGAAAATTCATGGCGTGCGTGGATTTGGTGCAAGGGTTTGGTCGCAATCGTTGCCAGCAGGTTTGTGGATGAGGATGGCATTGGGATGTGTCTTGAGGAATCTGAATGGGTGGACGTGCTGGAGCTGCCTTGGCTGAAAGGTGTCTGATGTGGGTGGTTTAGGTGAGTATGGTGCAGGTGAGAGCACCTTGGTGGTGTTTGCAGCTCCGTTGGCACCAGCAAAGAGAGGAGTTAGCATTTTCGTGGCAGCAAGTGAAAAATCAAAGCCCTGGCCAAGACTCTGCCTGGGAACTTTTTCATAGGGAAAAAGATTGCTCTGAGAGGCAAAGAATTGAGAAGGAAATTGGATTTGGGGCTGGGGGAGGTGGATCTAGGCCTGGACTGGGGCAAGGGGCTGCAGGAGGAGTTTGCACTGCCCTGGGTGTCTGTGCCACAGCTTCTCACTGCCCGGTGGGATGCTGAGAAACTGTGGTGTGTGCAGTGCTCTGGGTCCAGCTCTGGCAAGGCTTTGCTGGAGGAGGCCAAGCAGCTGGAGGAGGAGCTGCAGCCAGCAGAAATGGGACCTGCAAGGAGCGAGTTAGCTGGGAAGGTGAGCCTGCTTTTTATCCAGCTGAAATCACAGCCCACATCTCGTCTGCGTGAGGCAGGCTGCTCTTTCTTGATGCTTGCTCCATATCCTCTCAGCTCAGCGTGGGACAGTCCTGCCAAATCAGAATTGGACCCAAGCACTGCTCTGTGTCTGCAGCAGACACAGGCTCAGCAAAGCAGCTGCAGCACCTCCATCCCTCCTTCCCACCTGGGTGCCTGCTAGCTTGCAGGAGCCGAGCAAGCATGCTCCTCCCCGTGTCCATCCCTGGGTTTTCATATTGGTTTCTTCTCCAGCAGCAGCCACATGCCCTTTCCACAGCCCACGCTGTTTTTCTTGGGTTGCTGGAGCTCTGGCATCAGGCTATCAGAGCTGACGTCCCTGCCAGGACTCTGGCCAGACCAGCTTTTCTTCTTTGCTTATCACCTTCAGCTTCAGAAGCAGGGAAGCTGCCGCGCAGCTGCTGAGCCGTGGCAGATCTTTGTTTTTGGCAGCCAAGGGAGAGTGAGAGTTCAAGAGCTGTGATGGCTGCGGAGGGACCACCTAAGAGAGCATGGGAGGTTGGCAGGAAACAGCATTGAGCAAAGGAATGGCAAATTGATGTTGAAACTCCTGGAAGAGAGGGAGAGTTATTGCTGTAGAGAAGGAGAAATAACATGGGAGCACAGGGATGGCTTGCCACTAGATGGAGCGAATGGTCCTGTGGGGATTTGTCTCCAGCTTCAGCCCTGTTCCTTGTGGGAGTAGGTCCCTTCTTGCTTGGCCTGTTGCTGGGCTTGGCTCTGGGGAGCTGTCCTGGCAGCCAGCATCTCCTCCAGAGTGGTGGCCTGGGCTGTCACCACCCATTCAATGTGGGGCAGAAGAGTCTCCTTCAAGGATGGTGGGACCAGAAAGTGAATCTCTGAGCTCTGCCTTCATCAGAGACCTTCTGGGGACTCTTTGGTGAGCTGGTCCTTAGGTTGAGAGGCTCTTGTGTGTGAGGATGGAAGTTGGAAGAGCCAAGGGACATCTTTTCCAGCCTGAATGAGGTGGTGGAGCAGGTCCTGCTGGGCTCTAGGTGAAGGTAGGTGGACTTTTGGAAAGTCACCTGTGCAAGAACTGGGAACGTTCCCTTAGGATGTAGATTGAACCACAAGAGGACTCTTCTCACCCTGCAGCCACCCTTGGGGACCTGGTGACCTGCACCAGGGACCCCTCCACCTCCTGTTCTCCCACCTGTGGATCATTGCAGAGATGACGTGCTGCTTTACAAGGAGAGAAAACATGGGCAAACTCTTTGGGGACCAACTGGAGCATCAGGAATCCCTGCAGCAGCTCCCAGTGATGTGAGGCCACCCCATCAGGACACAGGGCTGCTCCTATCCCAACGCCAGCGCAGGGCTGTGAGCTACAGCAACAAAAATGCGTCCTTCCACTTGGGTGACTGCTCCCACTTTGAGATGAAAACATTTGTTCCTGAAATTGGAGTCATTCCTGGGATTGCAACACCCAGGCTGTGTTTCCAATTAATCTGCTGAAGTCGTCATGCATTTCCAAGTGCCTTGGCTCAGCAGAGAGAAATCTGGCACTGGGCTGGCTCTGAAATGCCAGCTGAGATGTGCACAGTATGAAAGGAGGAGAAAGCAGTCCTGGTGCACCAGACCCTGGCAGCTGGCACGGGATCATGGGGGAGGACGTGGGGCAGCTGCGGGATGGCCGTGGGGATGTGGTAGAACACAGAGCAGCCCCCTCCTGGGATCAGAGAGGCTTGGAATAGTTGTCGAATGACCATCGGGTTTTTCCTGCCTGCTTTCCTTCTGTTTCTGGGTGTGTGTTTTCTTTTGGGGGCGAAGGGAGGGGGGGAGGGGAAGGTGAAGTTGAGTTATGCTCAGTGTGCTCACTGCATCTGCATGGGGATATTTACAGCCCTAGTGCTGCAGCAGTGCTTGCTGGGGTGCTGGTGATGCATCAGCCTCCTGTCGGGGTGCTCCTACCCCCAGGGGGATGGGCTCAGAGCCTGAGGGTGCCTCGTTTGGAGCAGGTTGGTGCCTGCAGTGCTCCTCCTGGCTTTGACTGCTGCTACCTAGTCCAGCAAGCCAGCACGTGGCACGGCACAAGTGCAGAAATCAGCTTTTAAATGCTGCTCTGAGCTGGAGCTGGCACATCCCCGGAGTCAGCAGGTGCGAGGGGCAGCACCGTGGGATGCAGCACAGACCTGCTCCCATCCCTGCTTGGGTTCTGCTGTGCTGCTGGGGGCTCGAGGCAGCTCTCCTGAAGCACTGCACCTGATCCCTTCAGTTCTCCATCCTGCTGCTGCATCTCCGTGTCAGGCAGCACTGCAGGAAGGACGGAGAGCCCCCTGCTCAGGGCTGCCATTGCAGGAGGCAGGGATCTTGCCTGGAGCTGGAAGTGACCTGACGCATTCCTCATCTCCCATGTGATTATTATTATTATTATTTAGTGAAATGAAATTGGATCTGGAGCCCTGTCCCAGCTGGGAGGGAGTGGTGCGCTGCGTTCGCCCAAACGCTCATGGAAAAGCCGAGCTTGCGTAGAAATCTTCCCTTTCCAAGAATGAAGCTGAGGGCCCCCTCCCTCCTGAGTCAGCAAGGGTGATGGATGGGGAAGCTCAGCACTCTCCTGCTGCTGGGGTCACCGCTGCCTTTTCCCTTCAGGGGTCCATAAGGAGCGTGCAGATCCCTTTTACCCTTCGGAGCCTGGAGCGGGGATGCAGCATCCCCCAGCTCCCTTCTTGCCGTGCAAGATTTCCCTGCAGCAACGCTTCGTCTGGAGCTGGAAAGTGTTAAGGGAGGACAGTGACAAGTCCACTCCCAGATTGGATCATGCTTGCTTTCCCATCTGCGAGGGCAGCACTGGGGCAGAGCGTTCTTCTGCTGAGTGCCGTGCGAGCCTGCGCACCCTCCTCGGAGGCCAGCGAGAGCAGATGCATAAAAGCCTGAAAAAAGCCAGGGGAGTGAGGAGAGGGGGAGGGTTTTCTGCTGCTGTTCAGTGCTATAATGCATCCAGTTCTCTTGGGGACGTGCCGATTTCCCAAGTTTTGCTCTGTGAACAGAGCTTTCTGATGTATTAGAATAGCCCGTGCTGCGTAGATCTCGAGCAAGCGAGGATGTAAACTTTCTATATTTGCCTGCAGGAACAATAAGGCTGCTGCTTTCTATTTTTAACATGTCAAGAGGGACAAAAACGCACTTGGGAACCTTCGGGGAGCGGAGCAGCCGGGCTGCAGATGGGATGCCAGCAGTGCAGTGAGCAGCAGCTGCTGTGAGAGTGCCTGGTCCCACTTTGCAACAGGTACAGAGAGCTCGGGCTGGGCAGGGCCAGGGGGATGCAGAGCCCTTGCTGCCTGCACCGTGCTGGTTGTCCTTCCCCCGCTGCCCTGGGCTTGGCGGAGGAGCACGGGGCTGTTTGGTGCTGTCCCTCTTCTTTCCTGCTCCTGTTTCTCCCCTTCTTGAGGCTGAGGGTTCTTCTGCCAGCCTCACCCGCTCACAGGCAGTGGGTTTACGTTGGTCTGGGTTGCTTGCAGGGTTTTCTGGCTGCTGATGTGCAGGGTGGGCACGTGCACCACTCCTATAGAGCAGGAGGCAAGGGTTTAGTGCTGAACCTGTTCCCTGGGGGGGGCTTAGTTTCACCTCCCAGGCTGGATGCAAGGGAAGGATCTTCTGCTCTCTTGTTGGTTTTGTTTTTCCTCACTGTGCCGTGGAAAAGCCCAGAAGCTCTGGGAGAGAGGTTCATCCCAAGCGTGGCTGCTGGGCACAGGGAGACCGACCACAATCTGAGCACACTCAGATTTGCACTTGGCCAAGAAGCAGCTTGGGCTGTGCATCACATCTTGCTTTCTGTTCCTAAATCCCCTCGGAGCTGAGTTTGGCTCTGGGTTTGCTGTCCTGGGCTGGGTGCAGCTGCACGGGGCTGGGACAATGGCAGGAAGCTGCTGGCCATGCAGTCCTTGCTGCTGGCCAGGCACTGGGGCTGCGTGGAGCCGCCTCCGCCGCTCCTCCCGTGCTATTTCCATCGTATTGTGTGCGGAGGAGAGGAAGGATGTTTCCAGCCTTCTTCCTTTCTGCCTCAAAGGGATGTGGGGGAGGGGGTTCTGCTGGCTGCCCGCTGTGCACGGGGCCCTGAAGTGCTGTCCTGCTGTGCCCTGGTTGAGGGACTGCTGCATTACCATAGAACCATAGGACAGCTTGCATTGGAAGGGTCATTGAAGACCATAAAACCATAGGATGGTTGGGTTGGAAGTGACATTAAGGATCATGGAGGCATAGAATCACAGCCTGGGTGGGTTGGCTGCTGCTGGGCTCGTCCTCAGGCAGGACTGCAGGGATGGGAAGGTGTGAAGATGCCTCGGAGTGCATTGAGGTCTGAGGGGGATGGGGAAGGATCACCTGTGATGAAGAAATAGGGCTTTGGATTGGGTTTTTTGGGCAGGGGGTACTTGTAGCACGTGGCTCTGGTTATGAACGTGCTGCAAAACCAGTGCAGTGTGGTTGTGGCCATGTGAAGTCCCAGCTCCTCGCTTTGCCAGAGGGGGATGGGTTCCCATGTGCTGGGAAGTGGAAGCAGAATTCATCAAGGTGGTACGAGCTTCATTGTGACCCGTGGTGTTGCACATTCCCCTTTTCCTTTGCTGTTTCCACCTGCTGCTGCGTTGAGCCCAGGTGCCAACCACCTGCCCGAGCCCACGCAAAGCTGCCCTTGTTTATTTTGTCTAATAGCAATATCACCAAAAGGAGGAGGAGGAGAAGAAGATTTGGGGGAGTTGGGGAATACCCACTCCGGCTTAATTGCTTTTAATGAGCCTGATGGGGCCGGCTGCCAGCGAGATGGGGCTGTGCCAAGGTTCCTGCTTGCCCGTGAGAACCACAGGGGTGTGGTAGCTGCACCTCATTCTGCAGCTGCTGGGAGAGATCCCAGGGCTCCCACCAACCTCTGCCACGCTCGTCCTGCTGTGCAGGGTGGCTGCGTGGGGCACGCTGGCCACGGGGATGTGAGATGATTCCTGAGAGTGACTGTGCCGAAGGGGTTGGGAGGATCTCTTGCAGCTGCTGGAGCCTCGAGCATCCTCGGGGCTGAGTGCAGCACTGCAGCGTGCACCCTGCGAGGTGCTTGGTGATATCTGGGGTCCTGGGTGGGGATGTGGTGTTGCCACCAGCTCTGACCCTGAGTGGTGGTATCAAATCCACCAAGGGACCACTGCGTGCATCCCTGACGCATGCATTCCTTCCTTGGTGCAAGGTTACTGCTGCTGCACTGGGCTCGCTAGAGCTCTGCTTGCTATTTTTTCTCCTCCAGCAGCTCAGCAGCAGGAACGAGCCCAGCATTTGAAGCAGCATCCCCTCCGTGAGCACCCACCGTGCCCTGCTGCACCCTCCCTGCCCTGCTTTGGCTGCTGGGGACACCCGTGTCCTGCAGGTGCTCTGTGCATGCTGTTCCTGTTCTTTCCTGACCAGATCTGGGATGAACCCTGCTCAGACCCGACCCTGCTGCCTCGTGTGGCTTTCCCAACCCTTGCTGCACAGCCCAGGAGCTCACCCAGCTGCTCACATGTACCTGTGCTGACCCAGGCTGGCTGCTGCTGGTGTCCCCGTGGCACAGTGGGAGGTTTTCTTGGATCCAGGCACACTTCAGTGTCCTCCGTGTTGAGGACTCGATGCCTGTGCCTTGCCCTGCTGCACCAGCTTCGAGTTCAAGGATGCATTTCTCAGCTTCTTGGTGAGGACCCAGGGCAAAGGATGGCAGAGGAGTATACCTATGCAGGAAATTGAAAGTGTTGTGGCTTCCTTCCTCTGACATAAATAGCTCTTGCCCTAAAACCCACATCTCAGCACCAGTGCTGGTTGGAGAGGCGATGCTGAGGCACTGTGAGCCCTGTTTCCCCGTGCATCCAGTTCCCAATGTGCCATGCCTGTGCTGTTTGTTCCTCCTTGCTCTCCTGTTTTCTGCATTGCGTTGGGCTCGAGTTATTTTTACCCCCTTTTTTTTTTTCTCCCTGTGACCAAATCTGGCTTCCATCCCCAGCTTTGGACCTCGGCCAGTGCTTGCCAAAGGGGTTTCCTTCTCTGCAGCCTGCAGAAAGGCCTTGATTAAAGGGCAGATCCCCTTGAGGAGTCACTGGGTATTGTGGGAGCTGAGGCTTTTGTCTCAGCAATTCCACATCAAGCGAAGCACCGCTTGTGAGCCCCGAGCTCCTCCCTGGGGGGTTATGAGTCAAGCTGGGCTCTTGCTGTGTTGCACGCAGCAATTAAAATGAGGAGGGAATTAAAAAAAAAAAAGGGCTGAGCTGGAGCATTGGTGACAGCACAGCAGCGACCCAGTGCTAAGTAAGGCTGCTGAAACCTGGAGGGACTTAAGCAAAGGGAATGCAGTGCTGGGAGCTGGGTGGGATGCTGCACCCAGGGACAGTGTCACTGGGGACCCCAGTGATGCTGCGGGCACCAGAGCAAAGCTGCCACCATCCAAACTGGTTGGGAACGCTCTCCTGAGCTTGTGCAAACGGTTGGTAATTGAGGGAGAGGTTTATGTAATCGTTTGATCTCTCCTCTGCTTCCCTTGGCACGGAGGCAACATCCTCTCGTGCTGATGTAACGAGGGAAGGCGAGGCGTCCTGCGTGCTGCTCGGGGCTCTGCACCCACCTGCTCCGGGTGCAGGGAGAGCTGCCAGAGCTCCAGCAAAGCTCTGGGAGCACTGCTGGAGGGCGGAGGTGCTGAGGCTGGACGCTGTCTCCTTCTGGAGCCTGCACTGCAGGAGGAGATGGTGCTGTTGGAGGACGCCGGCGTGCTGGAGTTTGGGCACGGCAGAAGGACTTGCTTGCTTGGAGCTGCTGCACGTCATCTGCTTTCGTCTCCTCCTGCGAGGCTCGGTGGGGTTTAAGGCTTCGGGAGCAGGTTGTGAGCCCTCACCCTTTCTCCTGCTGCTCTGGGGTCCGCGCTTGCAAGGTGAGGAGCTGCACGATGCTGTGGGCTGCACAGCAGACCCCGTCCAAGCTGTGATTCCAGGTGAGGGGCTTTGGGGAAGGGAATCCAGCAGGGAGGGATGGTTCCTTTCCTGTGCTCTGTTTGGCTGAGGACTTCTCCTGATTCCTGGCACTTTCCAGCAGCAGAAGCTGCCCACGTGACTCTGGCAGCCTGCTGGCAGCCTCTGCTTCCCCTTCAGCAAAGCTCTTTGGTGCTGGATTTCAGGGGAAACAGTGGGGGGAGAGGCTTCCTGGGGGCAGTTTAGGTGCTGCTCTTTGGGATGGGGCTGGTATGGGTGGAAACTGCAGCCAGAGGTGTCCATCTGTGGCGGGGATAGATCTTATGTCTGCCCCGTGAGCTGTCAGCCCCACCTCGTGCCAGGGTGCTGCTCACGAGGACGTGAGAAATCAGTGAAAATGAAGTGAGCAGTGTATGCTGTGCTGCCTGCCCCGTGTCTTGCTTCAGTCCTGTGTCCTCAGCTCTGCCCCTGCACCTCAGCACCCTCAAATTTAAATCTGAACCACCACCAGCAGCTTTGGCCGTGCAGGTTTCCAAGCCCATCTGCTTCTGCACGGATGTGGTTGGTGCTTTGAAGGTTTTCAAAGCCTTCTCCCCCCACCCCAGCGTGGAACAGGGGCAGCGTGGGGGATGCTGAGCTGCTGGCGTGCTCTCAGGATGCTGCGGGATCTGCATGGAGTGTGAGGGAAGCTGCCTGGTTTTAAGCATCGCCTGCAGCAAAATTCAGGGCTGGGAATACATTCTGGGGCTTTGGGGGTAATTCTGTGATGAGGGGTTACCTGCAATCCTCTTTGCCCCCGTGGGCAAAACGCTTCGGAGGCCGATCCCACAGTGTGGATTTGGGAGCGCTTTGAAAAGCTGCCTTGGAAGAGGCACCAAAACACACCTGCACAGCTCCTGCCCGAGCTGCTGGCTGCGTTGTGGGCACCCACATCCCTCCTGCAGGGGCTGCTGGACCCCGGCATGCAGCAGGAGAGAGCAGGAACACACTGCTGAGTGCCAGCGGGTTTGTGAGCCCTCCAGCGCTTTGTGTCCTCTGCTCTGTAAGGATGCTGCAGGTACAGCGTGCTCCTGCCCGGGTGGATGTGGTTTTCCTTCCCCTTTTGTGTTCCAGGAGGGGAAGATAGCCTGGTGAAATAAAGCTAGGCTTTCTGCATCTCCCAGCTCGCTGCCAGCATCAATGAAGGCAGCAGCTCCAGGTGCAGAGCGTTTTGCTCCGGTGCAATGCAACCCGACCCCAGCGGAGCAGCGAGCTGTGAGATTTTGGATCCCGGAGTCATAAGTTTCAAAACGTAACTGCACGTATTTGTGGGGAGAAAATTCCAGGGAGGGCTATTAAATGTCTGACTCAAAGGTCACGAGCTGCAAATAACCGGTGAGAGTCATCCCAGCCAGCCCTGGGCCGTTTGCTGCCTTACATAGGTCTCGTTTGCAGCTCAGCTTCTGATTTTGGGTGCTGGAAATACCTCGACGATGCGCTTTGCTCTCAGGTGTGTGTGCGTGGTGGGGTTGCTGGTTCGAGGTGTGTTGCTTTGCATCGTGGCTCATGCTTGGGTTGCAAGGTCCTGTAAGGTGACTGCCAGGCTTGAAATCATCTCAGGTGTCTCGGATATTTTGGCAGCTTTCTGCTGGGGAGAGGGGGAAAAAAAAATAAAGGATGGAGTTTGTAAGAGTCAGAGTGAAGGGAATACGCAGTTATGCCCTTATGGAAAAAGTCTTTAGGGCTCGTCATGGACATGCATCATCCCCTTCATGTTTTGGAGCAGGAATGTGATGTCTGGTAGGGAGGAGTGGGACCCACCCACATCAAACCCTTGGGCTGGAGCGAGCATCCTGCTGCTCCTGCAGGGCCGGGCAGGAGAAAACTGCCCCAAACGCTCCGATTTCATGGGGTCTGTGCAGGCAGAGGGGCACATGGAGCACCCCCACGGGGCTGCAGCACCCACAGCCACGTCCCTCCTCTTTATAGAGGGTGAAGATAACGGGGTGGTGATGCTTTTCCCATCTTTGCGGGGAGAGCAGCACCGTAATTAAAGCCACTGTCTCAGTGCGTGTGCCCCAGGGGCTGCAGAGAGGTTATGTGAGGTACCCCAGCTCCGGGATTTCCTATTGCTCGAGTCTCAGCTTTGTGATCTTAATGTTATTTCAACATAATCTTTTTTTTTTTTGTGTGTGTGTGTGTGTGTGTGTGTGTGTGTGTGTGTGGTTTCTTATTTAAGTGTTTTTAATTTGAACAAATCCCCTCCAGCTCATTTTTTTGCTGCTTGTGCGTGGCTCTGGAGAAGACCTTTTTTCCTTTTAGATTCGGAGGAATGTTTTTAATCGCACGCATCTTTCAACCCGGCTGAACTCTGAACCTTTCACAGCTCATCAGCAGAAGATGGGAAAGGGGTTTCAGAAAGTGCCTTTAGCTGCAGCTCAAAGCAGTGCTGCAGGACCCGGAGGTGAAGGACTGCTTTCTCCCATGCTTGCTTTGCTCTGTGAATTTGTGCTGGTTTCTTCTGCCTTTATTTCCCCTTTCTGTAAGCGTTGCAGCTCCGGGGGAATACCGAAGCAAAGATTTCTTGGTGATGCTTTTTGCTTTCCCAGAGAGCTGTCTGTCTGTCCATCTTCCTGCAGCAGCGTGGTTACCCATTTCCCCAGCAGAGAACACAGAGTCACCCCCCACCCTGTGCCCCAAGGTGGGGTAACCCTAAATCCAGCGCTCAGTGGGTGCTCCCAGCAGGCATCACCCCCACGGAGGAGGGAGCAGAGAAAGCAGAGGCTTCACTGCAGGAAAAAGCAGCTCGGAAAATCCTCGTAACCCTCACATAGCCGCGTTCACCCCGCAGCTTTCCCAGGGCCTGTTGCAATCTCCCCGTCCCCGTGGAGGAAGGGTGGAGCAGCAGTGTGACCTGCACAGGTGGGGAAAGGTTTGTGCAACGGGCTCGGTCGCCCTGGGCCATCGCCTCCGCGCTGCTTTCTCCTCCTCATCTTCCTCCAGGCACGCTGGCTGAGCCACGTTTCCCTCCGTGCCACCTGCCTGCACCCACTGCCCCAGAAAAACAACCCTGGCACGGGGACGGTCGTGACAGTGCCAGCTTCAGCAGCACCTTCCCCCCCAAATTCGAGCCGTGCCGTGCTCGCGTTGCCCCCCAAAGCCCTCCTGGGGCTGCGTTGTTGAGGGGGAAGCGTTGGGTCCTTGGGCTGTGTTTGGGTGGCAGGGTGACGTGCTCAGCGCCGGCCTTCCCATGCGAACGTTCTTGCAAACTAAAAATAATTCGTGGAAAAAAAAAAAAAAAGAAAATGTTGGCAGCCGGGAGAGGAGCCTGGCCCCGAATCCCTCCTCTTCTCTGGGAGCAGCAGGATGCTTGTGTTGCCCTACCCTGGTGGCTCTGCTGTCCCGGTGTCATCCCCTCTAAGGGGGGATTTCTGCCTCCTTAGGAGGCTCGCATGGATCCCCAGAAGGATTTGGGGATGGGAGCCCTGGGTTTGGGGTTTGGCTGTAGGGCCCTTCCTTGGGGCGAAGGGAAGAGGAGGAGCGCGTTGCTGGCCGCCTGCCCCCGTCATGCGGAGCTCCGGAGAGCTGTAGCTCTTGGCTCACATCCCAGCAGAGAACCCCACGTGAATTCGAGCCACGAGAGGGACGGCTGAACCCGACAGCCCACGGGGAAGGAAGGGGAAGAGGGGGGGGGTGGGGGTTTGTGGGGGCACCCGGAGCTGTAGGAGGGGTGGGTGGCTGCCCTGGGGTCCCCATGGGGGTGAGGGGGGGGGGCTGGGGAACAGCTGTGCACTGGCACTGGGTGTGCAGAGCACTGGTGCCTGTTGGCTGCGGGGATGCTCGACTGCCTTTTTCCTGGCTTGGGGCACGCAGTGAGGAGTTGTTTTTTTGGCTGCTGGCCTGCCCAGCCTCCCTTTTCCCCCCCCCAGCGCACGCCTTCCCTCTTCCCTCCCCTTCCTTTGTGCTGCTTTGGAGTTTGTTTTTAAAATGGCTCAAACGAAACAAAAAAATGCCCCTTTTGCAGCAGAGGGACGGAGGGGTGAGAATGGACCCGTCCTAGCTGAGGTTGGGGCTGTGCAGGGAGATCCCTCCGGGTGTTTGGAGCATCCTACGTGGAGGGACTGCTCTGAGAGCTCCTCTGGATGCCATCAGCTGTGGGGATGGAGGCTGCAGTTTGTTGTTGGGCTGCTCCCCTCCTCCCCGTCCCCTTCCTAAGGGTGTTCCTGCACACACGGAGCTCTTGGAGCCAAGCAATGATAGGTCGTGTTATTTTGCTGGTGCCTGAAACGTGTCGTTGCAAACACTGAAAAATGAAATCTCCAGCAGGGAGAAACGAAGGGAGCTTCAGCAGATCCTTTGTCAGCTGTTACCGTGGCTTTCTGTATGGGCAGCATAAAAGCAGGGCAGAGGAACTTGCACGACCAAGCAGAGGGCTTTATTGAGTGGTCTCTCACTTGCTGACTTTGCTGCTGCAGCACACAGATTCTTGAGGGGAATCTGGGCCCTGTCTCCTTGAACAAAGTGGTTTTGAAGGTGGGTAAATGCAGGCATCTCTCAGCAGTGGTTGGCTGCTGTTACCCTCGGTCAGGCTGTGCGTGGAGTGGGGCTGCAGGTAGGGAGCATCCCACCGTAGGGATGTGGGTGGGTGCTGTTACAAATCCCCATCTCCCACCCTGAGTTTTGCTCGTTACAGCCCATCCCCGTGCACTGGGGGAGTGCTGCAGCCTTCCTCCCCTCGATCATCCTCCTCCTCCTCCTCACGGGGGCATGGGAACTGTGGGGAGTGAGGAGGAGGCATCTTTATCGCTCACATCCTTCAAACTCGCTGATGTTTGGCAAGAATGCAGGGATGGCTGGAGCTGGGAGATGGCAGGAGCTCTGCAGAGATGGGAGCAGCAGAGGATGAGCTGTCAGCACTGTGAAGGACGTTTGTGGAACTGGAAGGGCTGAGAGCAGGGGGAGGGGGGGACTTCTTGCTCGGGGTAACTCGTGTTGCTTCATCTGATGTGTCTGAATCGTACCCTATGGTGCTGGGGGTCACAGTGCACCCCTTCCAGCCCCGGGGTGTGGGAGCTCGGCAGCTCTCAGCCTCCAGCTGTTATTTCCTCCTATCACCCAGGCTGCAGCAATTAGAACTAATTATCCAGAGACAAATGAAATCCCAGGCGGTTATCAAAGAGATGAAGAGAACCAGGTCAAACCCCTGCCGTGGGGGAGCTGTATCAGCTCCTGTAGGCTGGGAATGAGTATCCAGGGGGTTTTGCAGCATAGGGAAACGTTTGCCCTATGGATCAGGGGCAGCACTGCCTGCCAGGCACTGCAGGACGTCCCAGCAGTGCTGGGGCTTTGCTGGGTTTCCCCATTGCACCACGGGGCTGAAGCCTGCAGGGATTTTCTCCTGCAGTCGTCAGCAGAAGCTCCCTGATGCTGTTGAGGCTGAGATTTGCACAGCTCAGGGCGTGGTTCTCCGCCTATAAAAATAACATTTGCATTTCTTTTGTTGTTTTTTTGTTTTGTTTTGATCCTTTTTAATTTGATCCGCTTCACTACTTTAGGAAAACAATTCGTTCTCAGCCCGCAGCAGCTTGGGCCCTGCAAGTGCATCCCTGTGCAGTGTCCTTTCGTTCTGCATTTCCTGCCTTTCATTCCTCTGCTGCAGTGCCAGCGTGGAGCTGTCTTGGCTGTGTGGGGTTTTTTGGGGGGGGATGCCACAGGTTTCTTGGGGCTGTCTGCGCATCCTTCAGTTGCTGTTGTGCTCACTCATCGCAGTGTGGAGCATCCTCCGCAACCTGTGCTGGGTGTGGCTGCTCTGGGGGTGGCAATGGGATGGTTATAGGGTGGCAAACGATGTCCCAATGCCTCCGTGACTCCATCTGGGCTGCAGGACCAGCCCTGCTCCGTCGGAGAGGTCTGCAAAGCAGCGGAGGTGGCATTGCTGCTCGGAGCCTGTGCTTCCAGAGCTGTATCTCAGGTTGTGGGGTTTTGTGGCAGCAGTGCCACGCTGTGAGGCTTCAGGAGCTTCGTGGTGAAAGGCTCCTGCTGCAGTGGGTGCTTTAGTCTGTCTCTGGATGGTCCTGTGGGCTTAAAGGGGATCCCTGTGCAGGGTGGGAGCGCCTTTGTCAAGCAACGCTGCGGTGTCAGGGAGAGCTGCCTGCAGCACCTTGGAGGCACTCCAGGGGTGTATAACGTACAGGATTTCTGCCTGGATGAGGCTCTCCCAGGCAGCACACGGGATGTGGCAAGCCCTTCCCAACAGCAGGACACGTTCTGCGTGTTGGGATATCCTCATCCCCACGTTCACGCTGCTTTCCCAAGGGTGGGAGGCACAGGAACCCCTCTGCGTGCTGCTCCTCACCCATCTGCATCCCGCTTTGTGTCCCAACAGCTGCTGTGACCCCGTGCACCTCGCCGCGGGTGCCCCAGGCCGTCCCCATGGACCTGCGCATCGGGCAGCGCGTCGTCAAGCCCGGCTCCGACACGGCCTTGCTGGCCCTGAAGCACACACAGCAGCTGCAGCACCAGCTCTTCCTCGCCAGCCTGCACCAGCAGCAGGTGGAGCAGCTCGCCCACCAGCACGTCAGGGTATGGATGCTTGTAAAAAAAAAAAAAAAAAGATTACTTTTTCCCCCATCGAGCCTGCAGCTCGTGGTGCTGCGTGTGTCTGCCTGGGTAGGATCGTAGAGCCATAGGATGGCTTGGGTTGGAAGGACCTCAAAGTCCCCTTAGCCCACCCGCTGCCCTGGGCTGCTCCCACTCTTCCATCAGCCCCCCCAGGGCCCCATCTGTGGCCATGAGCACCTCCAGGGATGTGCCCCTATTTGGGCAGCATTGCCAGGGCCTCTCCGCCCTCTGAGCAAAGAATTTCCTTCTCACATCTCCCCTCTTTTAGTTAAAGCCATTGCCCCTTGTCCTCTCGCTGTCAGGCCACATGAAAAGCTGCTCTCCCTTCTGTTTGTAAGCTCCTTTTAAGTACTGGAAGGCCGCAGTGAGTTATCCCCAGAGCATTCTTCAGGCTGAACCTCCCCTATCCCCTCAGCTTTTCTGTGTAGCAGAGGTGCTCCAACCTCTGAGCATCCTCGTGGCCTCCTCTGAACTGAGACTAAGGCACATCTAATTTGCTCCAATGAAACACCACATCCTTGTCAGCCCACTGGGTTTCCAAAAGCGGTGTAACAGTCTGTTGCAGTGATGCTCCATCCTCGTGGCATGGATCCCCTGGTGCTGACAGTGCCCTCTGTCCTCTCACAGGTGACCATGGAGACCCCACACCGTGAGGCAGAGCCTGGGCAGCAGGAGCAGGAGCTGCGGCAGATCCTCAATAAGGACAAAAGCAAACGAAGTAAGAGCCTCGCTCTTTTCTGCCACGTGGCATCTCTGCCCAAAGAGGCAGTTCCCCAAAATCAGGGGGACCAAACTCACAGGGAGCGAGGGTAGAGCAACTTAGAGCAGGGGCTTAGCAGGGAGTGCTGCCCTTAGCCAGGCCACGCTCTGGGTGCTCTTGCTTTGAGCATTTATATCCTGAGCATCAAAGAGCCATGCTTCAGGAAAAAAGAGCGTAGGGAAGCCTGGCTCCTTGTGAGCAGCAAGCTGCACCCTGGCCAGGATCTGTCCTTTGTATTCTTCCTATTAATGCCAGCCAAGTGGTGGCAATAGATCCCTGCTTTGATGTTACGCTCTGCCCAACAGCCACTGCAGTGCTGCAGCCCAATCCAGAGGTGTTTGTGGTACCCCATGCACAGGGCAGGGCACAAATTGCCTTCCAGAGCTGGCAGACCCCAGCCTGGAGCACAAGGAGAGGTCAGGGGGTGCTGAGGAAGGTTTGCACCAAGCAGGAGGGCAGACCTACTGCTGCAATCTCCCTGCGCCATCTAGTGCCTGCAGCATCACGAGCTTGCCGAGCTTTTGGAGGTGCAGAACTCTTCTGAGTTCCACTTCCATTTGAGTCTGAGCTCTCTCAGGATGCTGATATGTTTCCAGTGATATTTTTTCCTGCCGAGGTGCAGGATAGGCAGAGCCACATGCCATCAGCTGGCAGTCACCATGTAACACCTGCAGGTGCCGTGGCCAGCACAGTGGTGAAGCAAAAACTGGCTGAGGTCATCCTGAAGAAGCAGCAGGCAGCAGCTTTGGAAAGAACCAGCAACCCCAACCCTCCAGCCATGCCGTACAGGTAAAACAGGAGCAGACTGACTCACCCAGCTCAGGGCAGCTGCTCAGGACCCTGCAAACATTTTTGGTGGTGGGTTTGGATGAGTCAGGGCGTTGCTAATCGTCTCAGCAAAGAGGGAAGGATCTCTGATGAGGTTTTTCCCCACAGGTCTCTGGAGCCTCTGGATCCTGAGGGCCCTTCCCCTCCTGTACTCAGCACCTTCCTGTCCCCGGTCCCCAGCACTTCTCTCGATCCCCCAGAGCATTTTCCACTGCGGAAGACAGGTAAGGCTGGGGCCTAACATCACCTCGCTCCTGCAATGATGCTTGCTTCCAAGGGATGCCTGAAGCTGAGAATTAACCCCACCAAGTCGGTCCAGCTTTGCCCCTAACCCATGGTGGGGCTGGGGCTGACTGTCCTGTCCACTCACAGCGTCCGAGCCCAACCTGAAGGTGCGTTGCAAGCCCAGGAAGTGCCTGGACCGCCGCAAGAACCCCCTGACGCGGAAGGAGAGCGCTCCCCCCTCTCTGAAGAGGAGACCACCTGAGACCATTGGTGAGGGCTTTGCCTGGATGGGGAGAGCTGGAGGGGCTGGAGCAGCCTGGGGTCATGTATAGTGCCTGCCGTGGGGGATCCAGGGGAGAAATTAATGCCTCAGAGGGTTGGCATGTTGTTGGTGCCCTCTGTGGGGGCAAGCTCTGTGCTGTGATGGTACAGGGGTGGACGAAGCAGGGAAGGTTGTTGCTGCAGCTGTGTTGTGCTGATTTTTGGGCCTTTGATGGACCTCCAAGGCTGGAAGCATGCAAGGTCCTGAGTGAGCACAGCTGGCTAGGCTTCGTCCATGGCTGACTGCATCTCCAGCTTGCCACATGGCCAAGGGGATTTTTTTGTCTCTAGGAGGCAAACTGGGGAATTGTTGGAAGGAAGGAGAGCTTTGCAGGGTTGGGACAGGGCCGTGTAGCCCTCTCTGGGTACAGGTGCCCATTTTCCCTGTTTCTCTTCACGCACAGATTCCTCCCCAAGCAGCAGCAGCACCCCTGTGTCCGGCTGCAGCTCTCCCAATGACAGCCTCCCTGCCGAGCACGGAGCTCTCCCTGCTGCCTCCAGCATGGCCCACGAGGTGAGCTCCTCAGCTTTGCTCTCTCACTGCCATCCCAGACTCCAGAGAAGCTAGCACCCCTCCCTGGGGACCCCAGTTCTGCACCGAGCTGCCCTTAGCCCAGCTGTCCCTGCATGGTGGGACCCTCTGCCCAGTGTGGTGACGTGTGGACGTGCCCTCCTAGTGCATGTGCTGTCCCCCTATGGGTCCCTGGTGCCCCTGGCCCCGAGTGTTCTCGCAGGCAGCTGGGGCTGAGCTGCCCACTTCTGCTGCCTGCCCCAAGCTGCTTGTCCCACGCCGAGCTCTGCAGTTCCCAGAGCAGGAAACTGATGGTTCGTGTTTGGTGCAGGCACCCCTGGCCCAGCGCCTGATGATGCAGGAGAGCTCCCTGGCCCAGTTTGCCCTGCAGAGTGCAGCCTCCCTTCCGGCCATCACGCTGGGATTGCCAGCCACCACTAGTGCCAGGGTAGGTGAGCAGGTTGTAGGAATCCCCCAGTCCTGGGCAGAGGGTTCCTGCAGGGCAGGAGAAGCCCCTTTTTTTTTGTGGGGGGAGTCTTGAGGTCGCTGGGTGGGTGCCTGCCATGTGCTGGCTCTGAGTAGTTTGAGGCTGCCCTTGGGTATGGGGAGGGCATGCTGTTCCTTCTCTGTACTGTGTCCCATTGTTAATCTGGTCCTTTTCTCTGCAGGGAGATGCAGATCATCGCCCTCTCTCTGGCCTGGCACACCGGGTGCCTGTGCTGAACGGGCCTGTCCTCACAGGCACACACTCACCCATGTTCATCCCAGCTGGCTTGGAGCAGCACGAGGCTGGGAGCCCCTTGTCCCCTCGGCTCCAGCCCGTCATCATCCTCGAGCCCTCGGTCACCCATACTCCACTTGTGGCAGGTAAGCATTGAACCTGGGGAAGGCACAGGGGCCAGCAGCACTCAACCCATAGCACTGAGCTTCCCGTGGGGCAGGCGGTCTCTTGCTTTCCCATTTCTCTTCCTCAAGCTGCAGCTGAGGAGATGGAAGATGTCGAGCTTAGCATCTGCCCAACGGACAAAGCAACGCCTCACCTCTCCTTCCTCTCCCCTGCAGTGCCAGGTCTGGGGACAGTCCCCTTCTCCTTTGCCCCATCGCTCATCTCTGCAGAGCGCCTGTCGCTCCCAGGCCACCACAAACCACTGGGCAGGACCCGCTCGGAGCCCCTGCCCCAGAACCCCAAGGCCATCCAGCAGCAGCTGGTGTACCAGCAGCATCACGCCCAGTTCCTAGAGAGGCTCAAGCAGCAGACACACCTGGGCAAGGTGAGCACGGGGCTGCAGGAGGCACCGGGAAGAGGGTGCTGGCAGGATGCAGGATCACGCAGCCCTTTCTGCAGGGCAAGCGAGCACCCGATAGCCAGGGCTCTGCAGTGAGCTGAGGGGCTGTGCTCAGCTTCGTTAGCTCCCATCCTTGGGTTCTGGGCTGCCTATTCAGCCTGCCTTGTCCCCTTTCTGTGCTCACTTGTCACCCCTGTGCTTGCAGCGCATGGCTAAAACCAGCGAGAAGCCCCGACTGCGACAGATCCCCTCCTCAGAGGACATGGAGGCAGAGGGGACAGAGGCTGGGGCTGAGAGCAGCGAGCAGGCGAGGGCACGCGTGGAGCCCACACGGCCGGGGAGCAGTGGGAAGGAGCCCGAGAGGCCTCAGAAGATGCTGCAGCCTCAGGAGGAGCTCGTGCTCCAGCAGGTAGGAGAGGAGCGGCTGGGATGGGGCTGTAAGAAATGGAATTCCCAGCCCCCATCAGTGCGTTCCAGAGCCACTGCGTTTCTTACCTGGTGCTTTGGCAGGGGGGTTGGACTCGGTGATCTCTTGAGGTCCCTTCCAACCCCTGTAATTCTCTGATTCTTGGTGCCACGTGAAACTTTGCACAAACCCAGCAGTGCCCTGGTCATGGGAAGCTCTGTGAAGGGCTGCTGGGGTGGGTAGGGATGCAGGCACCACACCTTTCCCTTCCTCAATCCAAGGGGAGTTCACCGGGACAGGGACGTGATCAGCAGCCACCTCTGGTGCCAGCAAGGCTGGGCATCATCCCCAGAGTGCTGGCATCATCCCCGTTCTGTTGCACCTTGCATCGGGGCTGCCCAGCACTGCAGTACTGAGCCAGCAGAGAGCAGCAGATGCTGCCTAATACATGCCAGCCCCAAGCCCTCCAGCATGGAGGGAGCTGTCACATCCAGATGCTCTAGAGACAATCTCCTTCCTAGTGGGGTGCGTGTCACCCGATGCTGGCTGATGTGCTTACTGCAACCTCTCTCCACCAGGCCTATCTCTGGGACCCCTACCAGCGTGTACAGCAGCAGCTCCTCAAACGGCAGCCCCTGGCTGACTCCCCCATGGTCCCAACCATCCTCACGGGGCACAGACCTCTCTCCAGGGCCCAGTCATCTCCTGCCACTGCGACCATCTCCCTCCCTTCCCAGGACACGACCTCCAAGGCACTCTCCTTGCCGGTGCAGGAGCAGACCACCAAGCCCCACTTCACAACAGGTAGGACACAGCCCCTGGTGGGAGTGCTCAGTTGAGCGTCACTCCCGATCTCTCCTGGGCTCCTAAATTCCTGGGAGCGACCTGAATCTCTGCAGGAGGAGCAGAGGAAGGCGTGAGAGTTCCCCTCTCCTTATCTAAGGTGCCTTTTCCAGGCAGAATTTGCCTTTCTGGCCCCACAGCTGCCATCCTGCTCATCACAAGGGGTTGGTTTCTCTTCCTTAGGCATCCAAGACAGCTTGTGCATCAAAAAATAGTGGGGCAGAGGCTCACGTGGTTTTGATAAAGGTGTTCTCAGGCAAACTGAATCATTTTAAGGCCTGGAAAGGGGCAACATTAGGGTTGGCAGCACTGAGAGCTGGGCATCCAGTCCAGGCTTAGGACAGCAGCTCTGCTCTGATGTTGTTGCAGGGCTGGTTTATGACTCGGTGATGCTCAAGCACCAGTGCTCCTGTGGTGACAACAGCAACCACCCAGAGCACGCGGGGAGGATCCAGAGCATCTGGTCCCGGCTGCAGGAGAGGGGTCTGCGCAGCCAGTGCGAGGTGAGGAGCAGGGGAGGGGGTGCTGCTACGAGCAGATCTTGCCCCACAAAAAGGAGATAGGGCGTCCTGCTCCCCCACCTCCGTCCCTTTCGTTCCCAAATCTTCTCAGCCTGTTGACCACCACTGTCCAAACAGCTAAAGGTCTTGGGAGGGGGCTTGCACTTGGCTGTGGCTGATGCTGGTGTGACTGTGGCCATGAGCTTGCTGTGCTGGAAGATGGGTGCAATCCCTGCTGAGATAGCAATGAGGTGTTTTGCCAGCTTGGGGAACACCAGTATCAGCTCTCATCTGCTAGAAGAGTTACCCTGATCTAGCAGGACTGACTTTGGGCCACAGAGAGGTCCTACAACTGTAGGAAAACAGTGCTGGTATCTCCTGTCTGTCCATCCTGGGGTGGCTCAGTCACAGCCCCTGTGCCCTGCAGTGTCTGCGGGGACGCAAGGCCACCCTGGAGGAGCTGCAGTGTGTCCACACCGAACGCCACGTCTTCCTCTACGGTACCAATCCCCTCAACCGTCTGAAACTGGACAATGGGAAGCTGGCAGGTGAGCCCCCCACCTCACCCCCACTTCTGTCCCCGTTCCCTGGCTCCGTGGCTCTGAATCCTCCTTGTCCCCTCCTTGCAGGGATTCTGTCGCAGCGGATGTTTGTGATGCTGCCGTGTGGAGGGGTGGGGGTAAGTGTTCCTTGCTCAGTTTTTGGATGGGGTTGTTCGTTGCTGAGGGCCTGAGTGGGGAGGGAACTCCCAAAGCCCCCCACCCTGTATGTCTGTGGGGTGTCCCAAGGAAGCTGGGAGCCTTGAGATGGCCAGGGCAGAGGTCTCTGGCCTCCCTGAGAGGAGAATGGACTCAGCCCAAGCAGCAGCAGCCTGTGTGTGGACACAGGGAAGTGCCCCAGCCTCCCTCAAATGGGAGCAGCACGTCACTGTTTCCTTGGAAGCATCCCACCCATGAATCAGACCCTTCCCCTGGGGAAGCCAGCTGCCACAAACCCCTGCAGCCACATCTGAGAGCCCAAGGGCTTTAGGAGGGAGCAGACCTGTGGGATGGCCATCGTGCAGGGGCATGGACAGTGGTGTGGGGACAGCAGCTTTCCACTTCTCTCCAGACACTTCTGTGGCCTCTCCTCTCAGAGCTTTGCTGCCCTGGTTTCTCTCCATTCATTGCATTCTCTTCTCTTCCTCTCTCCCTGTCTCTGTCCTTTTCTCTCTCTCTCTTTCAGGAAGGGTCTCACTCCATGCCTTCCTGCTGCCTCTTCTGGTTCTCCTCCTCTCCTTGCCCCCACTGCTGGGCACCAGCTCTTCTCAGCCTCGTTTACATCCACTTTCCCTGCTCTGCCTCCTCCCCCTGCCCTCCTCTGCCCTGCTCGAAAGCAGGGGCCTGGAGCTGCCCCCTCCAGGGGCAGAGGGGAGCATTTGAGTTGCACACATGGAGTTGATCAGAAGAGACTTGAGTTTTCCGGCTCTGGCTCGGCCCTTGACGTGATCCTGAATCAAACCAAGATGTTTGGTTAAACAATAAAATAAGATAAAGAAGGTAACGAGCGTTTTCTCAGTCACTCCTCCTAGCCCCTGGGTGCAGGGTGAGGTGCTCCATGTGCAGAGCTTTCCTGAGGGATTGGGGTGTGAGGAGCTGCTACCCTGACTGCTGTCCCCGCGCAGCCACCGTGGAGCTGAGGAGCTTCGCCCCATGGTGGCCCAGACTTCATCCTCTGAGCAGGGTGGCTGGCAGAGAGCGTGGGTCCCCCAGCTGAGGTGCCCTGTCCCCATCCCAGTCTGACTGTTCCCTTGCTTGCAGGTGGACAGCGATACCATCTGGAATGAGCTGCACTCCTCCAACGCTGCCCGCTGGGCTGCAGGCAGTGTCACCGAGCTGGCCTTCAAGGTGGCCAGCAGGGAGCTGAAGGTAGGGTGAGGATCCCGGGGAGGGGGTCACACCAGCAGGCCCCGCAACAGGAGTGGCTTGCTGGGCTGTGATTTTTGGGGCAGTGGTGATGATCTCCTCGTGGGTTTTTTTTTTTCTTGTTTTGTCCTCAGAATGGTTTTGCTGTGGTGCGACCGCCCGGACATCACGCGGATCCATCCACTGCCATGTGAGGGCCCCTTCTCAAAGGGGTGGTGTAGAGGGGAAGCCCCAGAGTCCAGGTCAACGCAGGGCCCTCCATGCTGTGATAACACTGATGGTTCCATATCAGCAACCCCAGGACCCTTCTGCACCCAGACCAAGGGGGCGAGGGGAGGCAGAGCCCACTGTTGGTGTGGGAGGGGTGCTCAGGGGGTCAGGGTGCTGACCAGCTCCGCTTTCCTCTTTGCAGGGGGTTCTGCTTCTTCAACTCAGTGGCCATTGCTGCCAGGCAGCTGCAGCAGAAAGGGAAACTCAGCAAGATCCTCATTGTGGACTGGGTAAGTCGCTGCTGTCCCCCAGCAGGTTTACGTGCCTCTCCAGGACATTCCAGCTCTGATTTGGGGCTGGACCTGAGAGCAGAGAATCCCCTTTGGGTGTCTGGCTGCAGGAACATGGCTGGACCCCCCTGGCATGTCAGGGTGGGGGAATGGGATCAGATCTGGGGACGGAGGAGCCTGAAGCAGGGCAGGGATCCAGGTGCTTTTAGCTCCATTAGACCTTGGGGCAGCTTTGAAGCCATAAACAGGAGCACTCACACCGTGTCTCTCTGTCCCTGTAGGACGTTCACCACGGCAACGGGACCCAGCAGATCTTCTACAGGGACCCCGAGGTTCTCTACATCTCTTTGCACCGTCATGATGATGGAAACTTCTTCCCTGGCAGCGGGGCTGCTGACGAGGTGAAAAGCACAGACAGACCCCGAGATCCGTGCAGCTCTGCTCTGGGGACAGCTCCTTGCTTCAGTGGTCCTGCAAAGTGAGAGACCCTGAGGTGTCCAGCACCGAGCAGAGGTCTCCATGGGAGCTGATCTCCATTGCTTTGATTTAATGCAGGGTTGGGGTCTCCTGTTCCCAGGGCGTAGGTCGTGGTGAGGCGTGGGGCTGCCTCCCCCCCGCTGATGGTTAGGGGGATGGAGAAAAGGGGCTCTGATCACCTCAAGCCCTTTGTCATCATCATCTTTGCTCTCCCACAGGTTGGTGCTGGCCCCGGTGAGGGATTTAATGTCAACGTAGCCTGGACTGGAGGGCTTGACCCCCCCATGGGTGACCCTGAGTACCTGGCAGCTTTCAGGTACTGCTCTCTGCATTCCTCTGCGTTTCCCCCAGCTTCAGGCCAAGCCAGCCCTCAGCACTGTTTGCTTTTTTTTTTTCCCACTCCGACAGGACGGTGGTGATGCCAATTGCACACGAGTTCTCCCCCGACGTGGTGCTGGTATCAGCTGGCTTCGACGCAGCCGAGGGACACCCAGCACCCCTGGGTGGCTACAAAGTCTCTGCTAAATGTAAGCAAGTTCCAGCAGCACCCTGAGCTCTTCCCATTGCCCAGCTGAGCTCTGGAGCTGCCAGCTCCTCACAGAGCACAGGCACAGCCCTGAGTGGCACAGCACGATGGGGGGGTTGGTTTTTCATTGGGCAGGGAAGCTGACCCTTTGGGTTTTTTGTGGCAGGTTTTGGCTACATGACGAAGCAGCTGATGAGCCTGGCTGGGGGAGCCATCGTCCTGGCGCTGGAAGGTGGCCACGACCTCACAGCCATCTGTGATGCATCTGAAGCCTGCGTGTCAGCCTTGCTGGGCAATGAGGTGAGAGCTGGGACCCCCCCAGGGTGGGGGCTGCGTCCCTGTGGAGAGTATGTGCTCCCCCTCTGGATGCTGGGACCTGTTGGGTGCACTGGGAGCAGGGTGGAAGCGCGGGTTGCGAGCCCAGCTTTGGGCACGGCTCTCTTTGACCTCCCCATCTCTCTCCCCTCGGCAGCTGGACCCTCTGCCAGAAGAAAGCATGAGGCAGAAGCCCAATGCCAACGCCGTGCGCTCCTTGGAAGCCGTGATCCAGGTGCAGAGTGAGTGTCCCAGAGCTGGGAGGACGGCACAAACGTTGCCATTCCCTCCTCTGTCCAAGGGAAAACCACCCAGGGAATGCTGCGTGAAGCACCCTGGTGGAGCCCTCCACCATCCTCCTCCTCCTCCTGGGTGCCCCGTGCGTGCACTCACATGTGAACCAACCTCTCCTGACCTTTGCTTCCCCTGCAGGTAAATATTGGGTGGCCGTGCAGCGCTTTGCTTCCAAGCTGGGCTGCTCCTTCCTGGAGGCTCAGCACCACGAGGCAGAAGAAGTGGAGACGGTCACAGCCTTGGCCTCCCTCTCGGTGGCTGTGATGGTGGAGAAGAGGTGATGCTCTTCGTCACTCGTGGGACGTGAGGGTGGCCCTCGTGCCACGTGCCAAGCTCTGAGCTTTGGGGGTGCTTGGCATCCCAGGGGTGGGTCGATGTCCCACAGCCCAGTGAGCTGCTGGGCAGGGCTGGGTTTAAACTGGTCTCACTGGATGTTGTGACCATTCTTTTTGCTGGGGAGCTCTGGTCCTGGAACCCTCTCATCCCAGGCAGCTGGGTGTGCCAGGCGATCCCTCAGTGCTGCAAAGAATCGCGTTGTGTTGGGAAGAGCAGGTCTCATCTCACGTGTTGTATTTCTCCAGGCCTCAGGATGAGCCTATGGAGGAGGAGGAGCCCATGAACCAGTGATGAGCAGTGATGTTCTCTGCTCCCCTGCTTCCAGGACGTGGTGGGACTCTTCCCGAGCCCAGTGCTCGCTCTTCACTCCTGGCTTCCCGTTTGCCACTCACTCCCTGAGTCACAGTCCTGAAAGGGGCTGGACCTTTGGCTGCCACCTCTGTGGGGCATCCAAGAAAGGATGCTCCTGCGGCCACCCAGGATTCGGCCTCCTGCTCGGGACAGACGGAAAAACCACCTCCCTCTGCACGGCACGGTGTTGCCGCCCTGAGACTGTGCCTGCAGTCAGTCCTCAACCTTCAGAACCCAAAAATCTTTCTTTGGGGATGCACAAGGGGCCACCACCCGTCTGCTGCAGACCTGCCCTTCTCCTGGGGATCTTCCTCACACTCGGGGGAAGGGGTATTGGGATGGATGTTGTGGCCGCACCATCAGAACTGCACCCGGAGCTCCTCCGCAGTCGTCCCATGGAGAAGCAGCTCTGTGCCTTGCTCGAGAGGGACAGGCTCCCAAAGGCCTCCCCAGTGCTCCTCTGATCCTCTCTGATAGGGAGAGAGCGTGCCAGTGCCGTGGGCTGTGACCTCATTCTGCACGAGAAGGGTTTGGAAAGCTTTGGATGATGCACCCATTGCCTTTCAGCCGGGGAAGAGCAAAGGCCTCAGTGCCCAGGATTGCACCCGTGGGACATCCTAACCACTAACCAGAGAGCGAAACCCCTCTGGTGCCGGGGCTCTGATTTGCACTATATACATAATGAGATGTGCTAATGTGAACCTTAACGTACTCTTCTTTCCGTGGGGAATATTGGGAACAAACACCCGTGTGCGTGTGTGTGGACGTTACCGCGGTGCCTTGAGCCCTTTCCAGTGTCCCTGCAGACCCTGGATGTCTTCCAGTGTCCCCTCGGAGTAAGTGGCACCCGGTCCCTCCCCCCTCTGGTGGCTGCACCCCCTTGGGTTCCTCTTCTCCAGCTCAGATCACCCTTGGAGCTCAGCTCCTCAGGGACCCCCGAAGTTCCTGTCCCCATCTGGGTTGTACTGGGATGACAAGAGGTGGGCTCAGCCCTCCCCAAGTGCTGCGTCCATCTGGATTTGCTTTCTTCCCCTCTCCTACTGCGGCAGAGCATCCTCACCCCGAGAGCCTCATCCTTCCCTGTGCCCCACCCCCCCTCCCCCACCCGTGGGCTCTGGGTGTCACAGTGGGGCTTGGAGAGCTGGGGAGGAGGGGATGGATTTGGGGATGGAAGGAGGGGGGCAGGCTCCATCTGCAGGCCCAGGGAGGAAATTTTGTATAAAAAAGAAAAAAAAGGAAAAAAAAAAAGAAAAGAAGAAGAAAAACCAACCAGATCTTGGAAGAATAAACATTTATGTGTCTCAAATTGCCCTGAGGTTTGGGGGAGGGTGGGAGATGGTTTGGGGGGTGGAAAGGGAAGGAGATGTCACTGTGCTCTTACTGTGTCCGTGGGGACAGGAGGGGACAGAGCAACGGCAGCGGGTGGCAAAGCCCCCCCAGTGCTCCCCCAAATTCTCTGGGACCCTTTGGGGTGGATGCTCTTCCTCCATCCCAGGGGGCAGTGGGCAGGAGCTGCTGTTTCTCCAGCCTTGGGATGCATGAGGCAACCCCAAAGCACGAGCAGTGAGCGGCCCCGTTGCTCTGAGCTGTGGGTTCTCGTTAGGTTGGGGCGTGGGCAGGGCTCAGGTGATGGGATGCTCCTGGCTGTGCTCCCCTCCCTGCTCCTCCAACCTCTGGAGGAGAGAGCTACAGCCCTTGGAGGAAGAATTCATCCTCTGAGCCCACCCGGCGCTGCCTGCTGGAGCGAGGGGCACATCCCAGCTCGAACCAAACCCTTCTGGAGCAAAGGCCCATCCCAGAGTGCAGCCATAGGCCCTCCAGCACAGCTCCTCGCTGCACACATCCCATCCCATCCCTCGGATTCGCTTTGGTTACCACGAGGCAGAAGCTGCATGCAACGGGACACTGCTATGGCATGGGCTGCTGCACCAGCACCGCCCCACTGCAGCTCCCACAGCTTTGGTCCCAGAACAGCATGGTTTGGGGCTCAGCACGAACCCGATCTGAGCTGGTGATGCCCATGGGCTGACCCACGTCAGAGCTTCGGGGCTTTGGGGAGCGGGATTTTCCTTCCCCATCACAACCAGCTCACCCCACAGTGATGCGTTTTCAGCACGACCCCGTGCCGGGTGGGCAGCGTCCTTCACTGGGATCACAGTGCTCACCCACCCCAGCAATGGGACCCAATGGGAAATACAAACCCCCCCCAAGCACAAATCTCGCAGCGTGTGAGCAATTCCTCATCCCTAGAGCAGAACCAGAGCTGCACCCAACGAGGGGAAGGGCACAGCTGAGCCCCGCGGTGCCTTCCTGGAGCAGACACCGCTTTCAATTCATTTTCCGAGCAGTGCTGAATGCTGAACAGAGCTCTCCCCAAGCTCCTTTCATGCCCCGACGCCTTAACGCCGCTCAACGAGACGTATTTATAAATAAAAGGGAATGAAACATCCGCCCGGCAGAGCAGACTCCGAGCGGGAGCAACGTTCCCCAAAGGGAAGATTTATCCAAGGTCCTTCAAGATCGGCAATTAAGCGGAGGGCGACGCCAGAAAGACGATAAATCCGAGGAGACAAACGAAGGGCACGGAGGATCAGCCTTCCCCCCACCCCCCCCCAACACTTTCTGCTTCGTTTTCTCCTCCAGCAGAAAAGAAACCATTTTAATGCACTGAGAGCCCTGAGCTTTGGGGGACTTCAAACATGGCTTTTTCTTGCCCGAGGGCTCCATCCCTCCTTCCCCGGATGATGGCTCCCGCTTAACGAGGGCACATCCCCATCCAGCTCCTCCAGCGCCCTTTGATATTTAATAGGCTGACTTCCATTTGCCGGCTCAGTTCCCCTACAGGGGAGGGCGAACGAATCCCACCCCCCCAGCGCCAGCACCGCTCCCTTCTTTTTGTTGTTTGCTCAGCAGAACCTCCTCCCATCACCCAGCCCGAGTGGGAGCTGCAGATTGGCACAAAGCAGGTTGTTACCCATGCAGCATGAGGATGCTCTGCCTGCAGGAGCCGCCGGGGACGGATGGGAACGTTCAGAGATGAGCACACCACGAGGGGGATTTCATGGGGAGGGTTTTTTTTTTTTTTGCTTTAGAAATGTCTTTAGGATCGCTAAAGGTCTTTCGTTGGTCACGGGAGCAAAGCTCCTGCTGAGCTCTCAGCTCAGATAAAGAGGTCTGGAGGTCTGCAGCCGTACCCTGCGCTGCACAGCAATGGGAGGGGACCCTCACCACAAAGCCCCAAAGTCCTCAAGGGAAGAGCTCGGGGTGTCAGCGAAGTGCTCCTCAGCACGGGCTCCTCCCGCAGCTCTCCACGCTCCGGCCACGTTTCCGTCTCTCTTTTGAGCAGAGCTGTGCAGCCCCTCAGCATCAGCTGCATCCTCGGGTCCTTGGGGGCGGCATCACGGAGCCCCACGTTTGGGAGATCCCCCCAGGATGGGAAACAAGAGTTTAATCACGAAATGAAATCCCAACGGGAGAGCTCTCCATCTTCAGCCGCCGTATGCACCTCCGTCCCCGGAGCTGCTCTGGAATTGGGACTGTTCGGCAGTGGGACTCAGCCAGGGTCCCCGCATGGGTGGCATCAGGGCTGCTCCCCAGCCTGGCAATGTCTCAGCGGGGACAGCTCTCCCCCTTTTCCTTCTCCCTCCGCTCTTTCAAGATGTGAGGATGGGGCAAAGAGGAGAACTTTGCCCTCCGGCTTCCCACAGATGCGCCCTAAAGACAAAGGCAACGGGAACTGAGAGCACTCAGGAGGGGCTGAGCACATCCCATCCCACCCCACAGCCCTCAGTGGCACAGATGAGGATCCCACAGACACCACACTGCGGGCATGGGGACGGAGCTGCGCATCATTCCCATCCCCTTTTCTGGCCCTTTATGGCCACAGTTTTGGGAACAGCTCTGCCCATTTACACTGTGGCTCCAAGAAGAACCATCCAGGAGGAGAAGTGGCACCTAAGGAGGGTACACCGAGGTGACCAGGAGGAGAAATTATTTTCCCAATGGGTAACCCTCATTGGGGTGGAAGATAGAGTCCCTACTCCTCTTGCAGTTGGCTTCCCCAAAGCACCGGGCAAGCCCTGACCCCAAAACCAGAGCTGGGATCCAGAAATGCCAAAGGAAAGCCCAATCCTGCTTTAGGGAAACCAGACATCTGCATGCTGAGCCCCAGCGGGACGAGCTGGTTTTGTAGCAGCACGCAGAGCACGAGGAGGGGTGGGCTGGGAGATGCACGATGGGATGTGGGATGCGGGTTTTGAGGCGTGGGATGTGGGTTTCGAGACGTGGGATGCGGGAGCAAAGGACGTGCACGCCGCACCCTCGCCATACGTACCCCGGCTCAGTGGGACGCGGACATGGACCAAGCCCCTTCCATCCTCCACACGGAGAAGGCGTAGCTGAGCCTCTCGTGGGCCAGGTAATTGCAGCTGGTGATCTTGTGGTCCAGCTCATCGCTCTGCAGCACCTGGTACAAGAAGTCTATGTAGCGTGCCGCCAGCTTGAGGGTCTGGATCTTGCTCAGCTTGTCGGAGGGCAGCGTGGGGATGATCTTCCGCAGCTCCGCGAAGGCGTCGTTGAGCGATTGGGTCCTCTGGCGCTCCCGGACGTTGGCGATGACTCTCTGAGTGTGAACGTCCTCGAAGGACTGCGGCACGGGGCTGCGTTTGCTGCGCTTGCCCTGCGGCGAAGCGGCTCCGCCGTCCTCCGCCGCTTTGCCCGCTTGGCCTCGCTTGCGGAGGCATTTCTTGTGCAGCCGATCGCCTTCCTCCTCGCTGGTGGCCAGGCTGCCTTCGGGAGACTCCGGGCACATGTTTTCCTCCTTCATCTTCTGCTGTCGTGAGCCAGGAGCCTCTCCCGACGCTCTCTCACGGTGAGCGGAGCATCGGAGGAGGCAGCGCCGAGCATCCGTCCTTCGGCCACACCGAACTTCTCCAGAGCCCCACGGAGCCCTCCAAGGAGCTCCGTTGGTTTTTCCTTTGGGCGAAGGAGAGGAGGGAGTTCGGATAACTTTGGGGAAAGGCTTTTGCTGATAGGGTGAGGAGGAGTGGGGGCGGACCGGGCGCAGACCAATGCAGCAGTGCAAGGTAACGCAAACAGCACTGGAGCTTATGGGTTCCAGATTTCCTCCCTTCCTCCCTCCACCGACACCCCCAAGCCCTCCGGCACAGATGCTCCCGCCGCCTGCTGCCTGGATGGCAAGGGTTGCTGCCCGTGCCGACGTGAACACCGGCCACGGATTTGGTTTTGGTCTTCGTTTTAAGAGCCCACAAAAGCCAGCCAGCAATTTTTGTCTGTCCAGCGTGGAAGAGAAGACTTTCGCCCATGAGATGTTCAAGTGGAAGTGTGGAGCAATGGATGCCCCAACGAGCGATGACGGATGTGCTCTTAACCCAATGTTGGATGGGATGCTGCTCTTAGGAAACAGCCCGACAGCATGACAGGTTCAGACCCTGCTCCTGGCTGGATCCACATCCAGTTCAGCTCCTGATTTCCAGGGGAAATCACATTCTCTTGGGAGCAGGAGTGGGCATCCCCACCATGCTCGTTCATAGAGTCACGGAGTCATTAAGGTTGGCAAAGACTTCCAAGACCAACACTCCAACCCCAACCCCCCCCCCACCACGCCCACTAACCACGTCCCCGAGTGCCACATCTCCCCATTTCTTGAACACCTCCAACGTGTTTGCCCAAGGAAACCTCAGTTCGAGTCTGCCCACGAAGACGTGCCCGAACCCAGCAGCAAAACCCCTTCCATCCCCTCGGCTTCCCAACGACCCCCATTAAAATTCTGCTTTTTCACCCTCCACGCATGCCGTGTTTTCACATCCCGCCACACATTTCTCCTCCCTCCCTCCCCCCCCAAAAAAGCACCTTTGAATGGGAGCCAGCGGATCATAGATTTAATAAAAATAAAAGGAGGAGATGCTGAGAGAGGAGTGTCCCGTGAGGAGCAACCGATGGGATGGATCCCAACAGCTTTGCTCGGCAGAGCCGCGGCTCAACGCGCTGCTCACACGCGAGCGTCGTCAAGGACAGCGGCCAATATCAGCTGTTCCTAATGCGGGAAGACAATAGATCACAGGGGCCTGGGAAAGCAGAGGGAAAACAAAAGGGCGAGAGAAAAATCCCCCAGGGAAGGGGAGAATTTAGGCAGATCCCGGCTCCTCTGATCCCGCGCTTGATGGGGTTGGCTGAGCTCCGCAGGAATGGGATGGCAGCCAATTGACACCAGCTGGGGCACGGGTTTGTGCCTCTGCCTTTTGTTCATCAATTTATTTTTTTAATTAATGGTCGGTTGTTGTTGTATTCTTTCCGAAAAGAAGTTTAATTCTGTTTTGAGCTCGGGGTCGTTGATGTTATCCTTGGGCAAGTGGATTCGAGGTGCTTTGATGGGGTGGGGATGACCGGTGTTGCGCCCTGAACTGCTCAGTGGGGTTTTTTTGGCCCACAATTGGATGTTTTGTGGCCACAGTGTTTTTCCCCTGAAAGGTTTTGATTTGTTCCTTCGAGCACTGCTGGAAGAGCATTGGTAGAAACTGCTCATGGGAAGGCCGTGCGTTGCCAAATGGGTTTCGAGAACTTTGGTTTCCTTTCCAGCTCGCTGGGGGTTTTGTAGAGCTCATTTTGACGGATCAGTAAAAAATTCAGGCCTTAAAAATGCAGAGAGAAATGGAAAAAAAAAAAAAAAAGGAAAGAAAAAGAAGCCTGGCTCATTTGGTTCGGTGTGATGCCACCAGATGGGAGAGGGGTGGGGTTCCTCCCCGTGTCCCAACACTCTGCCCCCATCCATCCCACTCAGGGGCTTTTGGGATGTGGATATCTTGGAGTTGGATTGCAGGGGTTGTGGGAACTGCTCGTCACTTTGGGTGCCTGCAGATCACAGAGCCATAGAATGACAGAATAGGTTGGGTTGGAAGGGACCTTAAAGATCATTGAATGATAGGATGGTTGGGTTGGAAAGGACCTTGAAGATCATGGAACCATGGGATGGTTGGGTTGGGAAGGACCTTAAAGATCATTGAACTGTGGAATGGTTGGGTTGGAAGGGTCCTTGAAGATCACTGAACCATAGGATGGTTGGGTTGGAGAGGTCCTTGAAGATCACTGAACCATGGGATGGTTGGGTTGGGAAGGACCTTAAAGATCATTGAACCATGGGATGGTTGGGTTGGAAGAGATGGCACTGCCTAACAGAGCAACACCACCGTACCTCCGGTTCCACCTCCTGGAGTCTCATCTGATCCCATAATTCCTGCCCTAACCCAGCAGCCATGACCTGACGGCACAGAGCAGAGATGCTCAACCCAAACACCCCACACAGCGGGGTTGGGGCAGCCCACGTGCGACCGTGTGCAAATCCAACTGGGGGTTAAAACGTGGCCCCCTCCCCTCTCCGTGGGGCTCAACGCGCTGCCGGGATAACACAGCCCATGTGTGAACCAGCAGCTCCTCTTTGATGGAGCCTGCAAACAATTCCGGGCACAAAACTGGGATCCGAACCCCGATGCTGAGGTTCTTTCGGTGTTGAGTTCTCGTATTTATTATTATTATTACTAATATTTCTTTATTATTATTATTATTATTTTAACTGCTCCTTTTCCCTCGTCCGAGAACCCAACACCAACCTCCTTTTTCACCCCAGCGCAAAACAAATAAATAAATAACGAAATAAAGAGGGTTTGGGGGGGGGGGGAGGAGGAGGAGGATGGGGCTAATAAATATCCGACATGAAAGGCGGTCGGGAACAGCCGCTGCCCCCGGAGGACGGCAGAGCAGCTTCGGTTTCGCAGCTTTTTCTCGTTATCGCTTCCCGAGAGTGGAAACATGTGTGGGGCGAATAGAAATGCGAAGCATCCGCCGCCGCGTGATGTTACCGCGGTGACGGCGGGGCCGTGGGGATGGGGGGGGGACACGGGGTGGGGGGTGGGGTGCGGTGTGGGGCTGCGGATGGAGGGATGGGTGGAGGGATGGATGGAGGGATGGAGGGAGGGAGGGAGGGAGGGAGGGATGGAGGGATGGACAGACAGAGGGATGGAGGGATGGAGGGAGGGATGGAGGGATTGACAGACAGAGGGATGGAGGGATGGATGGAGGGATGGAGGGAAGGATGGGTCGATGGAGGGATGGAGGGAGGGATGGATGGATGGAGGGAGGGATGGACAGACAGAGGGATGGAGGGATGGAGGGAGGGATGGAGGGATGGATGGAGGGATGGAGGGATGGAGGGAGGGATGGATGGATGGAGGGAGGGATGGACAGACAGAGGGATGGAGGGATGGATGGAGGGATGGAGGGAGGGATGGAGGGATGGATGGAGGGATGGAGGGATGGAGGGAGGGATGGATGGATGGAGGGAGGGATGGACAGACAGAGGGATGGAGGGATGGATGGAAGGATGGATGGATGGAGGGATGGAGGGAGGGATGGATGGATGGAGGGAGGGATGGACAGACAGAGGGATGGAGGGATGGATGGAGGGATGGAGGGATGGACAGACAGAGGGATGGAGGGATGGATGGAGGGATGGAGGGAGGAATGGATGGAGGAATGGATGGATGGAGGGATGGAGGGATGGAGGGATGGATGGATGGATGGATGGATGGAGGGATGGAGGGATGGAGGGATGGAGGGATGGAGGGATGGAGGGATGGAGGGATGGATGGTGTGGGGCTGCAGGCAGCTTTGATCCGCACCCCGCAGCGCTGATGGACGTCCGCGCCACTCATTTCCTTCTCGCAGTGACATCACGTTCCTGGAACTCTGCAAACTTTTTAAGAACTAAAAGATGTTCCCCCTCCCAATCCCGCCCCCCCCCCCAACTTCTTACCACCACCACCCCCCCCTTTACTTCTTACCGCAATGAAACGCGGCCCCGACCCCGCGGTGGGGGGGGGGGTGGAAGGGATGGAGGGGGTGATGGAAAGGATGGGGGACCCCTGGGGTGGGGGGCAGTGGGAGGGCAGCACTCGGCCCGGGGTGGGGTCATGGCACTGCAGGAACCTCACGTGTGGATGACGGCACTGCCATCTTCTTCTTCCTTTCCTTTTTTCTTCTTTTTACCTTTACCCTCTTTTCCTCCCTCCTTTCCCCCTCTTTTCCTCCCTCCTTTCCCCCTTTTTTCCTCCCTCCTTTCCCCCTTTTTTCCTCCCTCCTTTCCCCCTTTTTTCCTCCCTCCTTTCCCCCTTTTTTCCTCCCTCCTTTCCCCCTTTTTTCCTCCCTCCTTTTCCCTTCTTCCTTTTCTTCCTTATTTCCTTTATCTTTCTCTTCATTCTTCTTTCTCTCCTTTCTTTCATTCTCCTCCATTTTTCTTCCTTCTTTTACCTCTTCTCCACATGTTTCCCCTTCTTCTCCATTTTCTCTTCCCCTTTTTCATCCCCCTTCTTCTTCCATTTCCTCCTCTCCCCCTCCATTTCCTTCCAGCTCCCACAGCATCCACCCCCTGCATCCCTCTGCCCACCCCACGGCTCTCTGCTCTCCCATCCTTCCTCCACCTTTTCCCTGTTGTTCCATGCCCTTTGTCACTGCATTATCCCCCCCCGGGATGTTCCCTTTGGAGGTTGGAACTGGGAGTGAGAAAAATGAAGGGAAATTTGGTTTCCCCCTTCCCAAGAGCAAACAGAGCTGGATAGGACCCATCCAGGGAAGCACCAGCACGGTGTACTACAGCTTTCCTCAGGCTGCCATCTCGAAGCCCAGCAGAGGGACGAGGCCTCAAAGCTCAGAGCAGACAGACAGCCGAGTGATGCACGGCACCAAGAACGCCGAGTTATTTTTATATGAGCAACTTTGCAGGCGCTCACAGCTGACTCAGTGCTCGTCACCCTCCTCCTCCCTTTGAGCTCTGGGCCAAACTGGAGCTGCTCCAGCCCCAGAGATGGAGAAAGGGCCCCAGAGATGGAGAAAGGGTTTCCTGAGTGGTCTTCATGCCCCACTGGGGGCAGTATCATAGCTTGGGTTGGGATGGAGTGGACCTCCTCACGTGGGCACAGCCCTCCACTGCTTTGTTATCAGTAAATGGGATGGAAAGAAGAGGGAGAATTTGGGGTGAGCAGTGGGGCAGAGGGCTGCAGGGCGAGGACCTCTGCCCTCCCCATCAACACCAGGAGACAGGAGTTGGACTCAGTGATCCTTATGGGTCCCTTCCAGCTTGGGAGGGGATCTATGACACATCTCTGCCCTTGAGAACGTAGTTCCATCCCTACAAACACCTTCGCTCACCCCACAGCCGTTGGTAGAAAGGCTGACAAACTCCACAACCCCACACCCTGAAGGCATCACACGGTGAAGGGCTGCCGCTCCACCTCCATCCCAAAACATCTTCCTCTTGGGGAAGAAGAGACCACAGAAACTCCAAGCAGACAGGAGATGCCTGCGGGGATCCCACTGCGCTCCATCCCATGGACGTCCCCACTCCTGGCATAACCCCAGGGGAGGGTGGGCTGTGGGATCATGGCCCCATTTGGGCACCTCCGAGGGGCAGAAGTCCACAGGGCTGCTCCCCACCCTCTGCTCCCTCCCATCCCACAGCAGACACTGCTCTCAGCCCCAGCAGCACATGTGGGAGGGCCCCGTGAGCCTTCAAAGCTCCGTCTGTGGGACGGGGGGGGAGAAGGTCCGCTTCCACTCCTGGCCCGAGATGAAAGGAAACGTTCCCCTCCGCGCCTGGAACGAGTTCTGGTGCTTTGGAGCTGGGGCTGAGGCCCATTTCCTGAGCACCGTGGCGAGGAGCTTTCATTTGCACGGGGACTTTGCTGACACGGGAGCAGATGTCAGCGTGTCCCTGTCCCCCCGAGCACAGGGATGCAGATGTAAGGATGCTCACACCCCTCCCCATACCCCCAGTACGCCCAGCCTGGGAGTCACAAAATCCTTTGTCATCACTCCCCCCCCCCCCCCCCCAAAGGGTGACTCCAACCCTTGGGGCAGGGGGCAAAGCCACCCCGAGGACACAGAGGGGAGATGCTGGGTCCCCCCTGATGCTGGGGGGTGGCTGGCGGGGCTGATGTGAGCGACAGACTTTCCTCATTTTGTCAGAGGAAATTCTATTCCGATTGGAACCCGTTTGATCTCGAAGGAGGAGGGGGGCTGGGGTGGGGGGTTGGGTGGGGGGTAGGGTTGGGTTTCTCCCCAGTTGTTGGGTTTTATTGGGCTAAAGCATCAGCCAAAAGCTTCCAAGCCAGACTGAAATGCGTAGAGGGGGGGAGAAGGGATCGCCCCACAGCAAAGCTGAGCTGAGCAGATCCCAGGGGTGGTCGGCCCCACTCAGCCCCCCCCCCAGCCCTGACCGTCTTTGACCCTTTCTTTTTCCCATCTGTCCCAGTTAGGAAGAGTAGATTTCTCCCCTCCCTCTTCAATCTGACCCTAAAGACGGTGGTCTCCTCTGGATGCTTTCTCCAGACCAACCCCAAAGTCCCAAAGATGCTCTTCCCGAGGGATGAGTCCTCCAAGGAGGAGCTGTCCTCCATCCTTCCCTTCTCCTCCATCACCTTTGTGCAGAGGGGAAGGTGTCCCGCAGCACATTGGGATTTTGAGCCTTCCAGGGAGGTTTCCTACACATCCTGAGGGTTGGGGAACTGAGGTCTGTGGATCTTCTCCCAAAGGAGAGCGCCATAAAGTGCGACCTGAAGTGGTTGCTCACCCATATGGGGTACATTGGATGGGTGGCTGAAGGGTGAAGGTTCTGCTGGGAAACAACTTCTATTTTTTGTTTTAAACGAGAGGGAGCGTTCCATGTATGGGTAGAAGGAAGAATTACAGAAATCCTATGGGTTTTTTTTTTTGGAGGGGTGTAGGGATGAAGGCAGAACTGCCCCACGAGGGGTGGAATTAGAGCTGAGGATGTCCAGGATGTAAAAAGAGGGGAAAAAGGGCACAAAAATCACCTCCGTGAGCTGAGGGAGAGTTTGGACATTGCCCCAAAGGGACTTCATTGGGTGAGGAGGAGGAGGAGGGGCTCATGAGGCTGAAGGTGAAGCACCAGACCCCATCCCCAGCTGCCCCCATTGGCAGTAAATACCAGGAGTGGGTGGGAAACACAACCAGTGGAGGAGTGGCAGTAAATGCAGAGCTTTTATTGTCAGGAGGGTGAGGAAGGCAACGAGGGGCCGGGAGGAAATCTGGAAGGGAAAAGCTATCAAAGATGGGGAGGGGGGGGGGGGGGGATAATTGGATAAAAACGGCGCACCTTGGGCGCACTCGATAATTGTCTTTGATCAAAAACCGTTTTCCAAACGGAGGCCACGCGGTACATCCTCCTCTGCCTGGACTTGATTAACACTCCTGATAAATGGCTCCGTAGGAACGGAGTCGTTAAAGAGGAGGGGAGAGGGCGTCCGGATGGGGGGGGGTGGAGGGATGAGGGGCTGCAGGGGGTGGGGGGTGGGGGGGACAGGGACCGTGGGGTGGGTGGGGACAGCCCTTGTGCTGCCCGAAATTCAGTGCTGGGAAAGAGGAGGATCTGCATCCCCCAGCTGCAGGACCTGGCCATGTAAAAATGGATGGGGATGCAGTCCCCTCCACTTGCATTTCCCCAGCCCCCTCCTCCCTGGATGAATCTTCCTTCCCAACCCACCCCCCCCCCCGCCTCAGTCCATTCCATCCTGGGGACACATAGATCTTTTTTTGAGGGCTGCTTTTCAGCTTCGGGACCCAGCTCCCAACCCGTGTCATTTTTGCTGTAATGATTCCCAGAAGAAGCCCTCCCCACACATCCTTCAATGGCAGGAGACCCAAAACCCCAATGCCAACAGCGGGGACCCCCTCCCCCCAACAAAGGGGTGCCAGGACCGGTCCGAAACCCCTCAACAAAGCTCTGCTCTCACGTCCCCGCTCCTCCATCAATCCCATCTCCTCTCGAAGGCCTTTCCCAGATACAACACTTCAACACAATGGCAATTTTCAGCCCCTTCTTTCCTTTCCTTTTCTTTTTTTTAATATTGGAACCACATTGAACCATTTTACTCTCTTGGTTCCTCTCCAAACTGAAAGATGTCCTAAAAAATAACCGTTCCCAGTTCTGCGTGTGATGCTCAGCCCCCCTCCCCCTTAGGACCGTGGCTGCCTCCCAGCTCCATTTGCGCTTTTCTGATCCCACTGCTCCGTTGGGGACTTTGAATCCCACTGCTGATTTGCACCACCTCCCCCCTCTGCCTTTGGGCTGCACGGATCCCTTTGGCAGTGAACTCTCGGCACCCCCAGACCTCATCTGAATCCTTTCCCCAGGACACGACCAAGGAGAAGGGTAAGATGGTGTGGCCCAGTGCACGGAGGGGGAAGAACAGCCCATGGAGAGTCATCCCTGGGGAGTGCTGGAGGTGATGAGCTGAAGAACGTGGCCAGGCTTTGAGTCCTTGGGTCCAGCACCCCGGTCCCCATCCAAAGGTATCCCTATCCCCATCCAATCTCATCAGCCACCATCCCAATCCCCATCCACCCCACCAAACAGCATTCCCACCTTCATCCAGCCCTGAAACCACATCCCTATCCAACCCCATCATCCCCATCCAACCCCATCATCCCCATCCAACCCTATTATCCCCATCCAACCCCATTATCCCCATCCCCATCCACCCCCATCCCCATCCAACCCCATTGTCCCCCATCCACCATCATCCCCATCCAACCCCAATCCACTATCACCCCCCATCCAACCCCACTTACCAACACCCCCATCCCCGTCCAACCCCATTAACCCCATCCCCATCCACCCCCATCCCCATCCAACCCCATTATCCCCATCCACCATCACCCCCATCCCCATCCAACCCCATTATCCCCATCCACCAGCCAAGCATCCTCCTCCTCCTCCTCCTCCTCCTCCTCCTCCTCCTCCTCTTCCTCCCAGAGCACCCCTCTGAGGGCCGGATCCTGCAGCTCCAGCGAGGCCGGGGTGCTCAGAGCCTTTGAAACGCCGCTTCCGGGCCTCCCCACATCTTGAAAGCAGATTGCTAAAATGCAAAAAATCTGTTGTTTTCGCCAACGTTGCTTTGAATTCTTCGAGATCTGCTCAGGGTCCCCCCCAACCTCCTCTCCCCCCAAACCGTGCCCCTCCTCACGATGGCTGTGAAGGTGCTGAGCCCCATCAATGGGGGGACTGCAGCCCAGGGCACGTGCCAAAGCTGAGTGGGTGCTGCCCCACTCCTGGAGCGTGGCTGAGGGCTGAGAGATGCTAATGCTTCAGCAATTCCTCAGGGGGGGTGAAGAAGGAAGGGAGTGAAACCATCCATGGCACGGGTCGGTCTGTCCGGAGGGGGTGTTGGGTCTCTGCCCCACGGAGGAGGCTTTTCCCATCGTGAGAGGGTCAACCAAGAGCTGCTCTGCCCTCGTTTTGGTGACGTTTGGATCCCACTGCCCCAGGGGGATCCCACGGCCCAGGGAACCCTGATCTCCTCTTCAAATCAAATGGAGGAGGGGGACCCAAACCCACAGAGCGCAGCCAATGGGGGCCGGACTGGACAATGGGGCACACAGTGATGCTGTGCCCCATGGCTGGAGCAGCACTGGCACTGCCTTGGGGGGGGGGGGTACAACGACCCCAAGGGACACTGCTGTCCCTGAGCATCCCTCCTGCTGGCCCTGCCAGCCCAGACACAGGGGATGGGAGACCCCAACCCCCCCACCCCGTGGGGGTCTTCAACGCTGTCACCATCTGTCATCCCCATCATCGCTGGGGAGACTGGGTGGCTCCGCAGCGGAACAAAACCAGCTGGGATTTCGGTGTGAGAGAGCTGCGAGCGGTGCCAGGGGGGGACCCTCCCAGAGCACAGCGGTTCCCAGATCCACT